>JASJET010000031.1:12500-612500 GCA_034092305.1 Diaprepes abbreviatus
ATAATAGGTTGTCTATATTTTCTACAACAAAAGGCCTACTATGTAACATGCATTTGACAAGACCTCCTATATTATACACTGGGTACAGTAAAATTCTCACTGGAGCGAAGAAAATAACACCTACTATAATAATAATGTCTAGGCAAGCATTGTTGACAATAACGTTATCGGACATTTTTCTTTTAAGAAATCCTGACTGGAGATAGATATCTATATTTCCCTTTAAATAAGATGGTTCCAGCTCTAGCAACTCTATTTTCAGATGATATTTATTCTAATTTACCAAGTCTAGCATTATAATTTCAACAGGATTGTGCTTCTCTACATTACGCTGCTCACATAAGGGAGAATGTAATTACAATTTACCCAGGATGACAGCTGTGTAGAAGAGAGGCAATGAAGTAGCCATCCATATCACACGTTCGTAAACCTTTAGAGTTTGTTTATAGGGCCATGTCAAAAAATTTAGTTTATACATCTGAACCCGACTCGGGACAGATAAGTTATACGAGATATTTCTCCACAAGTAGTACAAAATGTATACAAGGGATTTTTAGATCGATTGATCTTCCACAGAACAGTTGGTAGAAGATATTTTCAACACTTTATATTAATACCAGGCTGTTGCCTCTCGCTGATCGTTCAATGTTCTAATCTGATATGGCTTAAACCTTGAAAACTTTCGTTCTTTATTCCCTTAAACAATAGTTTTTTTTTCATAGTTTTTGTTTGCCTATTTTGTTTCAAAAACCATATTTCCTGAACGCTGAATCTAAATATAAAGCATATTTAATGACAAATGTCTAGAATTTATTACAGAATTAAAAAATGATAGAGAATGTGTTTCATTAAAGAATTTGAATTGATACACATAGAATTTTTTATTTAATCATGCATAATATTTTTTTTTTCTAAAATATACATTTTAGGAAAATAAAATTGACAGTTTCGAGAGATTTTTCGACAAATAAGCGGTGTTTCGTATAAAAGGCTAATATGTTTCTTTATCGCAACCCTGTCTACCATTAATTTAACAATTTTACAATAAAGCTGTTTTTTCCCATCTCATTAAATTAGTAGATATACAGTGTATTCACGGATGCGGTATCGCACTCTAGTAAACATAAATATTTTTTATTTTTCTGAGGAAAAATGTTTTTCTTGCCTTTGGATTTCAAAAACAGTAATCAAAGTCATGATAAAGTATACAGGGTGTTCTAAATATCCAAAACTGTAAAATTAATTGTAAATAAAATATTCTTATTAGGATTGTTCGAAATTGAAACAAAGACTAATATGTGGTTAAATAAAAAAATAAGTAAAAATTAATTTTTCTTAAAAATAAAATTTTAAAAATAAGGCATTGAAATAAACATTAATATTCTTGATTGAACAGGTGAATTCATTTGACAATAGATACTTTTCATTTAATGTCAGAGTAACACATTATTTCTGTTTTGCCAACAAATAATTACTAAATAACGTTGACCTTAGGGACACGGATTCACCTAGCAAAATGTTATGGAACTGGAAATGTATCTTATCAATATGCAATTAAAGTCTTCAATGAAAAGTACCCAAATGTTTACGTAACTCGAAAAGTCGTGCGTAAATTAATTCAAAAATATGATCCTACTGGGGATGTGAAAAAACTCAAGAAGGTAAAAAAGCAGTACAACCATGATGACGCTGTCACCTTTTCGGGCATTCAAACCAAAATTTATTAACAAATTACATGATGGAGATTATGCTTGCCGTTTGAAATTTTCTTTTATGATGGGTGAAAAAATATTTTAGTTAATAGATTCTTTTATAGGAATATTTCATTATCCAATGAGGCAACTTTTACGGCTAATGAGGTAGTCTCTTGACAAAATTATTGATAGTGAGCACAGGAAAATTCAAATTTTAGAATTGCCAATCATAGTCAAAAATTTAGGAAAGTAAATGTTTGGTCCTATGTAACGTATTATAAAATAACTTGGCTTTATTTTTTAGTACACAACTTAAATTAAGATTCGTATATAGAAATTAGAACCAATTTTTTATGACCAAACTGGATGACGAACATTTAGAGTTTGAAAGAAACCTATTCTTTAATACAGGGAATATCCTGCTCACTCTATATTACAAGTGACAGACTGGGTAAGAGGATTGGGCGTTAACCCCATTAGATTATTTTCTATTAGTTCAAGCCATAGGTAAAAATTAATGCTGTTTTTCACCTAAATTCCGAGATTGATGAGACCTGTCCAGGGGTGTTGGGGCAGGCACCGATCCAAGGGGGGGGACGGAGTGGGCGATCGTCCCCCCCCCAAGAGCTTTGAGTTCAGAAAAATAGACCTGATTTTGCCCCTTATACTATAGTTTATTCAAGAACTGGAGAGAGTAATAAATCATTTTTGATCCTATTTTTTCTTGGCAAACTACTTGTGTTTTTTAGTCCGATGTCTTTGGCAATATATAGACATATTTATTTTTCATTGGAATGGGTTAGAAATTTTTTAATCAAAAATACCGGTCTATAATAATGGACTATTTGGGTTAGATAACAATAGATATTTGGAAGCGTGAAGTGTTAAAACGGATTTTAATCTTTGTCATAGGTGTCGGAAGGAGGTTTATTTTATCACGAAGTATTTATGCCATAGAATATTATTTCGCTAATGACCTTAAAATAAAAAGTTTTTATAATATTATTTTATTTCTTATGATTTCTTAATAATTCACATACATTAGAAAATATTGGATATATAAATATGGACATATTTAGCACAAATCATAATTGTATTTTTATTATTTTTAATTCTGTTATAGAAATCGTTTTAGACACATTCAGACTAAAATGTAGCCCTTATTCTTTAAAAGAATTCTAAGTTATAATTTAAATACTTACAAAGTACCCATTGTCAAATATACAAAAAGTTAAACATATATAAAACAAATTAATTCGTCCATATAATATTAAAATATTTTTGGGGCAATCCGTCATTTTATTATTAATTAAAACATTTTTAGGATATTTGACGTTTCAGTTTATATATTTCTTAAACCATCTGCAGAATTACGATTAAACACTAAAAAGAGATTCAAATGAAATTAGTTTTCATATGTTATAATTAAAATTAGACCTACTTATTTTGATTTCTATTGTACTGATATCTTAATTTAATTTACTTTATTATATGGAAATCCGATAGCCCCAAAAAAATATAATAAATATGTTAATTCTAAACTCTTAAGAAAAAGGCGCAAATACAATAACAAAATAATAAAAAGCTTACGGCTAATTGGAATTAAATATATATAAAATTAAAGTGGGACACACTAACATAAAAATATATAAAAAAAAATAAAAATATATATAAATAACATTAAATAATAAAATACAATAAAAACAAAAATTCAAATAATAAATTGTATTTACACTAGTAAACATTACGTATCTAATTCTTAATCGAAGTTAGTGAAGCTATCTTCGCTCAAATTAATTAAATTGGTTTCCCTATCTGACCGATCATGAGATCAAGTTTCCACATTTTGTCTTATTCTTTTATTGCTTGGATTTTTCCCAATTTTCCGCAGTACCATTATTCAAAAAAATCTTTCAAAAGTTTAGTTAAATTACTAATTTTGTAAGTCGTGTTATTTCTAGCAACTCTACCTTTTACTTGAGAGAGATATTTCCTTCTTTAAAGGACAGTTTCCGGACGATCTATAAGAACAGATTTTCTATCTGGTTTTTCCCAGCAAAAATTATGTTCTCTAAGCAATTTCCAAAGTTCAGTTCTTTTAGTTTCAGGTAAATCGCGATCTTCATTGATTTTAGTTAGAATTTTGTCGACGGTTGGGATCTGCTTCTCATATTAAAATGTATGTGCTACTCCTTTTATTGCAGTTTTCATCTCTTCTTCCAACGAGGTTTTTCGTCTGCCTGTGATCGAATGTGGCTTGGAAGTACTAACAATTCCAGTCGTTTTTTTTCTCCTTCAGTATTCGGTACATAGTAGATTTTGCAACTCCTGTCATGTTGGAAAACATCTCAATTAAACTTTTAACATTATTATCTAGATATTGATGTATATCTTAAGGCATCATAAACATTCATCGTAATAAGTTTTTCGTTGAAGAAAAAATTTTGGAATAAATATAGAAGTGGAAGCTATATTCTTTGGGTATCGCACTAATCTCAAATAATATATAAAAACAAGCGCAAACAATATAAGCCACTAAAGACACACTGTAAGGTGTACTTTGTTCACTGACAGAAATTAAACTGAAGTATGAGAAATTTTATTGTTGCAGTAAATTTATAAAAGCTTATAATATTTAAATATAATTAAATAATTAAATAGAATTAGATTCAAGACAGTCCTCTGTTACCTGCGGTGCTGGAGCAGGTAGGTTGGAGGTTTCAGTTTTATTACTCTCTCTAGTTCTTGAATAGAGTACATGAATGTGTATGCTTGCGATCGCCCGCCCCCTTCCCAAGAGCTTTGAGTTCAGGAAACTAGAACCGATTCTGCCTTTTATATTAGGAATGTGTATGGTGCTGGCACTCCCCCTGTTGTTTTTTCTTGTGATCGCCCCCCCCCCTCTCCAAGAGCTTCAAATTCAGAGAAATAGACCCGACCCTGCGTTTTACACTAAAAATGGAAATGTTGCAGGTGTCTGTTCTCCCCCCCCCCCCCCCCATCGACAACTTGTTTTCGCTTGCCATACTGTACTTTTATGATACCACTGAGGGGTTAAAGTTGGTTAAAACAGGTTTTTTGAATCTACAAGCCTAGCGACATATTTTGGAAAAAAAAATCAAATAAAATTTGTAAAGATTTTAAAAACCTACAATTTGAACCTTTTTGCGATCATTTTAGTATTATAAAAATGCCAAAAAACCCTTAAATCGGTCGTTTTTGTATCTCAATTATTTATTGCAAAATTACCTTTTTTGTACTTTTTTGATTTTAAAGGAAAGTGTTCGTCATTTTGAACAAAATGATATTTTATATAATTTGTTGCTGAGATATTGCTATTTGTTTATCCCAAGACGCAAAATGTAGATTGCTATAACTTTTTCTTGGGTGAACATTTTGACCTCTACAAAGGCTCAATCACTTCGTGAAGGCCTAAATTTTCATATCTTCTTTGGGGCAAATGAAAAAAATAAATGTCAGTCCTTTAAATAAAAAAAAAGGTGTGACATATTCACAATTTTTCGAGCTAACCCAGATTAAAAAAAAAACACCGAAATTGGTTCATTCGTTGCTGCAATACGGCGAATTTTTCCGGGCGCTACTGATCTGAAGTTGTGGATTCATTTTTCTTGAGCGCGCGAGAGTTTTGTTTCTTTATAAAAAAAAACAACACCCCCTTTTAAAAGCGATTTATGTCACTATTTTTACCTATGGCTTGGACAATATGGAGATACTTAAAGCAAAAGGTTTACAACAATGTCTTAAGTGTCAACATTGGCCTACTAAAAAAACATTTCGGAAGCCGTTACAACTATTAATGAAGATATGATTGCATCTATTTATGAAGAATTTGGAAAAAGATTTTAAAAATGTGTAGTATTAGAAAGTCAACATGTGTGTCAACTTTTAAGGTTTCACAACATTGCTTAAAAAGCAAATTAAAGTTAATTTTTGTATTTTTTTATTAAACTACGTTTCTATTTCGGAACAACATAGTTAAATAAAATTTATAAAAAATATACAAATAACAGTATTTTATTTAGGTCTAAATTTATTTTTTTGAATATTTTGAACACCTTGTATATGTTATCATAACTTTGATCGCTGAAATCAGAAGGCAAGCAAAACTTTTTATCAAGAACGGCTTTTCCTCGAAAAATCAAAATTATTGAAGTCTAATAGAGTGCGGTATCCTTCTCGTGGACACACTGTATATAATTTTATTGAACTTTTATCTTTATGATTATTTTTATATCTTATAATCCACTTAATAACTAATAAATCATTTAAAACTATTTTGATTCCGTTATGCGCAAGATCTGATTCAACCATAACATGAGAAAAATTTTAAATATGATAGTTTTTAATTTAAAACTATAAAATATTTTCTCCTCTGTGTGATGTTTCACATAGTCATAATTAAACATAAACAGAATATCTTGTGTTTTTTACCTTCTGTTTCTAAATATTTTTTTAGTCCGTTTTGTATGTGCGAGACTCTTTTGGAAGGGGGTATATCACAAGAGACAGGCTAAAGCGAGTTTTCGACGAGATCAGCGACATTCACGTTCCTAATGCAACAGACAGGGACAATCTATTTTTTGGAATTCGAAGCTCTGGGAGGCGGAACGATCACCTCCCCCCCCCCCCCTTGAATCCACGCCTGGATATGTGCCAGTTTCAATTTATTTATAATAAAATTGAATTTATAAAATTTAATTAAGCCGAATAGTTATTTTTACTGAAATATTATTTTTATTTTACTTAAAATACAATTTAGAAATGAGATTTTTACTTTAGCTGAAATTTTTTTAGACTTATGTGGTTAATTCGTCAAGAAATTCGTGATGTCACTTAACGTGGGAAAATCATTCTTTCTTGGCGCGTATAATGTGGCAAGTTCCTAGGTATAAATTGTAAGTGACGGACCCATAGCGAGGGGGCTCATAATATGATAAAAATTTTAAGCATAATAGTTTATAATTTAAATTATAAAATATTTTCTGGGAGATGTTTTACATAGTCATAATTACACATTTCCTTTTTTTTTAAAGAATATCTTGTGCTTTTTACCTTCTGTTTCCAAATAATTTTTTTAATCCGTTTTGTACTGGAAATTTAAACTATGTTAATATTTTTGAGACTTTTAAATAATGAAGAGAAATTGGCTCATTGATGTTCTTGGTGTAATATAAAGATATTTTTCGAAATTTCAACATTTTTTAGACCCATCATATGTTCTTACAACGGTTGTATCCATATAAAATCGAAACTCCTAGATAAGAGCACGGAATAATATTGGGTTTAAGTAATTATATTCTGAAATGTCGTCTGTGTCATTTTAGAATTACCTTCCATCGTATCATTTACAATCGCAAGAGGCATCTTCAGGAATTTTTCCTTCATGTGATTAAAAGACGACAGTTAATTCTAAGATGACACGATCTAAATCCAAGAACCATCGTTTAACTAATTCGGTAAAGATTCCATTATAGTAAAGTTAAGATTTCAAAATTTTTTCTTTTATTATCTCTCCAGTTCTTAATTATACAAAAGATAGTTAAGTCAAATTTACTTTTTTATATCTAAAATATGTCAAATGCCAAGTTCTTAAATTCGCGGAAAATACCTTAAAGTTTTATTACACCAAATTCTCTCGGTTACGATTTTCGGATTTTTCCTTTTTTATACCCAAAACCTTATTTGTTTCGTAAATTCTCAGTTGTTTGGAATAAAAAAAACATTCTAACGTTTTCTAATACTTCTGAGTATACGTGAATATTAAAAATAATCAATATTGGTATCAACGAAACTTTTTGCAAAAAAAAGGCAAATGAATTAAATAATTAAAAATAAACCCAGTAATAGAGATTTCCTTGTGATGAGCTTCAAGAATTATGTTCCAGCATTTTCATTTCCCCATTTTGCTATATGATGTGATAAACTAATCATAATCCATTGTGATTAATGATTTGAAAATAGACTATATTTAAATGTAAGCATTTTAGATGATGGGGAACCAATTAGCCTTTTTTAAATTCTTTTAATTAGGCTTTCCTATAAACATCTAGGTCAGGGGCGGATCCAGCCTCTCTCTTTGGGAGGGGGTTGATATCACAAAAGTACAGTATGGCAAGCGAAAGCAAGTTGTCAACGGGGGGGGGGGGGAGACACCAGCAACATTCCCTCTTGGAGAGGGCAGGGACGATCATAAGAAAAAACAAGTTGCCGACAGGGAGGGGGAATGCCAGCAGCATACACATTCCTAGTATAAGAGGTAGAATCGGGTCTATCTTCCTGAACTCAAAGCTCTTGGGAGGGGGGGGGGGGATTGCAAGCATACACATTCCTATACTCTACTCAAGAACTAGAGAGAGTAATAAAACTGTTACCTCCAACGTACCTGCTCTAGTGTAGCAGGTAGCTGAAGACTGCCCTAAATCTAATTATATTTAATTATATTTAAATATTATAAGCTTTTATAAATTTACTGCAACAATAAAATTTCTGATAATTCAATTTAATTTCTGTCAATGAGCAAAGTACATCTAACAGTGTGTCCTTAGTAATTAATTCTTAATGCTTGTTTTTCTATATTATTTGAGATTAGTGAGATGCCCAAAAGAATGGCTTCCACCTCTATATGTATTCCCAAGTTCCAGGGCATTTTATCCTCAACGAAAAACTTATTATAATAAATGTTTATGGTACCTTAAGATATCGATATCTAGATAATAAGGTTAAAAGCTCTATTGAGATTTGTTCTAACGTGGCAGGAGTGGGAAAATCTACTTTTGACCGAATACTGAAGCAGAAAATTGTTAGTACTCCCAAGTCACATTCGATCACAGGCAGAAAAAAACATCGTTGAAAGAAGAGAAGAAAACTACAATAAAAGAACTACATACATTTTATTATGAGAAGCAGATCCCAACCGTCGACAAAATTCTAACTAAAATCAGTGAAGATAAGGATTTACCTGAAGTTAAAAAAACTGAGCTCTGGAAAAACCAGATATGAAATCTGTTCTTATAGATCGTCCGGAAACTGTCCGTTGGAGAAGGAAATATCTCTCTCAAGTAAAAGGTAGAGTTGGTAGAAATAACACAACTGACAAAATTAGTAATTTAATTGAACTTTTGAAAGATTTTTCCGAATGAAGTTGCTGTGAAAAATTGGAAAAAATCCATATAATAAAGGAATAAAACAAAATGTGGAAACTCGACCTCATGAGCGGTGAGATAGAGAAACCAATTATAATTAATTTGAGCGAAGATAGCTTCACTAACTTTGTGTACCAGTATAAACAAAATTTATTATTAAAATTTTCGTTTTTGTTGTATTTTATTATTTAATGTTTAATGTTTTATAAATTTTTTTATATATTATTATTTTTGTGTGTACCACTCTTTAATTTTATATATATTTAATTCCAATTAGCCGTAATTTTTTTATTACTTTATTATTGTATTTGTGTCTTTTTCTTAAGCGTGTAGAATTAATATGTTTATTTTATTTTTGTGTGGCTATCGGATTTCCATATAATAAAGTAAATTAGATTAAGATGTCAGTGCAATAGAAATAAAAATAAGTAGGTCTAATTTTAATTGTAACATACAAAAATCAATTACATTTGAATCCGTTTTTAATGTTTAATTGTAATTCTGCAGATGGTTTAAGAAATAAATAAACTGACGTCAAGTGTCCTAAAAATGTTTTTAATTAATAATAAAATGAACGATAACCCCAAAAAAAATTTTAATATTATATGGACGAATTTATTTTTTATATATGCCTGATTTCTTGTATTTTTGACAATGGGTATTTTGTAAGTATTTAAATTGTAACTTAGAATTTTTTGAGAGAATAGGGTTAAGTTGTAATCTGAATGTGCCAAAAACGGTTTATATGCCAAAATTAAAAATAATAAAAATACAGTTGTGATTTGTGTTAAATATGTCAAAATTATCTATATTTTGTAATTTATGTGTATTATTAAGAAATCATAAGAAATTAAATGTTATAAAAACTTGTTACCTTAGTTTATTACCGAAATAATATTCTATGCCATAAATACTTAGTGACAAAATAAACCTCCTTCCAACGCCTATGACAAGGATTAAAATCCTTTTTAACACTTCACACTTCCAAATATCTATTGTTATGCAACTCAAATAGTGCATCATTATAGACCGGTATTTTTTATTATAAAATTTCTAACCCATTCCTATGAAAAATATAAGTGTGTAACATATTTTGCCAAAGACACCGGAGTAAAGAACACAGGTAGTTTGCAAAAAAAATAATGATTTATTACTCTCTCTAGTTCTAAAATAAACTATAGTATAAGAGGCAAAATCGTGTTTATTTTCCTGAACTCAAAGCTCTTAGAGGGGGGGGGACAATTGCCTCCACTGCCCCCCCCCCCCCCGCTTGAATTCGCGTCTGATCTAGGTTTTTTTTCCGAGTTTCATAGTGGCAGAGTTGAAAGGATAAAGGAGAAGTGGACTAAATGTTTTAAATTTGACAGAATATTTGCAAGGTAATCATATAAACATAAACGTAATTTGTCTTAAAACACAATTATTTTAAGCTCAACTTCTCTAAAATTAAAAGAAATGTGATATCAAATTTGGTAAAATTAACAAATATAGGTGATTATTTTATATCTAAAACTGGTTTTAAGAGATGTAATACCAACTAAATATATTTGGTTCATTCATAATTTTCTTAATATGGAAGTTAAAATTATTATATTATTTTGATGGATCTGTAGTAGTGATAATCATAGTAAAACAGTAAGATTTCGTAGTTAACATGCATTGTCAGAATGTCAAAGCTAAAGAAGATGACGTAAATTGTAATTCGTTTGATTATTCATCAAAAACTTGAAAAACAAATTATACGAGAAGTGTAAATCATCAAGCAACATACTATTATTAGTAGAGTATTACATGTTTGATAATCATTATAATTTAAAACGTTTAAGACTCTCCATAAAATAAAAATTTCCTAGGAACATAAGTTCAAAGAAGATTCTTTAAAGGAGGTAACAACATAACGAAATTAAAATAAAAATTCGGTAGTAGAATTCTCTGTTACCTCGACCTCAATAAGTAACACTAATTATTTTCCAAATTGTATAAAAATTATATCTTACCTTGTAAAATTTTAATGAAGCTATTGGTTATAAAATTATCAGATGAAACATAATAATTATATTAGCAAAATCGGTAAAAAATTGATTTAATGTATTTCAGACATTTTTGGGTAAAAGGTAACTGAGAGTTGAAGATTACAAAGAGGGCAAATATAAAAATAGCCATAACAATTGGCGACAGTTGGTTATGGTCAACAACAAAGTACAAGTATTTGAAGACTTCATTAGACGCTTTTTTAATTTTAGAAGCTCAAATATTGAATGTAGACAAAAAAGTTTAAATAATAAATTGCCATTAGTAAGAAAACCTACAATTTGAGGTATAGTGCGATTCACCTTGTTAATTACTTATCACAAAAATGCGGGAAAATTCTTAAAATTATCATTTTTTGTTTATGAAATAATTACTGAAAAATAAAAATAATTTTTGTTGATTCTATTCTCTTTGTAGAAAACCGATCCTTTTTTAACCTAAAATATACTACATTTCACTTCCAACATCATATATTTTCATAAAATATTATTGGAAAGTCGATATTTTTATAAAAGCATTTCGTTCTTTAATGTCAAAAAATGGTAATATTTTCCTTGTAAACAAATGAAGCTGTGGCCTTAACTATTGCTTGTGTGATATTCTAGAGAACGTACTACAGACTTGAAAAGAAATTTTAACTTTCTATGACCAATGAAATAGTTGCCGACTTCACATCACCATCCGCAAGTGATCACTTGCGTTTCGATCTCAGTCCCTTACAGATCAAGAAAATTACCACAAAGAAATGAACACTCCAAGACGCCTTAAGAAAAAATGGTTATAAAAAAGAACATATAGACAAGGCTCTAATAAACCAACTCTTGGCCCCGAAAAATCGCCAAAGCCAAGAGAAGAGCTCCAAAACTTTTGTTCCTTATGTCAGAAACACCACACAGACAAAATTGCAAAAATTCGCAAGAGACACAACATTGAAATCATTTTCACCACAGACCGTGAAGTAAAGGATACTAATACCTAAAATTGCGCTAGAAAATCAAGGGGGGTATGAAATTCCATGCGGAGAATGCGACTCATCTTACGCAAGTGAAACCACCCGTAAAATAAGCGCCAGAAGAGACAAACCTATAAAAGCTGTCAAGCAAAGAACAATTTTTTTCTGTACTGGTCCAACACTTGTTAAACACAGGACATAAGATAAACTTTTCAGGAACAAAAATAGTATCGAGATGTGAAAATCTGTCCACAAGAGTTATGAAGCCATCGAAATTGCAAATTGCAAATTGCAGGCCCAACAACTTAAATAACAGAGATGACAGTCAGCGATCGCCTAATTCTTAGAAAAACCTACTTACGAAACATCAAGCAGTAGTAGGTGATAAATAAGTGGATCATAACTCGGAAACACGACCCCAAACACTAGCAATAGGGCCGATGACATACAGCAGGGTTTGCAACCTGATTCGCCAAAACCATCCAGTCAACCAACACGTCCTACGTACACACGAGACCGGCAGACAGCACTCGAGTCGTAAGAATCAGTTCGCCCACAGACGCCGCACATTGAGCTTTGAATATGATGAGTGAGATTTCACCGACACGTCAGTCGCCAACATACTGATCTACAGATCCTTACGACTAACCAAACTCTCGATCCGCCAAGAAGAACTCAACAACATCACAACAGCTCTAAAACAAAACAACTACAATATCAAAAATGCCACAAAACAAAAGACAAATACAAAAGCAAAGAAAAAAGAAGAAGATGACAAATTCAAATCAAAAACCACACTGCCATACATAAAAGTTATAACAAACGTAATTGGAAGAATTCTGAGGAGGCATGGTATATGCACAATTTATAAGCCACAAACAACAATATACAAATTATTGGGCAATCCCAAAGACAAAATACCATTAGAAAACCACGGAGTGTACAGCATCTCATGTAGAGATTGTGAAAAACAATACATCAACCAAACAAATAGAAGAATCTCTACCAGAATTTAAGAACATAAAAATAACATGACGAATAAGCAAACCACATCATCTTTATTTCAACATCATCAGGAGACAGGATATATTATAAGTTTCTAGGAAACCAAAGAAATTGCACCCATAAAGCACTATAGAACGCTCATCATCAGAGAAACTCTCGAAATAAGAAACATTAAAAACCTTAACAAGAGAGATGATGCAAAAAACATCTGAAATACATGGAAAGCCATAATCAAAACTAAATCAGAAATCACACACCAGAAAAACAGGACAGCGAGTTGAGATGAGGCTCAGACCCAGGGAAGCAAGGCAATCCATCAGGCAGAACCAAGGTATAACTTACACAAGCGCCAAACTATAGAAAGGCAGTAAGAGGACCAGCACGCTCATTCTAAATTAAGGAGCCGTGAAGGAAGCATCACTTGGCCAATATATATGTATATATATATATATATATATATATATATATATATATATATATATATATATATATATATATATAAATATATATATATATATATATATATATATATATATATATATATATATATATATATATATATATATGTCGGATATTCTTTCTCACGGGTGTGATGTGTAAGCGAAGGTTTTCGGGCGTCTCGTGCATCTGCTGAGTCCCTCTCAGGACGACTATAAGACAGCTGACATTTCGGTGAAATTTCATCCACCATTTAAAAGCTCACTGTACGGCGTCTACGAGCGAATTACGATTCGAGATATATATACATATACATATAATCTATTACATATCCTTTATTTAAAAATCACTGGTTTCCATTTATCGACAGTTAAAATTTGAAATTAAATACAATAATGCTTTACTAGCATAACTTACTAAATGACTTGTTTCTTTTTCACGTTTTGTCAAATTGTCACTTTGAATAAAAATTAAACTTAATGATGCACTAAAGATAGAATTTTTTATATTGTCAGTGCAAGTTATTTTAAGAAAAATATTCCAGTCTTCCGTCAATTTCACAATCCGCCTATTGAGTGGCCGGCCAGAATTCCAGACTTAAACCCTCTTGATTTATTTTTGTGAGGTTACTTTAAAAGTAAAATTTTCCAAACTAAGCCAATTACATAGATAACTTAAAGAATCGGATTATTCAAGTAATAGAGTTAATTATTAGAGAACTAGTCAGAAATGGCCAATGATAATTTGCTTAGGCTACTGTTAGTGAATCAATCCAAGGAATTTTTGACATTGAATAAAATGATAAATTAAATATTATTACTTCATTTCTAGTTTATACTGTCGATAAATCGAAAACAGTTACATTTACGTCAAGGACATTTAATAGAAAAAAATGTTCAGAATTTTGCAGGAAGTTTAAAAGCGTACAAAACATTGGGGTCACTATTTAAAAATCCAAGTTAATTATAGCACAGCTTTTTTCAAGTTACTCTGTATAATTTACTATGTTGGAAAAAAATCGTACCAAAAAGCAAAGTATCCGAACGATTTGTCATACTGTGTGATCAGCCCCCCCCCCCAAAGTTTTGAAATAAGAAAAATAGACGCTCCTCCGTCGACAGCTCGTCACACTGTGGGATCGACCCCCCTCCCTAAATAGCTTCGAATTTTAGAAAAATAGATCCGCCTCGACCTATTATATTAGGGACGTGAATATAACTGACCTCCCCCCCTCCACGGTCGATAGCCCGTTTTCGTTTGCCATATTGTACTCTCGCTACCCCGTCCCCCTCAAACAATGAAGCTGTATCCGTCTCTGAGTGGAGTCTTCCTTATACTTACAAAACAGAGAGGGGATTCCCCAAGTGTCAATATTACCAGAGCCAGCACCTCAAAAGAAGTCCTGCGGCAAAAATATGAACTAACAAGAAAACTTAATTTGATTTATTCCAGCTACAGCGCTGAGTCTACAAGTGGCGAAGACTTTATTACCTACCGGATGGGTTCTAAAACGGAGTAATATCTTTTCCTTACAAATGCGTTCAAATCTTGATACATTTTTTTGTTTAATTTCTGTTTGTACTTTAATAGGTAACTTAAATTAATTGAATAAAAAACTAATAAATTTTACTAAATATTGTAATAATAAATGTTAGGATCCGTCGGGCTCACGGCAATCTCGGGCCGAAGGTCCTTTCCGGCCGGGGACCCGTGACATTTTTCCCATCCTGCCACCCTATTGCTACACCACTACATTGTAAAGTCCTGCGAGAATATGTACTAAATAAAATACTCTCTTCTCTGATGATATTTATACGCTCGGTTACTATTACTCGGCACAAAACCTTCAAAACTTTAGGCCATTTTAACAGGCATTCAGAATTTTTTGGAAAACCGAATACTCGAACCGTCGGACCAATGGAGTAATTTACCTACACTTTATTTACTTGACATCTTAAAATTATTTATAAAACACTATTTACCGAGGTCTTTTCTCAAATGCAAAAAATAGTAATAATATTAGATAAAACACGTTTTCTAGGGGAATTTTTCTTAATTAACTTCTATTATTTAATTAACTTTATACTTTAAACAATGTATGTATACATTCAAGATACCAGTATTGTAAAATGAAAAACGGTATGTATGTAGAATATACTAAAATTAAGACTCACCTCACAGGTTACTCCTGCCACTGCTTTAGCTTGTGTCTGCCTCATTTTAACACACTTTTATCCTATATAATCAGTCCATTAAATTAATAATTCACTCTTATTAGGCATCTCATACTGTTAACTTCACATAAAACATCACTGCAGCACTTTTAAGTTCTTATTGCCTTAATCATATTTACAATTTAACGGGTGAATTAAACACTATTTACAGTTTTCATATGTTCACAGAAGTTATTATCAACACAAATCCAAGCACAACCATTAAAAAATTCGTGTGTTATATCAACTTTGGTAGATATAGTTACTTCAATGTAAAACAGTTTTTATATCTTATTATTATTTAAACATGTTTGTTTTTATATCGTATGAACGGTACCATACAATATCGAGTTAACAAATTCCTTTAACCACTCACGATTATTTTATTCTAAATTTTAGACCAGTTAGACCAACTGAATGGTAACTAGATAAATTCGGGTAACCCAATTTTGACCATTACTTTAAATATTTCTTTTTTATAAAGAAAGCCCAGAACAGGAACTTGGTACAGTTTTGGAGTTAAAAAATTATATTAACTTTTAATTTATCTAAAACAAAATTTATAACTTTCTGTTTAACTTCAATTGTTCAACTGGAACTGATGAGTTGAGAATGGACTCAACAGTAATTTGAATGCTGTAAATTCAGATATATTTATTGCTCAAAATTTAAAATGAACAAATCATAATCGAAAAGCTACTTAAAATTAAATTAAAATGTTCTATACAGGGTGTTCGGTGAGTACCTCCTAATTTCTCGGGAGCATACAGGGGAGGTCAAAATAACCCTATTTTGTATTGAAAAAATCCTAAAGTGCCTTAACGGAGATATAGAGCCCTAAAAGGGTATCCAGCGATTCACCTTTTCGTATCTAAGTTTTGAACCGACTTAAGATCATCAAAGAAGTCAGGAATGGACTTGCATTCACAATCGTTGGGCCTAATTTTGACAGATGTCATTTCATAGAACTGAAAGCTAATTTTTTAAATACTTTAGTCATTCCCCTTCAAAATACGCACTCTTAATTTATTTCGATAAAACTGGTGATTTTCGAGATACATCGGTTTTAATGCCACAAATTAAAAAGTTACTACTGCTAAACACAAACAGATAAAAATTAAATACGCTGATGTGCTTTAATTTATGGGGAAGCGCTATTTCATCTTCGAAGGCAAGATGTTATGCTGAAAGATTTCCAGCTCAGACATTGTCAAGTCCAGAAACCTTTCAAATGGTTGATCGGGGCTCAATTAATTTACAGTGTTATTAAAATGCAAAAATAGTGATAACGTTTAGATGTTATTTTGGCAAATGTTCAATATGGGCTCCACGTACTTCAATACATTTTCTTAATCTTCGAATATTTTCGAAGAATGCTGTGGCTATTCTCGCCAGTAGTTCTTCTCTAGTATTTACTGGTGTTGAATAAACCAGTTCTTTTAGATGTCTCCAGAAGTAAAAGTCCTAGAGATTTAGGTTTGGAGACCTTGGTGGCCATAAAACAGGCCCTCCTCGACTATCCGCCAAGGGCCAAAATCGTTACTTAAATGCTGATCTACTATACGGTTAAAATGAAGTGGAGCATCATCATGCATGTACCATATTTGCATTCTTCTATTAAGAGGTACGTCTTCCAATAAATTGTTTAAATTTTGCTGCAAAAATTGTAAATAAATCTCACCATCGAGTCTTCTTTCCGAAACAAATTGACCTATAAGATTATTTCCGATGATGCCAGCCCACACATTTACAATAAGACTTTGTTGATGATTGTTTTGAATTTTAGCGTGCAGGTTTTCTTCAGTCCAAAAACGTAAATTGTATGAGTTTATTATGGCATCTCTTGCAAAAACCGGCCTGATCGGTGAATAAAATAAGGTTAGAAAAATTTAGATTTAGGTTCTATTGCTGCATAAACTAGTTAAAGTATTAAAATCTTGCTGGATAATCATCCGGAGATATAGCGTGTACTTTTTCAGCGTGGTACATGGGTGAAGTAACTGTTCTGTTAGAGTTTCATGTACAATCTATTTTTTAACATTGTTTTATGTTGCGAGCTATCTTATGCCATTTGAAGGGTTGTCAGTAATATCTTGTATAATTTATTCAGCTATGTTAGGATCTTGTGCTGTCCTGGGAGGGCAACGTTCGAGCTGGAAATCTTGCAGCATAAAGACTTCTTCGAATAATTTGACAGCTCTTCACCATTAATTAAATACATATCAGTATACTATGCATAAGAATATTCTTCCATTTTTTAAAATTGTTTTCCCTTGAAGTCGGTTTTGACAAGTTCCGTCAATAGTAATTCATTATGTAGGCATTAACAATAGCAAACTAATTTTTACCTAGTAAATTTTGAGTTTCTCGCATAAAAACCGATTTATCTCGAAAACCGTCAGTTTTATCGAAATAAAGTATTTTTTTGACGAGAAATGACCAAAATATTTAAAAAATCAGTTTTCAGCTCTGTAAAGTGACACCTGTTAATAATCAGGAACAACGAATATGGCTGTAAGTTCATTCCTGACTTCTCCGATGATCTAAAACATCTAATGTAGTATGGGTTAATGAGTATTTATGGCCTCTACGATATATTAAAATTTCATTAAATTATACAAGTCGTTTTAAAACTTAGAACCGATAAGGTAAATTGCTGGGTATTCATTTGGGGCTCTATATCTCCGTCAAGGAGCATTTTAAGAATTTTGTTTCTATGACAAAGTAGGGGTTATTTAGACCTTATGCTCCCGAGATATTAGGAGGTACTTATCGGACATCCTGTATATCTTATGAAATTAGAAATATATGTAAACATCAGTACAAGTTTATATAGTAAAATACATGTGTATCTCGTGAATTTTTGAACATTTTAAAAATGAATTTATTATACATATATATATATATATATATATATATATATATATATATATATATATATATATATGTATATTCTAAGAACAGAAAGTCCAAATTAGGTACATTTAAAGTGATTAATTTGTTTTCTGCTAATTTTAATAAACTACCTCTCAATGTATTTTCTACTAATTTTAATTAGCTACCGCTCTATTTGTCCTTCAGGTCGTTGAAGGAAAAAAGATTGACAGGTAGTTTATTTCTTCCGAACTCAACTCTGATTCTCTCTCCATATGCGTGTCGATCACCTAATGACTTTAATAGTGTGGCTGTAATGAACCAAGAGCAAGAACAACCTGAAAGTGAAATAAAGCGAGAGCTTATTAAACTAATTCTGTAAATTTTAATTTTCAGTTTCCTACGTATGTTTTATCACGTATAACTTATGGTAATAGTCGAGAAATTAATTATTTTTTAAATAATCATCATTTTTTTATCGCGGAATTTTAAACTTCAAACTGGACAGAATAGTAGAGTCACGAATATACTTAAATTCTGAGGTAATAACACTGAAAAAATATTGCTGTTCAAAACTCTATATATCAAATCCTTGTAGTGCCCTTTAGTGTGAGAAAATATTTAAATTGTTCTATATTCGTAACGAATCAATTTAAAACTATGATTGTAATATCAAAATTTAGATTGTTTAGACAAGAAAAAATATTGTCAAGTGATGATAATTTTATTATATTTTATTTGCATTAATTTTTTATAACCTCGTATATATATATATATATATATATATATATATATATATGTACCTTGGTAATTAATTGAGGTCATACTTAATTAAAAATAGTGTTAAATAAAATATATTCTTTATATGGAACATTCTAATTTAATATATTGCTGTAAATTCTCTATAGAACATTTTTGAAATAATAATTAAAGAAACACAATTTTCACATTTTAATATTCCAAATTTTATTATGGTATTCCTCTACATATATTTCGCCTTTTTAGCGCTTTCTCAAGAACAGTTAAGCTATACTTAAGTTAAAAAGTTTCGTTTGCCAAAATATAGCTTTATGGTTTGTAACGAATTGTTTATAATTAAAGTATATTGGAAATCCCAACTGTTTTTATTTGTCCATAATTATGGTATCTTTGAAATTTTATTGTCTTTAAAATTGATTTTTTTTATAACTGCATAATCTTTTAAAGATTTTTTTATTTTTAATTGTTTGAGTAACTTTTTATCTCGGCAGGGTATAATTTAAATCAATAATATAAACGCAACGAGTTGACATTACTATGGATTTTTTATTATTTAATATGGATTTTTCGTATTCTTTTAATCTAGTGTTAATCTTTCTTCCACTTTGGCCTATGTAAAGAACTAAACAGAACTTAAAATTTACTCTTAAGCTATCTAATCGGTTAAGTTTATTTTTATTATTATTTAATATTCTACCTATATTTTTTTTTTGATTATACCATAAATTCTTTAATTTATTGCAGACTCTGATACTAAATTTATAAATACAATTTAAATTTATTTTCTTTCAGTGTAATTACGCTACAAAATTCCCGTCTTATAAGGAAGGTACCTGAAGTATCCGGCTCCGATTTTAATGAAACTTTAATATGTTGTAGAAGGTTCAAAAATAAGAGGTACGTATTTTTTTTATCTGCGCAGATTCATTTTAACGGAGTGAAAACCGCCCTTAAAATTCACCCCTAAAAATAGTATTTTTTAAATATATCAGGTTCTAAGTGAGATATACTTACAAAACAAAATGAAAAGTACTTGTTGTTAGAAATGATGTTAAACTATGGGCTTTTCACCACAATGATATCTATTACCGCAAATAATTTAATTCTAAAAATTACAAAATTTAATATAGTTGTTTGAAAATATTTTTTTTCCGAATAGCATAATTAATTCAAGTTGATATGTTTTGGGGTTGCAAAAAATGGAGTTTTCAAATCTCAAATTCTAATTGAGATATATTTACAGAACAAAATGGAAATTCGTTTTTACTTGAAGTGAGATTAAACCATGTTCATTTAATCCCATAGATATCATCTCTCACTTTTCATAAGGTTAATCTAGTTGACGTATCTCGGGATTTCTGAAAATAAACTAGTAAAATTTTACTTTTTTTTAATATCTCCAGTTCAAATTAAGATATCTCTACAAAACAAAATTGAAATCACTTATTATTCGAAATGATGTTGAACTATGGTATTTTCACTCCTAAGGATATTATTCTTTATTTTTCATAAAAGTAAACCGTCATTTCATACATATATTATTATTCTTAAAATTGTCAAATTTTAATTCAAATGAACGTTACAAAATTAGAAATCACTATTTGTCATGAATAATAATTTACGGACATGAATGCTTAGCCAATGAAATAAGTTTACATTTTCTAATTAATTAAAAGAAAGAAATTCAGTAAGCTCTGTAACGTTCAAATCAACTAAAATTTGGCAATTTTAAGAATAATTATGCATGTATGAAATAACATCCTTTGAATGATAACCTTGAGGGTGAAAATACTATAATTTAACTTCATTTCAAATAACAAGTAATTTCCAATTTGTTTTAAAAAGTTATCTCAATTAGAACTTGAGATTTAAAAAAAGTATTTGATGGTGGCTCACCTTTTTTTGCTAATCTATTTTTAGAAACCACGAAACACAATTTAAGTGACTTATGGTATTCGTGAAAAATATTTTCAAAAAATTCCGTTAAATTTCAGTACTTTTACAATTAAATTGCGTGCACAAATATATGATTTACCCCAATAAAACATAAAGGATGATATCCTTGGGGTGAAAATACCACAGTTTAACATCATTTCAAACAACAAGTAATTTCCATTTTGTTTTGTAAATATATCTCAATTAGAACTTGAGAATTAAAAAAAAGTATTTATTAGTGATTTTTAGAAACCCCGAAACCCGTCCACTTAACATACTTATGGTATTATAGATGGTTTACCCTTATAAGAAATAAGGGATGATATCCTTGGGGTGAAAAGACCATAGTTTAACATCATTTCGAACAACAAGTAATCTTGATTTTATTTTTTAAATATACCTCACTTAGAACCTGAGAAATACTGTTTTTTAGGGGCGGTTTTCACCCCGCTAAAATGAATCTTCGCAGAAAAAAAAATACATGTCTCTTATTTTTGTACCCTCTATAATATATTTAATTTTCATTAAAATCGGAGCCGGACACTACGTTTCTTTTAGTCATTTTTTCTGTTAAGGTGTGTTTGCATCCGTTATTTTTTTGAATCTGTTTATGGCAGAGTTTTCTTTACTTACTAAAAAAGTTAAGGCATGATGTAGAGATAATTTTATTTGCCAAGATTTTCTGGATTTAGACGGGATAACTTTGTTGTAGTTAGTTTTCTATATATGCTGATTATTAGAGTTCAAATATTTATATATAGAAAATTTATTTCATTTAAGTCTGGTCTTAAATTCTTCCAGTTCCATTTCAAATACAAAAAAAACCGTCTTCGTATTTTGTCCAATTAAAAATTTGTTTAAAAGGTTATTATTGAAATTCAAGATATTTTTCTCAAAATTTGTTACAAAGGTTTTTGATGGTAAAGATTGGAAAATCCATGAGGAGATCTTTGTCTTATAAGTACAATTAATTATTAAATTGTAAATAATTATGTGTAATGCATACCAATTCAGGATTTTTATTTCATTTTTAATGTTATTATTTATTGTTGAATTGATTAGACCTGATTAAATAATATTAGGTTCCTTTGAATAGATTGAAGTAAGAAGACTTTTAACTTTAAATGAAAAAATTTTTGCAGTTTTAGTAAATTCTAATTATGTTGTTTTGTCAATAAACTCGTATAATTTTTATTGCGAACATAAAATAGAGCTGGTCTAATAGGACAGTGTTCCTTATGAATTTTGTGGAGGCCATAAAGTAGGCGAGGTGAAGTGTTCTTAATTTTGTATTTATAAATTTGGCTTTCAGTGATATGTGGGCTGTGTTTAATTTAATGTAAAATAAGGTTACTAGCATGGAGCTATCGTGCAGATAACACTTAAATTTGACCAGACGCTGTCAAAAATACGGTATTAAGACACTGTTTTTTCCACAGCAATAAAAATAGAACATTTCAAATATTTTTATAATTGTATTTATTTTTTATTCAATCAGAATCTTTGGTTTCTCATGGTAGCCTGTTAATTTGATTAAATGTGATTTAACAAATAGAAAATATAATCATAGTCAAATGAACTCAAGAAGGTGATATTAGAGACATCTCATAGTCGTTCTGCACTGTAATTTCTTTATATCAAGTATCCACTTGTTTTAATTATGCCGCTATAAAAATACCTTTTGTGTACCAGAAAATTACAGGTTAAACAAATACGAACAATTTATTTTTCATTATGTAAAAGTTTAAACCACTTATTTAAAATGGTTACATAAAGAATTGAGCAAATGTTCCGGAACGGTTTAATTAAGGGCGGAGAGAAAATGATAGAGGATCCGGGTTTTCTTCAACACTCGAAACTACAATTCTTCTATTTAATTGTGCACTCCATATGCTAATGACTTTAACAATTGTCAAATGACGATGTCATTTATAAATTTTTTATATTCAACATCCTGTATGTTTACAGTTGTAACGAAGTTACTAATTTTTGGGCATGAGTATGTTCGTCGGGATTTAATTTATTTATTTTACATCCGAAAAATCTGATTCTTGCTGGAAAAGATTGCCTAAAGTTTCAATATTACCGGAATATAATTAGATTTACCGCGCTATGCCGGGAAATATAATTTTCCGAGATTTTCAGAGCGTCCGACTATAGCAATCGCGCGCCGAATAGAGCGGTATTGTCCGAGGACCCTTGTAAGAACGGGCAATGTTGTGTCATCCTACCGTCACTGCCGAGGACCCTTATAAGAACGGGCAGTGTCGGTTCCTTTTCTAATTTCCTACCGCTATTGGTTGACATTGTCGAGGACCCTTATAAGAACGGGCAATGTCGTTCCATCCTGCTGACGCTGTTGAGGACTCTTATAAGAACGGGCAGAATCAGTTCCTTTCTTTCCTTCCTACCGTCACCTATACATACATGCAGTGATGCCGTAAGTTTAGTTTTGTTTCGTATTGACCAGGAATGTGTTTTGCCGCCAGGTGCCCTCTGATGTCCGTTGATAAGGGCGCTTAACAACTGTCGCCTCGACGCTTATCGCCGTCGCCGCGTGTAAGAGCCTCCCTATCGCCGATCGATGCCAGGTTATTGTTACATACCGCGTATACCGCCGTCGGTCGAATTTTAATACGAAGCGCCGTGAATCGTGAACGCGCATTTTAGATACGAGGCGCGATAATTTGCGTACGAGCCGTCGTGAATAGCGTCGCAACCGTATAGTACGAGATACGCGAATAGCGTCGTGAATGATATCGCTGGGTTACCGTCTTTAGTGCAACCGACCAGTATGAGCTACCATGATCAGCTCTCAAAACATACTCTTGCCCTCCAGACCGTTTAATTGTTAGTTTGTTGTACATCTTAGATTGTAAGTTAGTTTTAGGCCATATCTTTATATAAGGATGGAATACAGGATACAGGATGTTTTATAACCGTTTGTTTTCTTACCTAGTCCCATTTTTTAACATTACATATAACAATTGGCAGCCGGCATCCAGCACTAATACGCACAATTGACCCCTGGCTTGCCGTTTCTCCACTGTAACAAGCTGCTCGGTGCATAAGTGGGTCCTCGACCACATGAATCCCGAGAGTGGCGCCCGAGAACCGACCACCGAGTGGATGTTTTGACCTTCAGGCAGTCAAACCGTTGATCAGTTGAGAGAGCGGGGATATCCCGAATATAAGTAGATACCGCCGAACCGATACCCCTGCGCTGAGCATTTGACCGATGACTGTCTGCACGAGAAATATCCACTGACCGATGTTCCGCTACCGTGAACGAAGTAGATCCGTAGAGCACGACCTGCTCCCCTCCTACGTAAAACGCGTCACACAGTAATCTCCTGTAAATTTAGAATATTTTTATATAGTATACCCAATGGATAAATTCAATTTTATGAAAAATATTGACAATCAAAAGTATAAGAATAAAAACCCTTTTATTAGAAAAATAATATAAGAATAATAATATAAATTAAGAGTCATGTCCACGTCTTCTTGGAAACTGGGAAAGTACATTCCGCAAACGTTAAGGAAGGATATCATGTACTGCACTTGAAATTCTGTTGCCAGAATGTAAAAGTCGGCTTTCTATTATAAACTACAGTTTTTAAATAGCCCTTAAGATAGCCTCTCATGTATCTATCAAGATGCGCTGGCGTTCCATCTTGTTGAAACCAAATGTCGTGTTTAATATCATCAGGTCACTGTATTGACCGTGAAATAAACTAATTAAATCTGATATAATTGTATTTCCTAACAATTTTAAGTAGAAACTAGCCATCAAATTTTTGTGAAGGAGGAAAGATCCTATTGTCTGATTTCCCATAATGCCTGCCCAAACATTTAATTTTGAAAGATGTTGCATATGGTGTTTCATAATCTAATCAGAGTTATGGTTAGACCATTACAGACAGTTGTGCCTGTTGACGAAGCCTCATCAGAAAATAAAATATGGTTTACAAATCAAGTTATGGAATATAATGTTCATTACTTCCAAAACAAAATTGCACGTTACTTTATAAAACTGCATTTGTTTTCTTTGAGTATTCTTCTAATGGATCTCTCCGTATTATCGTATACAAGTGCAAGTTTCGTCTAGTTCCTCTAGCAGGGCGAGCATAATATTTAAATATTTATTAATACCACTGATCAGGAACTAAACTCAGGGAAACTTTGCTTTCGGTAGGAACGCCTTTTGTCACATCTGGTTAAGATAAAATAATCTGCGGCGGTAATTTTTCTAATTTTACAATTTCTCCCAGTCTAATATAGCGGGTAGCAAGGCAAGCAAGGTTATGAAATTTGTCATTGCGGGAATACCTTCTCCCTTCTGTGACATAAAATAATAATTATTATCTAATTAACAAGCGATTCACCCTGCTTGACAAAGTGACATGAGGGTTCCAAATTAGAGTTATATGAATGCTTTTGTATAAATGAAAGTATGTGATATGATGTGTAAGTATTTAAAATAACTACATCGTAACTCTATTTCTTATAAATTTTCAAACGATAAGTACATTTTATATCAAATCGAATCAAAAAAATTTATTGAACAATGCGCAAAAGGAGTATATAAAATGATATTAACTATCTTGTCCCAAAATATAATAACAATACATTCACTTAAAACTAACAAATTTACACAAGTCAATAATAAAAATAATAGACAAAACAATTAAAAATAAAAAATTTTTATAAAAAAAAAATTGAACCGACTTCTAAAAGTGAGCTAAAAAGTGAAAAATAACCAGAAATTTTTATATGAAATTGAAATTTTTGAAGTCGGCGCCAAACTAGTACCTGATAAAATGTAATTCGCATATCAGATTAAAAATACTTTATTTGTTATTGCTTTCTTACCATAATTTGCATATATTAGTAGTTATATATTTCATTTAGAAATAATTTGGCGCCGACTTCAAAAATTTTAATTTAATACAAAAATTTCTGGTTTTCACTTTTTAGTGTACTTTTAGAAGTCGGTTCAATTTTTTTTTTAATTTTATTTTTCAATTTTTAGTTTTGAATTCATTGTGACATTCATAAATTATTTGAACCAAGTGCTAATCGAGATTAGTGTACCTCACAATGACTTCAAGGTGGCAAAAAAGTACCCATTTTATCCATAATTGTAAATCACCTTAAAATGAACCACTAAAAATTCTTTGATTTTTAGAGTTCTCCAAATACCAATGAAATTGTGTCAAACAAATATTTAGTCTGTTATAGTAAATCCACTTTCTTAAATTTCAAATTAATTTTAGATTGGTAATACAGGCCTCAAAACCTTCCATTATCGATACTAAAAGAATTTGAGATGTACATTTCTTAGCCCGATATATTTTATATTGCATATTGAGTTTGTGTATGCCACAAGAACCCTGAAATATCAATTTTAGATAAAACCGGAAAATTTAAAATTTTTAATACCTCATATTGTATCTTATTAACCTAATTGTTGTAAAAAATTAACTTCATATTCGTAATACATCATCCCCAACCTCCTAATACCAAATCTGAAAAAATGCGAACAAGGTCAAATTTTCAACCCACCATATTGGATTCGCCATATTGAATTTAAAAAAAAATAATTTTAACCTCTTAATCTAATCCAAATCTAAACCCTTCAAAGCCCCCTAGTACTAATTTTAAATGAAATCCAGAAATTTTCAAATTTCTAAATGGTCATATTGCATCTGACCTATTAGATTTTCTTAAAATTATTTTATATTCGCTATTTACATCCTCAAAAACGATTCAGTCCACATTTGAACAAAATCGAAAATTGTAAAATTTTTAGTCAGCTATATTGCGTTCGCCATATTGAATCCAGAAAAAAATACTATTAAATTCATAATTTGCAACCTCAAGAACCCTCGATATCAGTTTTGCAGAAAGTCGAAAAATGTAAAATTTTTAGGACACCATATTGAATCCGCCAGATTGAGTTTTTCAAAAAATATCTTAATTTTGTAATTAACACTAACAAAAATCTCCCAATACTGACTTTAGGCAAAATCGAGAGGTGTAGAATCTTTAATCCTTCATCTCCGCCATATTTTTTTTTTAAATAATATCAATTTCGTAATGTGCAATCACATCAATTTTGAGAAAAATCGGACAAAATAAATTCTATTCACCATATTGTATACCACATATTGAATTTTTTAAAAATATTTTAAGATTCGTCATGTGTGACCCCGAAAACTCTCCCGTACCAATTTTGGTGAAAATCGGACAAAATTGATTTTTGTCCGCCATATTGATTTTTTTAAAAATAATATCAGATTCGTTATGTGAGGCCCCGAAAACTCCCCCATACCAATTTTGGAAAAAATCGGACATAATTGATTTTTTCGTCCGCCATATTGGATTCGCCATATTGATTTTTTTTTAAATTATTCCAGAATCGTCATCTGTGACCCCGAAAACTCTTCCGTACCAGTTTTGGCGAAACTTGAACAAAATCGATTTTTTGTCCGCCATATTGAATTTTTTAAAAATGTTTTGAATTAGTTATGTACAACCTCGAAAACTCCCCCATACCAATTTTGGAGAAAATGGGACAAACAAAAAATTTTTTTGTCCGCCATATTGGTTTCGCCATTATGAGTTTTTCAAAAATAATTTTAGATTCGTTGGGTACAACCTCGAAAATTTCTCCATACCAATTTTTAAGAAAATCGGATAAAATTAATTTTTTTGGCCTCAATATTGTAAGAGCCATCTTGGCTTTTACTGCACCAATTTCATCTAGAAAAATATGGGACCTCGCAGCAACTTCCTGAATATAACGTAGATTAGATAATTGGACAGCCGGTCATAAACATTTCACGGATTCCATAAAAGTGGAGCTTAGCCAACAAGTTATAAAAGTTAACTGTATCGAAAGTCTTGTACATATCCAGGGACGTAATTGAAGTGGCAGCTCTTCGCTCAACACCGTGGATATATGGATCAATAATAGAACAGACTGGAACATGCTCTGAATCCCTTTCTAAATCCAGAACGCCGAACATTCCATATTCTGTTATTACCTAGAAATGAGGACAATGGATGATGTAAGACAGACTCAGCAATTTTAACGAGAACACAGAATAGGCTGATTGGACGGAGATCTTCAACGTTATTAATCAGTACATTTTACCTTTTATGTTTAGGTTTTACAATAGCAATCTTCCACGCATCAGGAACTATTTCACTTTCAAGCGATACATTTATTATGTAGGTAAGTGATTTCAAGACAAAATCTATGGCTAGTTGATGTATTTTAGCGGAGATATTGTCATGTTCCATTGTGTGAATTTTCTGCTTAAGTATTAGTTGTCTAACCATATCAGTATCTACATTAAAAAAAACTGGAATGTGTAACCATTGTGAAACAGCGAACGAAATCCATCAATATATTCAAAATCAGGATCAGTATTTGGATGGCTTTCAACAAAGAAATTATTGACAGCATCATCATTATGAAGTTCTGGACTAAACAGCAACAATATATTAATATATGATACACAGAAATCTTCCTCGAAAAATTACGCAACCGATAGTGAAAACCGGATCAAAATTCATTTAGATTTCAAGGTTAGTCCAAAATTTTACTAACAACCAAAAAAAACATTTTGAGACAAAAATTACAAATTAATCCTTGTATTACAAATTTCACTGTTATACAGTAGGCAATTAAACTGTAACCAAGATTTAGTATTTTTTATCCTTAATAAATTTTGTTTGTTACATTCCCTTAGATATTAACACCTAAATTAGGTCTCGTTTTTTCATTTTAATAAGCTGTGGCTGAAAATTATATTGAGCGCTCCCTATCACTATAAATCGATATAACTGCGTAACTAATTAAACACTTCGGATCATGAAAATTGCTCATTAGAAAAACATGGAACAACAATAGTTTTTACAAGCTATAGCAAATAAATCATTACATCAATGAAATATATCAGATGTACCTAGCAGTGCTAAAGTTCCAGAATTAGGTCCAGGAAACCGATCTAGGAACTGGAATCGCTAAAATGATCAAACGGCTCTTTTAACTGGACTAGGAAAGCAATGTTGGAACTTTTGGCCCAAGTTTACGCTCCACCCTTATTGCAGGCCTACTGAAATGGCTGCAAAGAGGCGACTGAATGGTATCTAACAAAATAATAGCGGCACAAGTGGTACAAAACACGATTAACTTATTCCATCATTACAAGTCGCCTGGAAAGGACGTCATCTTTCTAGTACTGCTGCAAGCCGGTCGCTACATTTTCTAATAAAATTATTTAAAACGCAAGTTTGATATCGAATTATATACTTGTTACCTGGCCTCAAGGTAGGTAGGGCTGATTAAAACCCAAAACCATTAAGACGCAACAGTTTAACTTGATTTATGTTGAAAGGGTCTGTATAGGCAGATTAGGGGCGGAATTCTTATCGATGAACCATCAGTATACATACCAGACTGGTAAATCATATGGTAAATATTGAAAGGTCCTTGGTTTATAAGGGAATTTCTGTAGCAATTTTTCTCGAAATTAACATAGCATTTCATAATGCATTGCCGAATTCAATGTCTGAGCCGGCAAAATCTAAAGGTACTGAACCCATTATATATGATTGAATCAAAAAATGCTATAGCGCATAGACTATCTTCGAGGGGGGATATCATCAGGTTTAAAACAACTAGTGGCTGTCAGTAGGGAGTTATTATTTCTCCTCTACTATGGCTTCTTCTGGTTGACAACATGATGCACAATAGAAGAAATGCCAGTCAACCCTCACCAGATGATCATAGTATCAAGGCAAAGAAAATCGGGAGGTCCTCGTACGTCACCTAAAAAAATGTTTGGCATACGTAATGATTATAAGACCGATGATTGCGTATGGATCTGTTGCCTAGTCAACAATGGTGAACATAAGTGCTATATGCACCACACCGATAGCCGCAATTTAAGTCTTACTTGGCTACCGTCCTTACACATTTATGTGTGGGGCAATATGGGTTTCATATAGAGTACATCAAATGACTATTAGTATACCAAAGACATGTTACTTGAAGGAAACCTATTTGTGGTGGGATTTTCTTTTCCATGTTATCAATTATTATTCGCCATAAGAGGTGATTTTCCGAAACAGGAATGAGTCCTTAACATAAACGGAAGATTGTTTTAAATTTTTAGGGAATATGTAAAGCTGGAATGTAGCTACCTTCCACATCAAAAAATAATGAAATATTATAAAACAACATTGGTGTTCTTGGATATAAAATAAAAATATATGATGGAGAGATCATCCTTATGCATATATATTTATAATCGTCTTAACTCATGAGAATTTTAAGATAAAAATTAAGTAAAACTAAACTGAGTTTTAAATAATTTATATATAACTGGCTGGAAAAAAAATACTTCCAGTTAATAATGCAACATATTCCGAGATTAAACAATTTAAGCCCGTTATTGTCTCATTAGGCCGTTTTAAAAATTAAACCGAGGTACTGAATTCGTGGGAGGTAATTTACTAATATTCTGAATGTATGATGAAATTGTAAGTTGCTCCACATCTAAGTACATTCCTAAAAGTAGGTAAATAGAACTTTCAAACGGTAGTGTAAATGAGTAACAACGCGTTTATATAATTTTTTTTTTAAATTCATCTTACAGCCAAAAATAATATTAAATCTTGTTGTTTGTAGTAAGCATGTTTGTAAGCATTCACATCATCATATTGTTCCGGACCGTCTATCTTTTAAACACACACTGTATTATTGAACAGGCTTTATTATTTCAAAAGCTTTTTATTGTCAACTTCAATTCTAACAATTGTCAAACAAATTCAAGTTGCATCGACGAACTCTCAAACTAGACTGTCCACGAAAGCCGATCTGGACCCTTTATATACTCTCTTAGATTATGGATTTTTCTAGATGAATTTGCATACTACACGGTGTAATAAAAATAAGAAAAAAATAATAATCCGGCGATTTTTAGACCTTCTGTCATAGACGTTCCATGTTGAAAATAAGGAAATAGAATTTCTAAAAAGATCCAGACCTTCTTTCATTAACGTTTCATGAGGAAATTAACAAAGGTAAAATTAATTAAATAAAATATGAAATCGTAGAAAATAAACCTAAAACCCTACAAACTATAAACACAAACTAATACTATAAAATGTATAACGCTACAAAGTTCGTTACATTACCCCATTCCAAGCCTTGATCGCCCCGATCAACCTTCTTGATCTTGATAATGGTTGGAGTAGTCTGCCCAAGTTCCTTTAGAATCGGGTGGACGTTCAGTAAGTAAATCGACTGGAAGACATATTTTTTTCCCAAAAATTATGCTAGCAGGTATTTTTCTAGTGGTTTTGTGAATGTCTGAACGATAAACTAGTAAAAATGGCTGAATGAATTAACAGTTATTTTATTGTTCATTTACTTGTATTCTGATGTAATTCTCTAGTGTTCTGTTAAGTCTTTCAACCGTTCCATCTGACTGTGGATCTAGGGGTGTTGTTCTAGTCTTGTGGATTTTCAGAAGCTTGCGAAGGTTCGTAAAAAAGCCAGATTCAAAGTTTCTGCTTTGATCAGAGTGTATCTCTCCTGGCGCCCCATATCTACATATCCATTGTTCAAACAATATTTCAGCAACAGTGGTGGCTTATTGATTTGGTTTCACATAGATTCCTGGAAATTTACTGAAGTAATCTATAGCTACCAAAATATAGCGATTCCCGGATTTACTAATAGGAAATGGTCCTGCTATGTCTATTGCAATTTTTTCAAAAGGTTACATTGTACTGCTTCATTTTACCATGGCTCCTTGGTCCTTTACTGGCAGCACAGTCAGTACAGATTTTGCACCGATCTTTTACATCTGCTCAGCTCCCCAGACAATATAACCTCTCTCGAACTTTTTCTAATTGTCCGCCACCTACACCATTATGTAAAGCTTACTGTACTTCTGAAGCACTTTTGGTGGGTAATATAGTCTGGTATTTGTAGTCTTTACCATCAGAGCTCTTCTAAACTTTTTCTAGTAGACCATCGTGCATAAATACAGAGTCCCATAAGGCCCAGTCACCTTTTACTTTTTGAGATTTTGACAAAATTTTTTGAAAAGTGGGTCGATTTGACTTATTATTCTTTAATTTGATGATAATGTTAAGATCTGGATCTTCTTGTTCCTTGGAGATAATTTTGGAATTCCAATTCAAAGAACATTGTAGTTGTGTCTGGGCATGGTCTTCTTGACAAAGCGTCTGCATTTTTTGGTTCAATTTTAAAATCATACTCCTACAAGCGTTGTAACCATCGTGCTATTTGACCTTCAGGATTTTTTAATTATAAAAGTCACTTTAAGAATGTTTGCTCTGTTTTCAGGATAAATTTTTGGCTATACAGATATTTGTGAAAGTGCTCCAGTGCCTTTATAATGGCTAGTAGTTATTTTCCTGTTGCACGATAATTTCGTTTACCTTCACAGAGTACTTTGCTAAAATAAGCAATCACTTTCTTTTGGCCATTTTGTATCTGGGACCAAATTCCACCTATAGAGGAGTTGCTAGCGTCAGTATCCACAACAAACATCTGATCAGGATCGGGATACGACAATATTGGAGGATTACAAAGTGCCTTCTTTAGTTCATTAATAGCGGTCTCACAGTCTGAGAACCGTTCATAGTTGTTGCTATTTTCAGTCAGTCGATGTAAAGGTCTTGCAATATCGGCAAATCCTTTTACGAATCTTCTGTAGTAAGTACAGAAAACGTCTTAGTTCATGCTTGTTTTTCGGTACTGATCCACCTTGAATGACTTCCGTCTTCTCTGGATTGATTCGTACACCAGCTTCGGTGATCATATGCCCCAGATATTTCACTTCTTTCTGAAAAAAATTAAATTTTTTTGGACTAAGCTTCAATTGTGCACTTCTCGGTTTTTGAAATACATCTTCGGCATTTGTTAGGTGAACGTCAAAAGTTTTTCCCAAAATTATGATGTCATCTAGGTAGACTAGGCATGTTTTCCACTTTAAGCCATGTAAGATTCGTTCCATTAAACGTTTAAAATTGGCTAGAGCATTGTATAAACCAAATGGCTTAACATTAAATTACCATAGTCCCATTCCAGTAGAAAAGGAATATTTTCTTTATCCTCTGGTTGAAGCTTTATCTGCCAATAGACAGTTTTTAAGTCCAATGTGGAAAATCATTTTGACTCGGTTAATGTGTCTAGAGTATCATCAATACGAGGTAAAGGAAAACTGTCTGTCTTTATGGCGTCATTAAGCCGTCTGAAATCAACAGAATCTAGTGGATCTTTCATTTTAACTAGTACAACTGAGGATGTTCAGTGACTTTGGAAAAGTTCTATAATGCATTGATTCTGCATGTCTTCAAGCATCTTGTCCTCCTCGTCACGTTTTGATAATGATATTCTCCTTGGAGCTTGTTTAATGGGAGTTGCTTCTCTAGTATTTATTCGATGCTCGACTACATTGGTCCTTCCAAAGTCGCTATCAGATTTCTTCTTAAAAGATCTTCCAGTCTAGCCATCTGAACTTGATTCAATAGAGGTGTTGATGAACTAACTAGGTCTTGGGGTACTTTAGGCAAACTGGCAGGTAATTTCTCAGGTTATAACGGGATACTGGTAATTATTACGTCGACTGGTTGATACCTTATCATTTGTTGAGGGTACTCCTTCAAGTTCAGCATCTTGACAAATATAGTGCTTCTTTTATTTTGGATCAATGTTCTTGCAGAAAGAATTCCTTGTGCGTACAACAATCAATCTCCAATTGGTTTAACCAAAACTATTTCATCTTCTTCAGAATCATCAACCTTTACTTTTACTAAACATTCTGAGCTTGGTGATAACATCGCATCTTCAAGAAGTACAACTTCTCGAATGGACTATTTTTCGAGGGATTCATAACAATTTCTTCATTTCTAGTTCGCAGCACTCATTGAGGAAGATTAAAGACAAACTTCTGGTGCTCCTTGGTGTTTAGTCCTATATTCACTATTGGCGGTTTGCAGGACATCATGCTTTTCTGAAAGATAAATTTTACAATAAGCCGGCTCTACAATGGTATAAGTAGAACCAGTATCAAATACCATTTCACATTCCCGACCGCATACCTTTTCTGGTACTACCAAGCTGGAACTATTGTTTTGTAGCCGGGTGACCTTAATTGTTATTGTTGGTGGGGCTTGGTAATACCTAGCCAGCTTTCGCCCCTTTAAGCTGACTTCTGGGAGTTTTCCTGATTCTGGTCACTGTCAGGAGCAGTATTGTTAGCATAGCAACTTTGTATATTCCCCTCCGGGCCACACTTCCAACAACGAATTCTATTTCTTCTGTGGAAGGTTGTGTTTCTGTTGTCATGTGCTTCTTGTTTGTTTAAAAATTCTTGCATCTCCCTCATTAGCTTCATGAAGAATTCCTCGCTGGTCTTGTGATCATCCTGAGAAACATTGACTCTTCTTACGATTTTTCTATGGTTCCTTAACGTCTGCTTCTATTTCAAACTGAAGGGCATAAGCAAGAACGTTAGAAATTTTCTTCAGTCGAGCCAATCTTAGAGTTTGACTTATTTTTGGGTCGCATAAACCTTCAATAAAACTATTCACTGCTAACTCTTGCTTTATTTCTTCTGGGTATGTTGAGTAGGTAAAATTTATTAGTCTCATTATATCTGCCTCATACTCTTGAAGATTTTTCGTTGTATTTTTGGCTTCTTCCTTGGAGTTGGGCCTTATAAACTTCTTGGAGGTGGGCTTCTCCATAACACATCTCAAGAAAAGTAACAATAAACTGGTAATCATTCTGTTTTTCTTCGGGAATGTTACGTAATGCTAGAATAAGAGCACGTGCCTTGTTCGGTGAACTCCAATTATTGCCGGTGGTGGCGGCTTCGAACTGACGGAGATAGGTAAGCCAAGGTACTTTACCGTCGAAGGTAGGTGTCTTTATTACACTAGTTGCAAGAACACTATCTACCTTTATCATCCTGTACTGGCTACCTTCTCGATTTGCAAATGTAATTGTTGCATCTGTTTTTGGATTTCCGTCACCTCATTTTGCACCTCACCATGTAAGTCTTCTCTAATTTGCATATGTAATTGTTGCATCTGTTTCTAGATTCCCACCTCATATTCTACTTCTTGTTCTATGCGTTTCATATTTTCTTGATATTTCACATCTCCTTAACATGTCTTAAGTTCCTGTCTCATATCCTCCAGACTTGTTTTTAGTTCTTGTTTTATCCTTCCATGTCTTCTCTAAATTCTTGATTCATGTTTTCTTGGTTTGTTTTCAGTGACATCAATTCTTTTTTCATATCATCTTGGCTTGTCTTTAGTGTCAACAATTCTTGTTTCATATCATCTTGATTTTTCGTCATATCTTCTTTCATGTCTTGTATCATCATCAGAATTTGCACCCTTTGTATACCCTTTTTCCGGATACCAGAAGATTACAGATCTTTCTAGAATACTACAGGGTGTAATAAAAATAAGAAAAAGGAATAATCTGGCGATTTCTAGACCTTCTGTCAAAGGCGTTCCATGTTGAAAATAAGAAAATAGAATTTCTAGAAAGTTCCAGACCTTCTTTCATGGACGTTTCATGAGGAAATTAAAAAAGGCAAAGTTAATTAAATAAATTATTAAATCGTAGAAAATAAATCTAAAACCCTACAAACTATAAACACAAACTAATACTATGAAATGTATAACGCTATAAAGTTCGTTAAAATATTGGGAATACAGACTATGAAAAATCCACACTTAATATTTACCTCAGTATTATCAAAAACTTTTAGTTTAAATTTGATAGAGATACAAATACGTATAATAGTCGGAACATTGTGGTAATTCTCATGGCAATGATAATAAAAAACTAGTAACTTAAATTTATTTAAAGTCAAATATTGTCTATAAATTTTAGAATTACATTTGAAGCCATGCAAAATTTTGTGACTTGTAATTTTAGCTATGAAATATGATGGTCATAATTCTAATAATAAAAACAGTAAGAGTCTAAAAACTGAATTTGGAACTTAATACATTTTTTCGAACATGGAGTACACTATTATTTTTAATAACCAACAGAGTATTTCTTTTTATTTTTAAGCCTTTGATAAAGCTATAGTATAGCAAAACATGTAATGAAATTTTGTTCAATATAGTGGAAATTTAGTGAAAAAAGTATTTTACTATTAATATATTAGTTATGGATTTCCACTAAGTATCAGCCCAAACAATCGATTTAATTCAAAATTAATTGAAAGTTTGACAGTAGTTTTTAAAAATTATTCAAGGGTAATATGGCAACAACGGTTATATTTTATCAGATCCAAGTTTCCTTCAACATTCAGGACGCAATTCTTCTATTTGATTGAGCCTTTCATACGTCAGTGACGTCAACAGCTGTCAAAGTCAGTTGTTTTACATCGCCAACAAATTTTTAATTTTTCTTGTATAGCATAACCTAAGGGTAAATTCAACTGTTTTGATAATTTTGGCAATTAAAGGAATAAGACTACAAAGCACTTTAATAGAAAAACAATTAACCTATACTATTTAATTAAACGTTACAATTGTTTTTCTTTAGCCACGTGATAGTGTTTAAACCTTTCTGAAAACTAAGAAAGTACGTTTCGGAAATGTTGATAAAGGATATCAAGCACTGCATTTGAAATTCGGTTTTCAAGGTCTTCTAAAGTGTTTGCCTTTGTACTATAGATTACAGTCTTCAAATGGCCCCTAAGATAGCAATCTCAAGGGGTTAGATCAGATGACCGAGAAGATCATTCAATAGGTCCTCTTCTACTTATCCACTTTCTAGGAAATGTTTCAACTAGATAGTCTCCGACATGTCTACTAACATGCACTGTCGGTTCGTCTTGTTGAGACCAAATGTCATTTTTTATTATCAAATTATTGTGCTGATCATGAAATAAAGGAAATATAGCAAGTACAGTATTTGAGGTTAATTAAGAAATACAGTTGCGTTCATGAAAAGTTTGAGGTCGATGCCTTGTTGGAAAGATATACTTCTATCCCTGTAACCTATCATCATAAGCAGAGTAATACGTTCTTATTCTGTTAGTTGAACCATAGTATTTTGTTTCGATAACTACTAGACTTAGACTTAAACCACTAATCAGAAAGTAATGTCAGGAAAAAGTCAGATATACTATCAAAACTTATTTAGGTAAATACCTACTAACCATGAAATCTGATTTTTTTTAGAGGAAGAATAAAAGGGAAGGATAAAGATAAAATATATTATTAGCAAGTTAAACCAATTGTGTTGGGATTGTTGACAGGACATGTCACCGGAGGAGCCAACTTTAGAAGATCGGTGTCTTAGATGTCTCAACGTTCAGATGATGTCTGGAGAAGGATGAAACTTTTAACCATGTCCTCAGAGAGTGCCTAGCACTAAACGGACTGAGACAGAGATATTTCAGAGATACAATGTTGTTACCAGAAGCAGTTAGACCAGTTCAATTAATGGTACTGCTTAGATTCGCTAAGACGATTGGCCTCAAATGACCTGCAGTTATGGTGGGATTTAAAAAGTCCAATAAGGACTAGGCATCGATGATCAAGTATCGCCACCTTTGTTTCATTCATTCATTAGTTCGTTAAACTAAATTTTGAATATTTTCGAAACAGTTGAATTTGCCCATATGGTATGCTATTCAAAAAATATTTTAAATTTGTTGAAGATTTAAAATATCTGTATAAAATACAGTATTTTCCATTTAAAAAAAATTAAAAGTCACATCGTTCTTTGACAGTTGTTGACATCAGTGGTATATCAAATGTACAATCAAATAAAACAGTTGTAGTTCTTAAAGTTGAAGAATACCCGGATTCTCAACCACTTACCGTTCGTCCTTTATTAACCCATTACGGAACATTTGCCGAACCCTGTATAGATAAATTTATATCTATGCAAAATATTAAAGTTAAATAATTTAATATTGTACCTAAAATATGCTATAGTAAAAACAGTAATTAAAGACAACGTCCTCAACACGATAAGGTAAATTAAACAACCTAAATATCCAACAAATCACTTCCACAAAGAAGATTGTGAAATACCTTTGAATCATTATATCATCTCATGAAAAGAATATAGCAATTATTTCATTTTTTTGGAAAATTTATACCAGGACTTAACTGAAAATATTTTTTAACAGCATAAATTATACATTTAATTATACGAGATGTTTCATAACTAATAAGTCATTTAAGTTTTTGGAAATGTTACTCACTAAAGAGATACAAAAGTCCTGGTGCTGCTAGAAGATATTTACAGCTACAAGCAGCATTCAACGAGTTCGAAAAATATTTCAATGAATTTATACTCAGGCAAAAGAGATTGCTTCTAAAGCAAAAGTCGTAGTGGCAAACTAAAAACGGTAAAGGTAGAGCAGAAAAATTTCATATCTTCACGCTTGAAAACTGCCCCTACGAAACGTCGAGGATTATCTAGCCAGAAAAATTGTACCATTACTATCTTATGCTTGCACCAAATGTATTGGTTTATCAGCCAAGATGAAATTTTCTCAGTTTTTACTAAATAAAGAAAATGAAAACCAGGATCCTTGGATTTAATTTTGTACTGGTTTTGACCTGATGTTCCATCGAAGCCCCATTTGCAAATGAAACTCATATTTGCAAATCTAATTTATCGATTTGTTCAAGAGCGTCTAATTGAAGCAATATAATTCGATCCACTGTGTGATCCAGTAAACCTTGCATTTAACCTCGACTTTTGATTTAGGAGAGGTTAGGTAATCGTCATGTGGATAACATGCTTTTTTCGTATCTTACGCACCAAAGTACGGTAGAAATATATTACTGCCTTTCTTTTTAGCCCAATTTCGTAATCATTAATATTTGTCTCTCGATAATCCAATGTCATTGGCGTTAAGCAAGTTCGGAGAAAACTGGAGATTCAGTGGATTTGTGTGGAAGTCGTAACCTATACTTCAATTGTCATTTCATTTTGAGATAATTTGTTCGACTTTTCGTATAAAAGTTAATAAAAAAAATAAACAGCGATTTTTAATTAAGTGCATACCTCCTGAAGTAGCCTCCATTTTAAAACGTGGAGATAGAAATACGCAAATCAGAAATAATTGACTTGCACGACGCACAAATGTTCTCGACCTACTACTTATTTTGGCCACGTTTTCTCAATTCTGACCCACTAAGCCTTCCAGCTAGTTCAGGACACACGATAGTAAGGGAACGCCTACGTGGCGTATTACCCCCTCTAACTTCCGTGAGACACGATGAACGAACAGTAGCTTAAAATGAATGAGAGGGTGTATTATTTTTCGTCTAAAGATGATTTATTGTTTTAAATGCATCAAATAGTCGAAACAAAAAAAAATTCTTGGTCGTTGGGCATAAAGAAGACTGGTACATGGATTCTAATAAATACTAGTGAAACGTAACGGTAATTTCTAAGCAAATAAGTTAATAAACCCCCTTAAAATTAAAAATCATTCTCAAAAATAAACTTTGATTCTGATAAATAATAAAAGTAACACATTCAGTAATTGTCAATAAATAAACAAATAATTAAATTCTATTTAAATCAAGAGAAACGCCTAAAATTCTGCAAGAGGTGTTCAGGCCCCCACTTTGAGCGAGACAATAATAGAGTCTATTGTAAAATTCGGTTTGCGTATTTGCCAATACTTGAGAGGTTATATATATATATATATATATATATATATATATATATATATATATATATGTATATATATATATATATATATATATATATATATATGAAACCTTCACCATTTTTTTTTCTCAGTGCATTCGAATTATTCGCACGTTCATAACTGTGCTGATAAATTTTTTGGGAAACATGACACCAAAGAAAAAAATTGTTTGGGGCCAAACCGTGAGACTTGGGTGGCATTTCAATGGTTCCCCTTGTGCTTATAAGACACTCTGGAAATATAGTTTGCAAAAACTGTTGCACTTCGCTCGCATTATGAGCAGGGCAACCATCCTGCTGAAACCAAATTTCCTCAAAATTAATATTCAGTGCTCGAGCAGATGGAATGACGTGATTTCGCAAAAGTTGCAAGTATTTATTGGCAGTTAGGTTCCCATTAATAAAAAAGGGTCCAATGATAATATCCCCTAACATACTAGCCCATACATTACCCTTTTGAGGGTATTGTGTTCTCTGAGGAATATTGAGATGTTGATTCTCTCTCGAATATCCTACGATGAGAGAATCATTACGGCTGTGCAAGGAGCATAAAGATTCATCAGTAAACAAAATGTTGCTGATGAACCTGTCATCTCTATTAGCCATTTCCATCACGTCCTCACAAAACACCATACGTTTTTCCTGATCTTCTGTAAAAATTTCTTGAGTTGTTTGCATTTTGTAACAGCGATATTTGTTACACTTTAAGAAATACTGTACTGTTCGAAAGTTCATATCAAGTTCTTCGGCAATTGCGGTACTTATACAAGGAAAATTAATTTTCGCTAAACTACAAACATCAGTCTCCCGATTTGTTCGTTCTTCAGTAATTCGATTACTCCTCATTATTATCAGTGCATTTTATACAAATTTTTAGAAAACCGGTTGTTTCAAATTTTTTAATAATTTCTGAAATTCTAGATTTTCAAGGAATAGGATGATTTTCGTACGTAAATGTAAATCTGCCGATTATCTCATCCATACCTTTACCAGACTAGTAATACTTAATAATCAGCACTTTTTGTTCCGTAGAATAAATTACAGTACTTATGCTTCTACGGCCTGGATAAAACAGAAAGCAAGTAACTTGGAAGCCTTTTGTTTTACTAGGGCGTGACGTATGCTGTTGCCCGCTGTCACCGCGCCAGCATTTTTTCCCCTCACCATAGGGCCAAGCTGCTAATCTATTAAATTGAAGCACGTATGTCGATATTTACGATGCTTATATACTGTCTCACTCTGATTTGTTTAATAATATGGTATTTTCTTTATTTTACTTAAGAAACATTCCCATTCCGGTTTGGATTTTCCACACCTGTATATACAGTGACCGGCGGAAATGTTGCATGACAAAAATGAAAATTTATAGTTTTTGATGCTTCAATCAGTTTCTAATTAGAACAATGTATAAATAGAATTTTGCCCCTAAAGCACTAAGATGGTCTAACTTTAAAACCAGTCTAAGGTTGGCAGTAGATGGTTTAAATTGACAAGAGCAAAAATGGAAAATTTTGATTATTTTCGGGACACTACTATTGCTTTTGGTTTTATCTATAGTTTTATTCTTAATATCCCTATATAAGTATTTATTTGTTCACAGATATAATATAAGTCGACAATGTCATAACCAACACAAAACTGACCGACTAAAAGATCTAACTACCATGACAACTAGATCAAGTCTAAGTCTTAAATCTTCTTAGTGAATCTGGCTCTTGTCTAAAAATCATTTTTAAATCAAGTCAAAATGTTACTTTGTTATACTCTAAAACTTAAAATTTGACAAAAATCGGCAAGAACATTTTTAAAACCAGAGAAGGCTACATTAATGGCCAGACACATATGCAGTAGCAGTCGTTTAAAATAGGCAATGAACACCTTTTAACCACTTAAAAATCCAGGAGTTGATGGAATAATCCCGGCCCTGCTCCAACAAGGGCAAAAAGAGATTTTACCACACATAGTACGTATCAGTCAAAGTAACCTGAAACTGGGCTATATACCAGAAACATGGAGAGCCAGAGTCACTCTCATTCCGAATGGGGGAAAAAGGACATTGCACACCCAAAATCCCTGCGATCCATCAATTTCACATCTTTTATTTTGAAAACGATGGAGAAGCAGTAGATAATTTTATCAGAACAGAAATTCCACTGTATCCTCATAAATACGAGTATCAAGCGGAAACCGCACAGATACAATTAACAAATGAGATTCAAAAAGCACTGAAGAGGAGGGAAACTATAATATATGCCTTCCTTGATATAGAAGGGGCTTTTGATAACACTCCATATGAGGCAGTCAAAAGAGCATTCGACGACAGGGGAGTGGAGGAAACGATATCCAAATGGATAGCACGACTTCTCTCCACTAGAATAGAAGGGACAGAGATATGACAGGATACTGTCGTCCTCTGTACCACCAAATTCGAGAATAGTTTCTGTGACATAGTTCAAAGAGGGCATAAATATATTAGAGAATGATGCCAGATGATAGGACTAAACATCAACCCCACCAAAACCACCCTAGTAGCCTTCACAAGGAAAAGAAACCTCAATCTGAAAACCAACAAAATGGATGGAAATGTTATTGAGTGGAAGTCAAAGGTTAAATATCTGGGACTGATCCTAGATAACAAACTCCTCTGGAATAAGCATGAAAAAGAAGTAATCACAAGGCCACAAAAGCCTTAATGGTCTGTAGAAACTTTGCAGGAAAAATATGGGGTACAAACCCAAAAATCCTGCAGTTGACGTACACTGCGATAGTGAGACCAATCATCACACATAGAGCAGTGATCTAGAGCAAACAACCAGTCTAGCTAATACGGGAGCTAACCTCTCGAAGCACTGGCCTGTGCATGTATAACCGGAGCATTGAAAACCTGCCCAATGACCGCCATGGAAGTAATCCTAAACCTCACGCTTCTACATATATTTCTAGAGAACATGGCGAAGAGGACGATTTATAGGATGATGAGAGATCAGGTCATTAAACGAAGGCCCAATCTCTTATCCAGAAATCAACAAATCTGGGATATGCCCCAAGATGAAATGAAAAAAAAATTCAACTTTGTGAAAAACTTCAGCACAAAGTTAAGTCGCAAGAGAGAATGGGACAGAAACACCGCTGAAAAACTCAGCAAGAAATCCATCATATGGTATTTAGGTGGCTCCAAAACAATGGAAGGAAATGAAGTAGGAGTGTATGGACCCGGCACCAAACACTACGAAAGCTTATGTAAGTCACCAAGCATTTTCCAGGCAGAAATACATACCATTAGGATATGTAATCAATTTAACCAGGACAAAAACTATCACGGTCAAGAGATTATCATCATGTCGGATAGTCAAACAGCCATCGCTGCGCTGAGCTATCAAGTTATCAGTTCCAAGATGGTCTGGGAATGCCTAGAGGAACTAAAGGATTTGAGTAAGAATAATAAAGTAGCAGAGTAATCCTGGAAGAACTACAGATAGAAGAAGAAAACAGGAGATCCAATTATTGGACGGAGCTGCAAGGATTGAGAAAAGCGAAGATACTTCTGGGAAACTACAACCAGAAGAGATTAAAAGGATGCATAAGCTAGAGTAAAACCAATTCACAGTTCTGACAGGGGTTCAGATGGGTCATTGCCACCTGAAGGGATACCTCAAGAAACTCAGACTGGTAGAAAAGGATGAGTGCAGATTCTGTGAGGAGGAGGACGAAATCTCTATTTATATCCCTTCAGAGTACAGCGCTCTAAAGAACCCTAGGATGTGGTTCTTGGGAACAAACCAAATCGAAGAAGTGTAGCTACCCACCTTGAAACCGTCCAATATCCTAACATTCCTGAAGGAAATAAGACTGGAGGACCTGCTCTAGCCGATAAGGTAACTCTTACGATTGGGCAGCAATAGGGGGCACAATAGATCTACCAGGTCGCAGTGTCAGACCCCCAACTCTACACACATACATACATTCAACCATTTTAAATATTCCCTGCAAAACAAGTGAAAAACGAGCATTGATAGCAATATCAAGAAGATTTATTTCTATTATAACAAATTTTTGGACATAAAAAACATACAAAAGTTATGCTTTTTCAATCAAATCAATATATGGACATTTTGCCAAAGAAAAAAATTTTGTAAAAACTTTACACGAAAGCAAAAGTTTTCAGAAAGATGTAAAGAAAGCATTTCTTCTCCTTCAGGTCGTTAAAGGGAAAAAGTCTATTTTCTGAGAATTAAACTCTTGTTTCCTCTCTATACGCGTTTGGAACATATAATGATCACATCAGTGGAGCTGTAACGAACCAAGAATAAAGCTCACAAGAAACAGCCTATATAAAATTTATATTTCTAGATATGTTGGCAGTATATTAAACCTACAGACATTTTCGATACCAGACTGTGAAATATCGTCAAACAACATCTATGTATAAAACGGAGTAATGAGAAACAAAAAATTAGAATTTCAGTGAGATATAAAGAAATCTTTTCCAGCTTTCGAATTAGTTTAATAAGCTATAACTCTATTTAACTATTTATTTGAAGGGTAATAAGTTAAATAAAGTGGATTAGGTAATGATGTTAATATTCCATTCTTTGAAAAATCCAAAGTGCCTGTGTCAGCTACCTCTTATTGTCGTGGCAATTATACATGGGCATTATTCTAATGATACACTTACTGTAAAATGCAAAACAGCATTACCTGAAGTTATTCCTACCGAAAGATTAAATTGAAAGCGCTATCTGTAGCTTAAAACTGATAAAATGTAACTCCGGGAGGGCTTAGACTCTACCGATAGACTCTGCAGATTATCCAAATAAAACTCAAGATACTTATACTCAATTATGAAGTTTACTTTAATATGTAATAATACTTGGTAGCTGTAGCTGAAAATAATATAGCAATAATGACATGGATATGATAGCTGGTGCTAAAAATAATAAAGCAAATATGACATTGTTTGCCAACGAAAATTGCAATTTCCTTTGGAGTATTAGTAATTCGTTCTTATTTACAAATATTTCAAATAAGCACAGCTCTTGGACGATTTACTATTTCTTAGAATCCATCGAAGGATCATGCAATTGTCGGAAAAGGTGCCCAAAGCGAAAAAAACTGAACGCATTCGCCAACAAACGTATTTAATGTCGGAAATGTATGTAATATATCTATTCAGAACAGTAAAGCTTCAGGAACGTGAAAACAAAAAATTGCCATAAAGCTTCAAAAACTAGGATAATAGCTTGCCAAAATTGAAGTAAAACTTGAATAAATGATTTCAATGCCCTAAATGCGAATAACTGCGACAAAATTAGTATAAAGACTTGAAACACTTTAAGTTCTTTAAATGTTGAGTAAAAACTTCAAATTACTTCAATTTCTTAAACGCCGGATAAAAACTTACTTAAACGCTTTAAATGCTGGATAAAACTTGAAACTACTTAAATGTTGATTTTGGTGTAGATTAATCAAATAAAATAGCACAGTAGATGATCGCTGATTTTCTCCTTTAACAATTCTACGTGACTCCTAGAATGGCCAGTTGCCAAGAAAAATGGTTGAATTCGCCAAAATGTCAAAATTAGACCTGTCAAAAAGCATATTTCAAAAAATTTTTAAAACCATGTCCTAATTATTAGAAAAATATTGGACAGGACGTATTTCCAAAATTCAATATTATTCACCCAAAACTATAACAGAAACAGATAGGTATTTCTTGGACACGAAAATCGACAAAGGATACCTATATTGAAATCCGGTAAAATTTAATTTCAGTTGAAACCGATGCCGATGATGGCAAGAGACATATAATCTCTTGCGAAATTCCAGATCAATAAAGATAAAAGAAAATAGATTGATAACGAATTATACTCTGGTTCTCTCTCCATACGCATTGGAATTACATAATGATCCCACCAGTGGAGCTGTAAGGAACCAATAGCAAAACTAACAAGAAAGAACTGTCTATATATAATCTAAATTCTGGGACATGTCGACAGGATATTTATATTTATTAAAATATGAATATTCAAACGACATCTAGGTATTCACCGGAGTAGTGAGAAACTTCAAGATTAAAATTTCAGTAAGCTAAAAAAAAATTTTTAACAACCGTAGAATTAGTTTAATAGACTACAATTTTTCTTCTCGTTTAGATCGTTAAAGAAAAAAAAAAGATTGAGGACACAGTTTATTTTCTGCGAATTAAACTCTGGTTCTCCATCTATACGGATTTCGATCATTTCATGATCTCATAAGTAGAGCTGTAGCGAATCAAGAGCAAAACTCACAAGAAACAATTGTTTGCATATTTCTCTCTCCAGCCAGAGTTGAATTCCCAGAAAATAAACTCTCTATCTATCTTTTCTCCCTTTAGTGACCTGAAAGAGAAGAAAAGTAGTAGCCTACGGTCGTAAAAGATTTCTTTTTATATTGAAATTTTAATGTTACTCCGATGTATACATAGATGTCATTTGACTCTTGATATTTTACAGTCTGACATCGAAAATGTGACAGGTTTAACATCCTGATGATATGCCTCAGAATTTAGATATTATTTAGATAGATGTGTCTAGTGAATTTTTGCTCTTGGTTCGTTATACCACCACTAATGAGATCATTAGATGATCGAAACGCATATGGAGATAGAACTAGAGTTGCAGGAAATCAACTGGCTATCTAGATTTTTTGCCTTTAACGACCTGAAAGAGAAGATAAGCGATAACTTATTAAACTAACAAGTGCTTTGTTTTAAGAAACAGAATAAAATATCCTTTCTACGACCATTATATAAAATATAATATTTCTTATGAATGTTTTCGATATAAAACTTCACTTTATGCACACTGAAATTAAAAGTCCTAATGTGAAACAATAATCCATAAACGTGTTATTAATTCCCTCTAAGCAATAGCGAAAAGTAGGCCAAATAATTCATTTGTTTTTTACGTAATAACCAGTGGTTGTAATAAACACCAATTAGAAATGAACTCTGGTACGCCGCGAAAATATTCTTATCCTTTTTTCCTGAATGAATGAATTAATGAATGAAAAAGGGGTGGTGATACTAGATCATGGATGCCTAGGCCTTCATTGGGCCCTTTACATCCCAACATATCTGAAGGTTATTCGAGGCCGATCGCCTTTGCGAATCCAAGCAGCCTCATTAGTTGAACTTGCCTAACTGTTACCGATAACAAAACTGTATCTCCGAAATATCTCTCTCTCAGTCCGTTGAGTGTTGGGCACTCTCTAAGAACATGGTCAACAGTTTCATCCTCCTCCAAACACCATCTGCATGTCGGGTCACCTTCGACACCGATTTTATGAAGATGGCCCCTGAGGTGTTCTGTCAACAATCCCACCACAATTCGCAGCTCTTTCCTTCTCAAAGAGAGAAGCTCTTTAGTACGCCGTGCGCTAGGCCCAGTTATATGTTCCATAGCACATCTCATTCTAGGAGTTCCCCTCCAAGATTCAATAAATTTGCTTTCCAGCAACGATTTTATTTCCCTTTTGCCAATAGCAATTGGGACATGTAATATTGGTTGGGGTCAATACGGTTCGGTCACCGAACTCAACTTTGCCAGACGGTCTACTTCCTCATTCCCGCGTATGGCTGAGTGACGCGGCACCCATACGAGCCTAACTGTGCAGCCTTTCCTTGTCATAGCATTTAGTATATCCTTGAACTCAGACACCAATCACGACACTGGACTTCAGTGCCAATATCGCACCCTTACTGTCTGAGCATACATTTATTACTCTATTCCTGTCTATGTCCCTCGCACAGAGATGGACACACTGCAGAATAGCATAAATTTCCGCTGTGAAAATTGTCGTATATTGTTCGAGAGCATAGTACTCTCTGACTCCTGTGCTTCTGCCGAATAATCCGGCTCCAACTCTTTCATCTTGTCGAGATCCATCAGTATACCACCAGGATCCATTTTTCGGAAAATTTTGTTCTCTCTCCCAATCCTCTCTACTTGGCATAAATATCTCCAGGGAGAGGTTGGGTTGGGCCATTCTCTGAACTTTATCAAGTTGAAGAATGTGTTTTCTCTTTCTTGTACTACACCACCATACAATAGCGGCGTACGTTATCATGGGACGGATCACCATAGTATATATCCAAAATAGCACTTTAGGTGTGAGTCCCCATGTACACCCAAAGGCTCGTTTACAAGCCCAGACAGCACATATGGATTTCTTGGTTCGAGCCTCAATATGATTATTCCAGCTCAGTCGTGAGTCCAGAATTACTCCCAGGATCCTATTTTCATATAATGAGCAACCTTTAAAATACAAAATTGCTACCAATGCATGATTAAATGAGTATTCAATATAAATATAGTACTGAATAAATTTATAATAACATATGTATATCATTGTGGTTATGGTTTATATAACATTTATCAGGAGATATCGCGTTTGTATAAACTTCAGGACCGGACTTTAAATGTCCTTCGCCTTTGGGCTAATCCAGCATATAAGAATAATTTACTGATCTAGGGAAATTTCGAACTCCCTATATCAAACAATCGATGTAATTTTTACGTCTTTTGTCCGTTAAATAAAAGAAATTTCTAAGTACTTTAAGTGTACTTATAATTTTGAATGGATTTTAATATTAAAAATATTTTGAAATTTTACTTAATAATTTTTATATATTTAAAACAAGACCGTAGTGGAAAATATATTTGTATGTAACTTGTGCGATAAGTGTTTTTTCCCACTCATAGAATTCCGGTGCTACCCTGTGGATCACATGGGTAATTTTACCATTCGTAAAAAAAAATACTTCTTGATGCACTCCTGACATAAATAACTATTTTATAACTGATATTTTTTTACCTATTTTTAACAAAATGAATTATAAACAGATATAATAGCATATTGAATATATCTTGTCACATAAACTGGAACAAGCCTTTTTAAATAAAAACAGGTTAGCTGTATCTGTAATATAATTTTGAACGTTAAAACACAAAAAAAAAATATCTTAAAAAACGGACTTTAATCATTTTTTCAATTTACTACACAGTTTTTGAAGCCATTAAAACAAAGAGCATTAAATTTTATTTCATAAAATATATTTTTTTACCTCGGCGCTGTTTAGGATTTTACAAATGCATCCGTTTGTTGGCTCGGGTTTTTGTTGAAACTGTCAAACGTTTCACCAAAATATCAATTGGCATCTTCTCTGGTTACTCTTGAAGATAAACTATTTTACCAGAAGAAACCAACTGAAATTTTGGTGACCTGTTTGTCAGTTTCCCGAATTAATACTAAGCTTTTATTATACAGGGTATCCCAAATTGGACACTTTTATGGAGTTTCTCATTAACTATTAAAGTTAGCAAAAAACTAATTTAGCATTCACGAGCTGTTTTTTTGGGGAAACTAAATATGCCGCAAACAGAACTAAAACATTTTCTTTTGTTTTGAAGATACACAGTAAAATTCAAAAGTCCTGTAACTTTCTTAAGTGAAAACATAATACAACATTTTAGACGACTTATTTTTATAATATTTTAAGCGTAATCTAACGGTGCAATTGCAAATTTAATACGAGGTATGGTTAAAAAGTTATTTATCCAAATTTGTTTTTTTGAAACGGGACACCCTACATATCTTTAGATGATAAGATAGAGTGTTTAATTATATTTATAACAATATATCAACCTCTACGTCAAAATAAAAAGGCAAGCTGGAATTTGCGACTTTTCCATTAAAAATCGTAATAAGCCATGAAGAAAAAACAAATGAGGTGTTATGATACTTATATTTAAGTTAATGACGATGTTCATTTTTGTAAAATTTTACTTTCATTACAATTATTAAAAATGAGTTATGAAAATTACAATGAGTATAATATGATATGTGTATATAGAAAGCGTGAAAACCCAAGAAAATGCCCTTAATCTATATTTTAAACATTTCCCAAATAGGCGTCAACCTTTTAAAGATATTTTTAAATGAATTGAAAAAAATCTGAGAAATTTTGGAAGTTTTAGTAAACCGAAGCCACACAAATATTTTAAAGAAAATGATGAATTAAATGTTCTTGCATACACGGAAGACCAAATTCAGATAAGACTGTCAATCATTATCTACACAGACACAAAGTGATAAATATTAAATATTTTAAAATTACACGAGTTGAAAACTTATTTTTAACAAGAAAAGTCAACGTCTATAACCAATATAAAAAAAGATGTAGGAGTTTCAAAAATAAAGTCTCAAAAAATACTGAAGAACCAATATTTTCCTTACTAAGTAAATATGATGCAACATATACCCTAGAGAGGGTGAAAAAAGACTGCAGTTTTGCCACCGGTTTTTAAATAAATGTAATAAAATACCTAAACTTTATAATAATGTTGTATGATTTTATGAAACAAGAATTACAAGTAACGATATTTCAAACCGACATAACGAAAGATATTGGAACAATACTAATCCTTATATTGTGCGAAAACTTCGTCAACAGGGTAGATTTTCTTATAACATAAGTTGTTTTTTTAAAAGCTCATAAGTTTGTTTATCACATTTTCGAATAAAATCTCAATACAAAAGTATATGTTAATATATTAGAAATTAATATTATGAATTTATTGAATGATGATCATTGGCAGAACTATTATTATTTTTGTTCAGCAAGATGGTGTTTTTAGTTATAATGCCTTAAGAGTAGGAGAATATATAAATAGTAATTTCCCTTATAGATGGTGAGATAGCTTTTTACTTACAGTGTAATATTTTTAGACTTTTTCAAAAAAGATGTAGCTTTTTACTTACAGTGTAATGTTTTTAATTTGTGTTTTAAGAAATTTACCTAAATTTAAAATTATTTCTCATTCCCTTTTTATTTTCGTTTGCAAAGTGGTTTGTCTAAACAAATAAAAAAAAAGTTAATAAAATGTAAAAAAATATTTACAACATACTCTTGTAAATATATTCCTCTACTTAGTTACCATAAAGGCTAAAGAGATTTTTATATATTAGACTCAAAGGATAAACTATCACATAATTTTAGTGTGTTAGGATAATGCATCTGGATACTTAGAGAGGTGATTCTATATGATAAAATAGAGGTAGTAAGTCACTTTTAACTTTTAACATCTTGCGGTTAGTTTTTAACTTATCCAGATAATATTTGGCGCAAGAAGTATATTTAATGATGTCAATCTTACCGTTATAAAAATGTTTTTCTACTGTACTATTAGAGGTCACTTTACATGAAATTGAAATTTTATATTTCCTAAATTTTTTTAAACAGGTATTGAAAAAAAAGAACAAATCATTTTAAAGATGAAGAATAACTAATAAAAATAGTAACCTTTATTCGAGTCGATAATCCACACCGTTTTGGTGTCAATTGGAATTAAAGTTTTTATTACTAGAAAAATCAGTTTTTCAAATGGAACCAATTTTAGATTTAGTTATATATGAGAAATACTCAAAAAAGTTTTATTTGATAACAAATTGTTAATAACTAAAATCTTCTTTGTATTTTAGTTGACGTGAAATTAGTAAAAACCTTTAAGTTAACATGGTATTTAATTATTTACAAAATGGCTAATGAATATTCAAATGTTGCATATCGCGACATGGATTTTTGGTACGAAAGAATAAATAGAAATGCAGAAAAGGCCAGAAGCTTATATCTGGAAGCATGTCCTGAAAGAAATACTCCATTGAAAAACTGACTTAACTGGTAATAAAAATTGTAATTCCAATTTGCACCTAAATGGTGTGGTTTATTGACTAAATATGGAGTGCTTTTAATTAGTTATTCATTCGTCTTTAAAATGACATGCTCTTTTTTTCTGATAACTGTAAAAACAGAATTGGAAAAATATAATTGAATTTCGGCTAAAGTGACCTCTGGTGGTAGAGAATCATTTTTATAACAGAATAATAGAAGTCATTAAGCGGAGCATCTGTACCAAATATTGATAAATTAAAAACTAACCGCAAGGTGTTAAGATTAAGAAAAAAAAAATATTTTCGAGAGGCTGTAACTAGACGATTTTTTGTTATATGACTTACTAAGTTTATTTTATCATGTAGAATTACCTCTCCAATTATCCTGATGAATTATCTGAAAACCCCGTATATAACAGAAAATGATCAATCGAACCAGCCTTTAGTTTTTATATTTCCTACGAAATATTGTGAAGAAAAAAGGAAACTGTAACATTTTGCAATTTAAAATATATTATTTAGTCGTTAATCTTCACATTTCTTGTTTAAATTTAAATATCACTATAACTTTTAACCCGTTTTCGCGTCGTGCATAACAAGATAACCGAATCTAAACTAAATCATACCACTGCTTCTCAGCAATGCGAACCTAAAAAACATATATAGTAATAGAGCCAAATTAACCAATTGCTAAAATATACGCAAATATCGTTTAGTGTTGAAGAAACATAGGACCAAATTGATGTGACGTATTCATTATCCAAGAAATTGAGTTTAGGCACCACAAAACACAACAGGTTAAGAAGAGAAAAAATAGAGGAAAAATTTATTGGTTCTAGTGTTATACGGGAAGACATCGAAAAGTTATGTTATAATAACATGTCATAATTAGGTTAAAATATTTTTAATTTTAAGAAACATTAAGGATGGTATTTTTTGTGATAATCAATAAAGTAAAACCATCCGAGTAATAGCTAATACTATGTATCGAATACTATAATTTTTTCATCGTTATTCCATACATACCTAAACACAACCTACAAATATTAAAATGGAGTAAGTTGTCTCGGAAGGAGGAATAGAATTCAGGAATTAAAGACGCTGTTAAATGTAAACAAAAAATAATTGTATCTCTGGACATGAATATGTGTAATTTGCTCGGCAAGTCCTTTATAAATAATTAAAACCATCTTTTTGTACTTTTCAAAATTTAGCTTCAATTAAGATGAAAATAGGAAAGTTGTTTTCGGGACTGGCAAATTATCTAAATTTGTTAAAACTGAAAATGTGAAATTCGATATCTTAATATACAGTTGTGGTTAAGATAATAGTAGTACTTCAAAAATATGTCATCTCTTTTAAGAATTATATTTTGGATTGGATTTATATATTTCATTACACACCAATAAAGTTTAATTTATTGTGAAATATAATAATTTTTTTTTTCATATAAATACAGGAATATTTACAATAAGCCTTTCACCCACTGTTGAGTAAAGGCCTTTTCCATTTTTTCGAGTATCCTCTCAATCCATTGATGTCCAGCTACCTTCATAATCTCGTTCGTCCACCTATTGTGTGGTCGGCCTCTGCTTCATATGCTTTCTTTAGGCTTCTACTGAGTTATTCGTCTGGTCTATTTATGATCATCATAATGACCCACATGTCCTTCCTGACTCAATTTAATTTGTAATATTCTTTCTAAGACGTTTGAGACTTTTATTTGTTGTTTCGAACCACATATCAGCGTTGATTATTAGTTTTAGATTTCAAGCAATTCGGTATGGATTTAATAACGTAGTCTGCCAAAGCCACTCAATCCCTATATAGTCTTTCTTTTTATTTCTTCTTTCATTCTGTTCTTCTCTAGTGAAATCAATTGTCCAAGATATATGTAGTTATTTACTATTTTTGATGTTTTTCCTTTGAGGACAAAACTGGTGGTTGCTTGGATTATTTAAAATATTTTTTGTTTTATTACTTTTAAGGCTTCTTAACTCTAAGATCATGATTTGAAATTATGTAACATTATTATCGAGCAGATGACCTGGTATCTGCAAATCTTAAGTGAAATTGGTATTCTCCATCGATTTTAGTTACCGTTTCTGATTAATTTAAGCTTCGGAACATTTGTTCAAGTGTGGCTATGGAAAAGATGACGTCTCCTTGTCTTACTCCTAGTCCTAGTGATATCCCTATATAAGCACAGAAATATTACGAAATAGAAAATTAAGCATAGTCAAAATAATAGCAGTATTGAATAAATAATATTCTAACTCCATATATTGTTACGGAATTTTTGGCAATTACGTCACTCTATTTTTTCTAAGACCCTCGAAAGACTACTAGCGTGCACAGGATATAGGCACATGGTGATTATCAGTCGCAAGTGATGTAGTTAATGGAACCATTTATTTATATTTGCCAATGTTTTATTTTTAAGGGTGTTATAATGAAAAGAAAAACGCAATTAAGTTTATATGTCTTACTGAGTTTAAAAAAGTTTCATTTTATTCTTATTAATTTAGAAAAGGTAATTAATCTTTTTTTTTAGTTCAAAAGGATTTCGTATTATTCTTTTTATTTCAGTTTTTAATTTGCTTGCTTTGTTCCATCAAATTTAAAAATCTGTCAAATGTCTTTTGTCAATTTTTATTCCTGTGGTGGGAAACCGGGATCGACTACGAAAGAATGAGTTACGTTTATTTACTGTCTTAAAATTTCTTTTCAAATTTAGCAGATTATCTTGTCGGAAATACAAATTACCTTTTGTTTTGTTAAAATATGTCATAATGTATCTGCAGAGCATAAATTCCTTTGATTTTTAATGTTAATGTTAATTTTACCGTAATTTTTCTTAATTCATGATTAGCCATTTTGACACTAGGCCATGACAATTACCTTAAATACTTGTTGCTAGCCTTAATTACGTGTTTTCCTCAAACGACCTGTGGCTAAAGCTATAGCAACCCAATATCTTGTTAGGGGTTGTTCTGCCTAGTTTTATATTTTTTATCACAATCTCCAGAATAAAGTGTATCTAAAGGGCACCGGTCATTGTGCCATCTAAGATTCCTGAGAGGATAGTATGTTTATCTGAAGAGACTTGGCTGACAAAAACTCTTACAAAGAACATTATTTTTCCTAGTTATTTTTCATATGATATTTTTGTCAGCTGAATTTTGATAAACAGCTTCATCAGACCATAGTTTCTTATACCCTACACGTTTAGGGTTTATTTACGTGACTAAATTCTTCAAAATGTATATGTTTCTTGAGTTCTCCAATAAAAGTAGAAAATGCAACATTAAAGTTTTTGTCCACGTTCTGGCGATTAAGCGAGTAACCTATTCCTTAGCCCTCCTATCAGTCGCTAACTAACATCAGTTCATTTAGAATATTGAATATGCAATAAAATGGCATGCATGACAAAAGGACTAATATGTAGGATTTATCAGGGAATTGATTTTCACTTTTTTAATTAATATTTTGGCTAAATAATTTTTCAAAATACCAGCGGTTTTCAGTTGAAATTTGATCCCAAGTTATTTATTTGAAAAAAAAAATCCTATTGGTGGGAAAGGATTCACCTGAAAAAAACCATGCATTATCTATTAAAAAAAATATACCTAAAGGTAGTAAAAAATAATTAATCAAAAAGTAACTTCCGGTAATGCTTCATTTAAAAAAAAGAAAAATTTGATTGCTTGTACTTTTATGTGTTATATATATATATATATATATATATATATATATATATATATATATATATATATATATATATATATATATATATATATATATATATATATTTAGCGTTTGTAGTGCGCTAAACTTATAGTCTGCGTGTAAGTGTTTAATTAAACAACGCGATTTAAAAGTTTAACAAAGTTTATTATGAAGTCACGCTTGCATTGAAAACGAATTTTGTCTAGAAAGAGAATTCAAAGCGGGAAGACTCTTAAAGTAATATTAAACTAAAATACAACCAATAGAATAGAAATGGAATAGAATATTTAACTTCAAACGGAGATAGACTAGTAGAGAATAGCAATAGGAATGGACTAGACCTCTAACTTGGAAGTTCAGGGTTTTTAATTGGATCTGCCTATAATTACTAGTATCGTTCGGCGATCTATTAGTAGTAATTTAGAAATTTGGAAATAATTACTATTATAGTCGAGTTTGAGGATTTCCTCGAAGATATCAGGGATTACCTTATGGTAGATGTCTTTGATTTGGTTTTTCCAGAAAAAGGTTACTATATTTTTGTTAGATTTGTCTAGAAGTTAGGAATTTATTATTTTAATTTTAGAATAGTCTATTAAAAACTTAGTCTTGTATAGTTGGTCTATTTCGGGATTTTCTATCTTTGTTCTCAGATTCATCTTCCTCATTCGCGGCATAAATTGACATTTTTGATTGAAAGTTCGGGCATTCTTGAACATGATTAATGCGTATTCTAGACAGAGCATTCACGTTGTTTATTTTTTCCGCTTTATACTCGATTTTATAATCGTATTCCTCAAATTTAAAGCGCCACCGAGCCAATCTGCTACCGAGTGCTTAATAGAAAAGAGCCAGGTGAGAGGCCTGGGATCAGTTATAAGGGTGTACTTTCTGTCAATAAATACATAAGAGAGGAAGTGCTTTACTGCCCAAACAATGGCAAGTAAATATCTTTCAATGGTGGAATATTTAGTTTCTGCGCTATAAAGAGTTCTAGACGCAAAGGCTATCGAGAGATCTTTACCTACGGGATTTTGAGAAAGAACTGCACCTATTGCAAATGCGCTCGCATCTGTAGTCAGGAGAAAGGATTCATCGAAACTGGGATAAGTAAAAACGGGATCTACGATAACGGCATTTTTTAGCTCTTCAAATGCTGATTTACATTCAGAGATTCAGCATCGATGAAGAACTGGAAGTCTTTCTTTAAAAACTTAGTCAGGGTTTTCGTTGTTCTGGCGAAGTTAGAAATAAATTGCCTGTAGTAACTTACCAAGCCTAAAAAGGATTTAATTTCTTTACAAGTTTTTAGCTCAAGAAAGTTTTTGATACAGTCAACCTTGGAAGGATTAGGTTTAACCCCCTTTTTGGTTACTACATGACCAAGATAGGCGACTTCTTTTCTAAGATATTCGTACTTGTCCGGCTGGATTTTTAAGTTGGCTTTTCGAAGACGTTTGAATACTTCTTTAAGTCGTTCCATGTGTTCGTGTATCATGGCATAGTAGACGATAATGTCGTCCATGTAAACTAAGGCCAAGGAGTATGTTGTCCACGACTCTTCGAAGGGTTGACCTGAAAAATGCACCGTCATTTTTCAGGTCAAATGGCATACGAACGACTTCATAATGACTATTTTCGATTGAGAAAGCTGTCTTAGGAATATCACCAGGATTGATCCCTATTTGATGGAATCCTGATGCAAGATGAAGAGTAATAAAATATCGGAGATGTTTGGGAGAAGATACCTGTCTTCAATACTGATATCGTTTAATTTTCGGCAATCTATTACAGTGCGCCATTTTTGTTTACCAGAAGCATCTAATTCTTTAGGTATCACCCAAACAAGAGAAGACCAGAGTGAAATAGACTGTCGAATAATTCCTTGTTCAAGCATTTTAGCAGCTTTAGCTTTTACTTCCTCTTTATAAATTTGAGGATATGAGTAAATATAGGGCGTGCATTGATCGTTTCTATAGAATGCTTAACTTCTTTAGTAAAAGTTAGAACATCGCCTTCGAGGTAAAATATGTCGAGATATTTTAAATAAAGTTTGTAATTAATTTTTATCTTCCGAGTTCAAATGTTCGTTTCCTAATTGATTCTTTCTCGTTTGGATCCTATCGGTTTGAATAGAATTAGGTTCGTTTTCGAAATGAAAATTTAAATGTATTTCACTAAGGGTTGAAAGATTCGATAGAAATATCCGAGAAGTCGATATCTTTGGGAATTGTATTAGCACTAATGACGGTTGTTAAGAATTCGTCGTTTTCATTGACATGTACAAGAGCGTTTAGTAACCTAACCTTTTCTTTTTTTTGAGAGTGAAGGACTTTGTCCTATTTTTTAAGTTGCGTGTTACTTTAAATTTTTTTTCGGCACGGCCCTCTATAGAAATATTATTTTTATTTTGTTTTAACTAAGGCAGAAACATACTTAAGGTGTGTACTTTATGTAGGGGTACGGTTTTAATGTTAGTAATAAGATTTTTTGATTTTAGATCTATAATGCATTCATAGTGCTCTAAGAAATCAAGACCAAGAATGCCATCGAAATCAATGTCTAAATCGTAAATAAACACTTTATAGGGATCGCCTATGTTGAAAGTTATAAGGGTTGATTGTGAGAGTAAAGTTTTTGGTTTGTTATCTCTTGCATCGTTACATTTTCTGGAGAACGGTTAGGAAAATTTTTTGCCGTGTTTTCCTTAAAAATAGAAATTCCAGCGCCAGTATCGATAAGTAATTTAAAAATATTTGTAGAGTCATAAATATAGTACAGGTTTTTCAGATTAACTGCAAGTAAAGGGTTTAAATGAAGGTTTGTTCCGGGAAGTTCAAGTATGGATTCAGGTCGTCTAGATTCATGGTCTGAATTTGTGACATGATGTGTCAGTCTATACGTGTTGTCGGGTAGTTGATCTGGTTGAGGGAGTAAAAGAAAATTTCTGTAATCCTAAGAATCGATTACCGGTTCACAACTTTCATCAAAATTTTGAAAATTCGGGTCGTAATCGGGGTAATCGTAACTATCTTTTAGGTAATATTCGCAGTAGTCATAACTTTCGTTATAATTTGGATAGTATAAGTTAACGTGATGCGTCCTTTGTTGATTTGAATAATGGTCAGGGTTCCGTTGAATAATGCTTGGACGAGCTTTGGTATTATTTTCTTGGATTACAGAAGGCCTATTTTGATTTTGAAATATGTTGTACCTCTGTTATTGTTGAGGGAGTTGGTTCTACGGAGGGACTTGTCTTTAGAAGTTTATATTATAATTTTGAAAATTGTATGGACGCGATTGCTTTGGGAGCGGCAATCCGCGGCTAAATGGCCCATACGTCCGCAATTAAAACAACCATTAACCTGTATTGGGGGTTTCCTTATTGTCTGGGATGATTTTTGGACTGCGGTTTTTTAAGATTTCTGGGTTTCAAAATATGATAATTGTAGCTCTCGTCTAATGCGAGACTGAGCTTCTAAGATATCTTTAGAATTTCCCGCACGAATTATCTGGCCTAGTCTCGGTTCAAGGCCAGTCAGGAGGGTGTTCAGTGACATTATGTCAATTAAGACAGATTAAGCTGCCTTCTGAATATTTGTCAATGTTGATTTCTGGACATTTGCCAGCATTTTGTCGTTCAGTGTTTGAAGCCGACTAACGAATGTTAACGGTGATTCGTTAAGAAGCTATCTAAATCTTTGCAAATCTTGAATAAGGGTCGAAAGATCCCTAGAATCGCAGAAGTGGAAATTTAAAAGCTGGTTAATGTCATTGTAAGTCGTAGAATTTCGAGAATTTATCAGCTGCACGGCCTTTTAACTTAGTTTTAATGTGAATCAGTTTCCATTTTGTATCCACAATCACAAGCGTTTAAAAAGGTACCGAGAGAGATTTGGTCTCCCTTGAAGTAGGGAAAAATTGAAAAAATTTCTAAGAGCTTGTAGGGCTCGATATCAGTATTGGTTTTTTAAGATCTTGTTTCCGGCATGATTTTTTTTTTTTTGGTAACTATGACTTAAATTGGTTTAAACTTATTTAGAAGGACTTTAAATTTTCGTTTAAGAAAAGTACTCTATTCCATTCCAAAAATTGAATAGTATAATAAAATTTGCTGAAACACAACGTGACGATTAATATTACTTACAATAGTAGAAGAAGAACTATCGCCTCTTGTTCTCTAAGTATGTTGTCAGTGGCTTCACTGGGTGTTCTTTCCACCACTTCTTGGAGTGAGGACGCCGTGTTCAGGTTCCTTTTTCTCCATTGAGGAATGAGAATCCGCTGCCAACAATTATAATTATCTTGTTTTGCTGACGTTGACGGATTCTAACGACTGCGCCAATTGTTATCTTCAAAATGCAATAATTAAATTCAAAACTTAAACTGGCATAAGGACGACTTACAATACTGAGAATAAAGCAGTGTCAGCATGTGTTCACATGGTTAAAGACACGTTTCGTAACATGCTGAATCTGCTTTCTTCAAATTACTTGAGTAAAGCTGTTAATTGCGAAATACTGCGTAAGCAGTTTGCATGAGAACGAACATATATAGTTTTCACATAACTATAGTATTTTCGCATATCCTCCTCATTTTAGAAAAAAGTTAATGCGGTGCATTAATTTTTACGTGCTCTCCCTAAGTTCGAAGACTCCGTCTTCAGAGACTTCCTTGGGACGAATGGACGGTCTTCTTCTTCCTAAGGCACTGGGTAGTCTTAACCTAGATTGTTTCCGTGGTGGTGGTCCAGGTGGATAGGATTGGTCTTCATTGCGTAAGCATTTTACATGAGAACGAACATATATAGTTTCCGCATAACTATAGTATTTTCGCATATAACATATACAAAGGGTGATTCTCCGGAGAATTTATCGATCGATTGTGGGAATACTATAATTAGGAGGAATCTAAAAATTTGAAAGTGTTCTAATGTACATGGGGGACAGCCGGCTAAAATATTTTCAAGATAGCAGCACTTCCAGTTATACTGGAAGTAGATGTCAACTTGTTTATTTTAAAAGGAATACTCTATATAATACTGCATTTTTGATTTTTACGTAAAATTCTAGACATATTTCATGTATAATGTTCAATACTTAAGTCTCATCGTTTTGGTCATCTTTAAATTTTTAGGTCAAAAATGACTTTTGCGAACCAAAACTTAACTATAAGGAAGTCTTTGTTATTTAATTTAGGTTAGTTGTCTTGTAGATTAAGATCGATTTTAGTAGTTTTTTTATGATATTTTGAAAATTATTAGTACAGAGAGGCCAAAAAAGAAGAATAAAAATTTTATTAATAAATCGTCAAAAGTCAATTTTTTCAAATAGAAAGCACCTACTTTTATAATTTCATCAAATTAAGCATTAAAAATAAGAGTAATTTTGTATAAGGTTGTCTATTCCAAAAATTTGTAGTTTTCAAAATATTGGCGTCAACATTTTTCTATTGTAAAAATGCTATACTTTTAAGTTTTGTTATTAGTTGGCCATGACCGCGAGGCGTGGCGAAAATAAAACAATTGAACCCTAGAGAAATGTCAATATTTCTTGCCTTTTGACATTCATTAATAATAATCACGCCGGGGCGATTAAAATACACGCAATTATCCTTTTTCACTTTTCTTATGGTTTGATTTGAACAGACGTCAATATATAAATTTGTTTGTTCTTATTGCCAAATTTCACACTTCTAGTTTTATTCGATTTGAAAAACAGTGGTAAATTGTTTCTTTTCTCTACAACAACAGGGTTTTTGCAGTTTTTGCTGCAATATAACAGTTTACAAAACAGCAATTCAACTAGAAACTGGAAAATCCAGTCTGCTTTGAATTTATTTATTACCTATTACCAACTATTAATAAAGGAGTGGAATACATTACGCATTTAGTAAATGTCTAATTTTACAATGGAAAACGGGTTGGATACGACGTTTTTCAAAATGTACATGACCTGTGCCTTTAACAAAATTTTAACAACTGGTATATTATAAATATCCACAAGTTAACTTCGGCAACTGTCATTCATATTCTTGACGTTTTGACAAAAATATATTTTATATTTTAGCAATTATTAGTATTTTTAAAAATGCCCCCCAAAATAAAACTCACTCCTGAAGAAAGAAAAGAACTTCGGATTGCTAAAAAAGCCGAAAAAAAACTGAAACAAATAGAACGTAAAAAGCAAATTAAAAGAGATCATTTGGTAAGAGAACAACAATATGGAGCAGTTACTCTTAAAAGACAAGAAAAAAAATGGAGAAAAATGTTAATTGACATTACTTTACCAGAAATGAAAAAAGATTTGGAATTTGCATGGCACAATTTTGAGAGAGTTATCGACTGTAAAGATTTTACTATTTCCATTATGTTAGATGAGTTAGATAAAGCTCAGCAGCAGTACCTACTCAATTTAAAAACTCATTCTGAACATATAGATTCTTTTGTTCAAATGTTTGAAAATAGGATGTATGAGTTGCATGGAGAATATAAGAAGCAGGTATTTTCTTTTAATTCTATTTCACATAATCAGAATTTTTACGAGTACTAACAGCTTTGTTGGTTTTAGTATAGTTCGTCAACGATTTGCGTAAAGTATTTTATACTAGTTGAAGTTGAAATCGATTGCAAAGACTTTTTCCATATGTGCAAAACACATATTGATAACCTGGCCTATCAACCTCAGTCGCTATACATTAAACTATTTAGGAAAGTGATAAGGAGATCAGATCAGTATTTATATAAAACCGGTTAATTTTTTTAAGTGAATTTTTCTAGAAAAAAAAAATATACAGAGTGTATCAACTAAAATTTTGTTTACTGAAACACATGATATATCATTATGACGGCGGCGATAGGCGTCGGGGCGACAGTTGTTAAGCGCCCTTATCAACGGACATCGGGGGGCACCTGGCGGTAAAACACATTCCTGGTCTATACGGAAATAAAAACACTTCTTACGGCATTCAGTGCGTGTGTGTGTGTGTGTGTGTGTGTGTGTGTGTGTGTGTGTGTGTGTGTGTGTGTGTGTGTGTGTGTGTGTGTGTGTGTGTGTGTGTCTGTGTCTGTGTCTGTGTCTGTGTCTGTGTCTGTGTCTGTGTCTGTGTCTGTGTCTGTGTCTGTGTCTGTGTCTGTGTCTGTGTCTGTGTCTGTGTCTGTGTCTGTGTCTGTGTCTGTGTCTGTGTCTGTGTCTGTGTCTGTGTCTGTGTCTGTGTCTGTGTCTGTGTCTGTGTCTGTGTCTGTGTCTGTGTCTGTGTCTGTGTCTGTGTCTGTGTCTGTGTCTGTGTCTGTGTCTGTGTCTGTGTCTGTGTCTGTGTCTGTGTCTGTGTCTGTGTCTGTGTCTGTGTCTGTGTCTGTGTCTGTGTCTGTGTCTGTGTCTGTGTCTGTGTCTGTGTCTGTGTCTGTGTCTGTGTCTGTGTCTGTGTCTGTGTCTGTGTCTGTGTCTGTGTCTGTGTCTGTGTCTGTGTCTGTGTCTGTGTCTGTGTCTGTGTCTGTGTCTGTGTCTGTGTCTGTGTCTGTGTCTGTGTCTGTGTCTGTGTCTGTGTCTGTGTCTGTGTCTGTGTCTGTGTCTGTGTCTGTGTCTGTGTCTGTGTCTGTGTCTGTGTCTGTGTCTGTGTCTGTGTCTGTGTCTGTGTCTGTGTCTGTGTCTGTGTCTGTGTCTGTGTCTGTGTCTGTGTCTGTGTCTGTGTCTGTGTCTGTGTCTGTGTCTGTGTCTGTGTCTGTGTCTGTGTCTGTGTCTGTGTCTGTGTCTGTGTCTGTGTCTGTGTCTGTGTCTGTGTCTGTGTCTGTGTCTGTGTCTGTGTCTGTGTCTGTGTCTGTGTCTGTGTCTGTGTCTGTGTCTGTGTCTGTGTCTGTGTCTGTGTCTGTGTCTGTGTCTGTGTCTGTGTCTGTGTCTGTGTCTGTGTCTGTGTCTGTGTCTGTGTCTGTGTCTGTGTCTGTGTCTGTGTCTGTGTCTGTGTCTGTGTCTGTGTCTGTGTCTGTGTCTGTGTCTGTGTATGTGTCTGTGTATGTGTCTGTGTATGTGTCTGTGTATGTGTCTGTGTATGTGTCTGTGTCTGTGTCTGTGTCTGTGTCTGTGTCTGTGTCTGTGTCTGTGTCTGTGTCTGTGTCTGTGTCTGTGTCTGTGTCTGTGTCTGTGTCTGTGTCTGTGTCTGTGTCTGTGTCTGTGTCTGTGTCTGTGTCTGTGTCTGTGTCTGTGTCTGTGTCTGTGTCTGTGTCTGTGTCTGTGTCTGTGTCTGTGTCTGTGTCTGTGTCTGTGTCTGTGTCTGTGTCTGTGTCTGTGTCTGTGTCTGTGTCTGTGTCTGTGTCTGTGTCTGTGTCTGTGTCTGTGTCTGTGTCTGTGTCTGTGTCTGTGTCTGTGTCTGTGTCTGTGTCTGTGTCTGTGTCTGTGTCTGTGTCTGTGTCTGTGTCTGTGTCTGTGTCTGTGTCTGTGTCTGTGTCTGTGTCTGTGTCTGTGTCTGTGTCTGTGTCTGTGTCTGTGTCTGTGTCTGTGTCTGTGTCTGTGTCTGTGTCTGTGTCTGTGTCTGTGTCTGTGTCTGTGTCTGTGTCTGTGTCTGTGTCTGTGTCTGTGTCTGTGTCTGTGTCTGTGTCTGTGTCTGTGTCTGTGTCTGTGTCTGTGTCTGTGTCTGTGTCTGTGTCTGTGTCTGTGTCTGTGTCTGTGTCTGTGTCTGTGTCTGTGTCTGTGTCTGTGTCTGTGTCTGTGTCTGTGTCTGTGTCTGTGTCTGTGTCTGTGTCTGTGTCTGTGTCTGTGTCTGTGTCTGTGTCTGTGTCTGTGTCTGTGTCTGTGTCTGTGTCTGTGTCTGTGTCTGTGTCTGTGTCTGTGTCTGTGTCTGTGTCTGTGTCTGTGTCTGTGTCTGTGTCTGTGTCTGTGTCTGTGTCTGTGTCTGTGTCTGTGTCTGTGTCTGTGTCTGTGTCTGTGTCTGTGTCTGTGTCTGTGTCTGTGTCTGTGTCTGTGTCTGTGTCTGTGTCTGTGTCTGTGTCTGTGTCTGTGTCTGTGTCTGTGTCTGTGTCTGTGTCTGTGTCTGTGTCTGTGTCTGTGTCTGTGTCTGTGTCTGTGTCTGTGTCTGTGTCTGTGTCTGTGTCTGTGTCTGTGTCTGTGTCTGTGTCTGTGTCTGTGTCTGTGTCTGTGTCTGTGTCTGTGTCTGTGTCTGTGTCTGTGTCTGTGTCTGTGTCTGTGTCTGTGTCTGTGTCTGTGTCTGTGTCTGTGTCTGTGTCTGTGTCTGTGTCTGTGTCTGTGTCTGTGTCTGTGTCTGTGTCTGTGTCTGTGTCTGTGTCTGTGTCTGTGTCTGTGTCTGTGTCTGTGTCTGTGTCTGTGTCTGTGTCTGTGTCTGTGTCTGTGTCTGTGTCTGTGTCTGTGTCTGTGTCTGTGTCTGTGTCTGTGTCTGTGTGTGTGTGTGTGTGTGTGTGTGTGTGTGTGTGTGTGTGTGTGTGTGTGTGTGTGTGTGTGTGTGTGTGTGTGTGTGTGTGTGTGTGTGTGTGTGTGTGTGTGTGTGTGTGTGTGTGTGTGTGTGTGTGTGTGTGTGTGTGTGTGTGTGTGTGTGTGTGTGTGTGTGTGGGGGGGGGGGGGGGGGTGTGGGGGTGTGTGGGGGTGTGTGGGGGTGTGCGGGTGTGCGGGTGTGCGGGTGTGCGGGTGTGCGGGTGTGCGGGTGTGCGGGTGTGCGGGTGTGCGTGTGTGCGTGTGTGCGTGTGCGTGTGCGTGTGCGTGTGCGTGTGCGTGTGCGTGTGCGTGTGCGTGTGCGTGTGCGTGTGCGTGTGGGTGTGTGTGTGTGTGTGTGTAGGTGACGGTAGGAAGGAAAGAAAGGAACTGATGCTGCCCGTTCTTGTAAGGGTCCTTGACAGCGTCAGCAGGATGGAATGACATTGCCCATACTTATAGGGGTTCTCGACAATGTCGACTAATAGCGGTAGGAAATTAGGAAAAAAACCGCCACTGCCCGTACTTATAAGGGTCCTCGGCAGTGACGGTAGGATGACACAACATTGCCCGTTCTTACAAGGGTCCTCCATTAGCGGGGTAGGACGTAAGGAAGGAAGTGGATGGTGAAACACCATATACACACAAGCCCAGCCTCACCTACATTGTTCGACCAGGAAGGCGCGGTCCGGAAGACGACCCAGTCCAGTCCGTTTGGACTGTTGACCCGGCTGGAGAACGTGCAGTTCTCAGCGAAATAATGGTCTGCTCGAGCTTAAGTTGTCGGTCCGAGCTCCTACTACGCTGACGTGTGACGGCGTGCGGGATCGCGCATATAATACTGCTGTATGCGGCACGCGATTACTATGGTTGGACGCTTTAAAAATCTCGGAAAATTATATTTCCCGGCATAGCGCGGTAAATCTAATTATATATCGGTAATATTGAAACTTTAAGCATTCTTTTCTCGCAAGAATCAGATAAAATCCCGACGAACATACTCATGCCCAACCATTTGTTTCTATACTGAATTTTATGCTAGGGTGTTGTTGATTTAGATGATCCAAGAAATTATGGAGGTTATCTGCGCCATGCGGCCAAAATACGAACCTATCATCTACACATCTGCACCAAAATTTAGGTTCTAGAGAAGAAGACAAGGCATTTTCTTCGAAAACTTCCATGAAGATGTTAGCTACCACAGGTGATAGCGGAGATCCCATGGCTGCTCCCGAAGTCTGCTCGTAGAAAGTTCCTTGAGTTGTTGTGAGTCCATGTTGTTGTTTCGTAATATATCAGATATTATGGAAACGTACCTTTACGTTCAATCGTCTGCACAATGGACTCATCAACCTACAAAATAGGTAAATATCTGGCCAAACTTGTACATCCCTTTACAGGAAAAACCGAATTCTATGTTGAAAACTCTGAACACTTTGTCCAAAGATTATCCAATTAGAGCCCGGAGACATATTCGTCAGTATTGATGTAGCATCCCTGTACACCGATCTTTTTAATTGGTCAAAATTAGATAACAAATTGCCATAAAATTTAACAAGATTGATTTCATAGAAGGAGTTTTTATGAGTGTCGTTAGACTGAAGATCAATCATATTCATTTGTAAATGACTCGGTTCTCAGTATCACATTAAAAAGGGGTTTGGAAAAATCTTTATCTTGCCAAAAACCTTCTCAAAGTAGTGTACAGTGAATATCACAATGTCCATTACTTTTTTCCATGCAAGAACTTTGCAGCATAGAGCTTCTTAGTAGAAAATACAATGAAAAAATAAAGGGAATTCGCAACCCATCTCTACCAGTTTAGTTTTAATTCTACCTATCAGGCCCTTGTTTTGTGTACTCATGTTTTTGCTTGCACCAGTTGCAAAGCTTATCAATTTTACTCATGGTAATTGCATTCATACTAACTCTGGTTCTATGTGATGAAATAAATCATCTCTGTAGTCGTTTCTTTCAAAGTACATAGCTGTAAAAGCTCCTCAAATACATTAAAATTCTCATCAATTCCGCGAACCAATAATTGTAGCTGCGCGGGATCTGAAACGACATCACTATCATCGATAGTTAAAGAGAAGAAAATAGAGATACTATTTGATCAAGAGATATCGATAAATTTATAAAATGGTAATTTACCCCTGTTCACCCTTTTGGGGATTTGAAAAATTCTTTCTTAGTGGATGCTTACAAGGTAATGCCAACCTTTTCTTAAAATTTCATTATTCTAAATTTAATAGCTTGAGCTTGGCGTTGATATGTGAGTGAGTACAACGTCGCTTATAAGTATAGAAATTATACCGATAACAGCTACAATAATAAATGCATATATTGTAAAATATTATTCCGCTATTCCGCGGCCAAAGTAACTTCTTTGCATGATTTTTTAAAAATATTTTCGTTGTATGATGCAAACTCTGAAAATTCATGTTTCGAAATTCTTAATAATATTTGTTATCTGTCGCTCCTTTGGTTAAATTTTGTTCTCTCCTTTTTCTCATATTTTCGAAGTGAGTGATTTGCGCGCCATCTATCGAAGAGTGTATGCAGGAAAAGTCTTGATTTATACTTAAGCTTTAATAAATGTCCGTTTCTGAGATTCTAATGTAACAACAGTCACATGGACAAAATTAAAAATTTTTCTCACTTATCGACAACTTACAAAACGTTCTTATTTAAAATGGAGAATGAATAGTTGTCATGTTATATTTCAGAAATTCTGTAACACGTCTAGATTCTTTTGGGTTCTTTAAACACTAGGACCCCTTATAATTTCGGCATGTTTGTCCATCTGTATGTCACCCCCGTGTAACTTTGTCATTTTTCTTGTTTTTGCAAAGAAATTTTCGGGAGATATGCTACCGTTTAACATAAAGAAATGCTCGAAAGTTAATGTATATCTTAAATTCACATCAACTTTCATCTCGGTGTATTAGTCCTATATACTTTTGAAACAATTAAGATATGTACTAAAAATTTTGTAAGTGAAGCCTCTAACGCTTTTGATTCGAAGTCTTCCATAAATAAATTAGGGAGTGCAGGAGATAGCAGCTATCCTCTAGGGACTCCCTCGACTTGTTTATATCGCTGGCCTTCATAAGTAAAATAGGTGTTATTAAGGCAGTATTTAACTAATTCGGCGATATATTTTGGCAGATTGTATTTGTTTTCTATTACGGATAGAGCTTCTTTGACTGGTTTTGCGTGAAAAGTGATATTACGTGAAAACTAACTAGAAAATACTTTTCTTGCAACCGTATGTTTTTGATTACTTTACAAAAATGTTACGAGTTTTTAACGTAGGAGGCCATTTTTTCGACGAAGGGTTGAAGAATGGTGGCTAGATGTTTTGCTAGGGCCTGAGTTTAGAAGCCAACAAAGCTTCAAGTGTCTGTAACTCAACATTGAAATATTTGCTAACCTATGTCATATTAATTTTTAAAAAAATTAAAATTTGTCACCATCATATAGACATCCTGAATAATACATCAGCATATAATATAGAGTAGCTGAGAAATGAGGGCAATTCTTACTCTTCTTTTTAACTTTTAAACAATGTTAGACAAACAATTAAGAAAAGTCCAAATCTGGTAACGGTGAAAACATACCAAAATAAATTTTATGTAACTTACGACATAGCAATCATCAAAACTTTCATTACTGAATGATATTCACGAATTCGAATTAAGTTTTTGAAATACGATTGCATCTAACAATTAAGAAATAAAAATTAAAATCATTACAATCATTTCTGTATTTTGACTTTTTTTATCTAAATAAATAAATTATATGATTATTATTTAATGATAATTTTTATCAGCCTTATTTTATATTGATATATTTAGTGTAATTTTCACAAAAGAAAATATCTTAAACCTTAATAAATAAAAGAATACATAAATAAAATTGAATGCTAGTTAGATCAAACTTGAAAAAAAAAACGAGAATAAAAGTGAATTTTTAAATTACTTATGTTTCTGTTCTATTAATAATTATTATTTTTTTATTACTTACAAACATTTTATGTTTTTATAGTAAGGGATAATCCAGCGTTTCTCAACTTTTCAGTGTTTGCAATCCGAGTTTCTAACCAGTTTAAATAGCGCCCTCTTATTAACGGTTTTTGGATTTTGCTCATTTATTTGTCAGAGATGCTCTTGTATAAATGTAAACTGCGTTACACCAATGCATCTATTCTTTTGTTACACGGCAAATCCCTAGTGGGAAGCACTCCTTAGAGGTTGAGAATCGCTGGTATAAACTATTAAATTTTTTAAGCTGGTGGACACGAGGGATTCACTAGATATACCCGCTGCTACCTTGAATACTATCTTGATAAATGAATTACAGTATTTTTATCAGAAACTGCTTATGTAATTATCATAAAAAAATACAAAAAACATTGAAAATTAATTCTTTTATACAACTTTTTAAAATAGCTTTAATAACAAATGCATATATGTTTTTATAATAATTTAATACTATTCCTTGACTAAAGTAAGTTATTATCTGTTTTATTAAAAGAGATATTTATGCGTAAAAGATGTGACCAACGAATTCCCTCGTAGAATTAACATATCGTCATAACTAGGGCCCGCTGTTTAGATGCTGAGTAACGTAATCAATTTTTATTTATATTAGGAAATGTGCTGATAGAAGATGTTTTATTTCTTGATGCACATATCGATTTTAGGCTATCCCTTTCTAATTGCCTATTTAAACTAAAAGTATAAATTTGTGATTGTCTAAATTATTATTATTTATATTTCAATATGTAAATAATATTTAACAATATTTACCCATAAACATAAATTTTTAAACCCTCTTTTTGTTGATACTTATTACAAGCTTCGCATTTGTAGTAATTTTTAACATTCAGAGGAGTCACATGTAAAAAAAAAATAATCCAAATTAAATAAAAATATTTGGGTCTGTCAAACATGAAAAAAGCCCTTCCCCCACCGACCATCAACAGTGTTCAAACAAATTTATTGCTGTTTTAATCTACTGGTATAGTCGAAAGATGTGACATCGCTATAGCAGTTTAAAGTCTTGACTTCTACGTAGACATGAGTATCTTTTATATAAGAATTAACACAACAATTGTGAATGTCTCAGTCCCTTTAATATACATTGGCAGAAGAGAGGGTTCAATGACATTGCAACTTCTACAAAACCAAAATGTAATTTTATACTTTCAATATATATATATATATATATATATATATATATATATATATATATATATATATATACACTTTTCATGTTCCTGTAACCATGTAAACATAGTGGATATAAGCCATCCTGTTTCACCCACATACACTTTACCACACGATCAAGGTATCTTATAAATTCCTTCTGTTGGTAATGGTACTGCGTCCTTTGAAGACTTCAAGCATTGTCCAACTTTCTTACATGTGTTGAATATTGTCCCAGATGAGCAATCTGGCAATCTCATCGGTGGTTCCGTGTATGTAAGACAAGACAACACTATCCATAGGTGATACATTTTACTTGAAAAATAAAATGTCAAATATACAACTTATCGAAGCAGAGAAAACAATCGTATCCGCGTGTTACGTAAATTAACTATTACATCAGCGAAAAGGAAGACTATTAAAAAACTGAACGAGGACAATACCATATTAGTTTTCCCACCTGACAAAGGAAATACAATTGTTGTTACAGATAGGGACACTGAAAAAATAAACTAGCTCTTGAACGACAATACTTAAGAAGTCATTAGGACGGATCCAACAAACAACATCTACGTCCAATCGTCAGCGCAATAGACTCACCAACCTACAAAATAGGTAAATATATGGCCAAACGTTTATACTCGTTCACAAGAAAAACTGAATCCTTTGCTAAAAGCTCTGGACACTTTGTTAAAAGCTTAAAAACTATCCAATTAGAGCTCGGAGACATATTGTTCAGTTTTGATGCAGAATCCCTGTATACAAATGTTCCTATTAATGTTTCAGTTCTCATAATATCAGGTGTATTATGAAAGAACAGCATAGACTTCACCCTACTAGAATTAACTAACGCCTGTCTGATTTTGACATAGTTTACTTTACAAGGAACTTTTTACGAGCAGACTTCAGGAGTGGCCATGGGATCTTCGCTGTCACCTGTGGCAACGAACATCTTCATGGAAGCTTTCGAAGAAAACGCCTTGTCTTTTGCTCCCTTAAATTCTAAATTTTGGTGCAAATATGGAGATAATACGTTCGTAGTTTGACCGCATAGCACAGATAACCTCCATAAATTCCTGTATCATTTAAACCAACATTACTCTAGCATAAAATTCACTGTGGGAACTGAATCAAGGGGTGTCCTTCTCTTTCTCGATGTAGTAGTACAAAGAAAAGATAATGGCAAATTAGGACATCCTGTGTACAGAAAACCAACACATACAAATTGATATCTCAATGCAAAGTCACACATCATTCTCAAAAATAATCCATCATAAACTCTTTGGTACATAGAGCTCTTTCAATATGTGACGAACAAACACTGAAATCAGAAACAGAAAAAAATAACTAATGCTCTGAGACGTAACGGATATTGTGCTAAAGATATTAGTTATTCTATTAATAAATATAAAAATCCAGCTCTTCAACACAATGTCATATGAGTATCACCTATGGATATTGTTATCTTGCGTTGCATACACGAAATTACCGACAAGATTGCCAGATTGCCCCGAAAATCAAACATTCGGAAAATTTTCAGTATATGTAAGAAAATTGGACAATGTTTGAAGTCTCCCAAGGATGCAATACCATTACAAACAGTAGGCGTTTATAAGATACCTTTCTCATGTGGTAAAGTGTATGTGAGTAAAACAGGGCGGTCTATATCCACTAGGTTTAAGGAATATAAAACAAAAAAAAAACAAATTGTACAATCTGCAGTAGCTAAACGCCAGCATTGCTCAGGTCACACTTTTAATGTAGACTTTAAGGTGCTAGCATCAGAGTCTGTTTATTTAAAAGTAAAGTTAGAGAATCAATTAAAATTTGGAAATATCCAAATAAAATTAATAGACATATAGGTTACAGTCTAAATCATAAGTGGAAATTGATTGTAACGCCAGGTCACGGTTCGTTAAGCACCAGGCGGATATAAATACCGAACTGTTCCTCCCGATGGTCATTAGATGTTCTAATTCCGTGAAGTTAAGTCCCTGGAGATACCTAGTGCAGTCGTAAGCGAAACGTCGAATAACAATTCCAATTTGACACGGTCTGAATCCAAGAATCATGATTATCGATTCTATTATCTGTAATCAAACCTTTTCGCTCAGTATCTCATGACTGGTTAGTAACTACACTGAAAATATATAGAGCGCATCTTGTATTAACCTAGAGAACTACCTTCCATCAACATTTTCATTCATTGGACCGATTATAGTTCTGCCTTGTAATGAATCTACTATCACCCCTTTTAAATTCCACGAGATACAGCTACAGTATTAGGAACAATCGTAGACTAAATCATCTTCTGTATATGGATAATTTTAAATTAATGGCTGCCACCATAAATCAGCTGGAAAAAATATTCAAAATTGGAGTGAAATTCTTTATATGTATTGCGTCAAGGTTATTTCACACACAACTTATTTTGATGGTTCAAGGTTTAAATTTATGAAAAATTCTTTAGATTTTTGAGTTTTTTTTATTTGAAGTAATCAGTGAGTACAAAAATGAAATAACAGTAACAAAAAACAATGTTGAAATCGTAAAACATTACTATTATGTCAAATTGTAAAAAAATAAATAAATTTCTTTAGATTCCACATATTTCGTCCTCAAATAAACATGGGAGAGTCTATTGTGAAGTACTCTGTTGCGAATCTAAAACCAAAAATTAAATTTTAATCTCATAGAAAATTTCAAGAAAAATAGTTTATTTTGATTACCCCCGTATAAAATCCAAAAATTACTTCTTGATGAAAGCAACAAAAGTAGTATTATTAATTATCAAAAAACAGGCTAGCACTGTTTGAAAAATGATTTACATCGGATAGTACATTTTGAAAAAAAATAATGCCACGAAAATAATGGGACAATTTTAAAGTAGTCTCTTAATTTTGTACAAAACGTTGTTATTTAGCTTAGTATTTATACTTACTTGCATAAATTACACCTTACTGCTAAATAGTTTATTTTCTTAACGCAAAATTGCCATATATAGTGTTTTTTCTTCTTCGCCATTTCAACGAAAATAACTATTTGAATCAAAACTACACCGCTACACTAAACCAGAACACAATCAATAAAATAACAAAATGAGCCAGAATTATTAATCCTTAACAATTTATAGAGAAGATGCGCTAAACCGATAAAGACAAATTCTGACAAAGCAAACAAAAATGAAAATATGCCTTGATTTTTTATTGGGCAAATTAAAGAGGGAAAAGTAATAGAAAACTACACAGTTTGCAATATAACACAATACAATAAAAGGGTAAAAAGTAGGTTAAGTTTTTAATCAAAAACATATTTTATACCTATATATTGGCCATGGGTTATTACTGGTAATAATAAATTAAATTTTTGCTGAAGGATATCCGTAAGAAATAAAAATTTAATTTCATAATAAAAATAAAAATATGCAGAAAAATATACGCCAGGTCCCCCAGGATCGGCTGGTATTCAATTCCGGCCAGCTCCAAATTCTATTATCCTACAATTGATGGCGCGGAGACTTTTCCCGCCATTAGTGTGACATGCTCTTCCAAGCATATGCCCCGCGCGCGTCCAGTTTACTGCTAGTGCAAAGATTAGTGTTGCGAATAGTGAACGCACACTACAAAATTAAAGTTCTGTGGGTGATTTTCGGAGTTCAGAGAACTAGTTTAGGCTACTTATATGGCTATTAAAAAAAAATTCTGTAACCGAACATAATTTTTATTGTTTCCTACAATACCCGCCACAACATTGTCCTCCGGTACTGTCCATTCTTTAAGTTCATTTTTAATGGGTTTAATTTGCCTACAGATACACAAAAATGCAAAGTAATAAAAATGATGGTGAGACGAAGCAAAAGAAAGGTACTTGGAATCCCGCAGATATGCGTAAAACCATGAAAAAGGTACTGAGTAATGAAATAAGTGCATGTCAAGCCTCAGATCGCTATCAAGTACTACGAACTACATTAAATGACAGAGTTAGTGCTATTAAAAATAATAAAGAGATATCCATTGAGCCAGTTCATGTGTCGCGTTCACAATACTTTTTCACCTGAACACGAAGAAATATTGGCAGCACATGTTAAAGACTTAGTAAAAGGCTAATGCCTTTGACAGAATTTCTACGTCTCGCTTTTCAACTGGCTCAGAAGTTAAAAGTACCTCACCAGTTGAATTAAGAGAAAAAATATATGGGGAAAAACTATTATTATTCTTTTATAAAAATATATAGTGACTTATCATTACGGACTGCTGATCAACTAGTTTAATGAGAGAAAGATTTCACAGACCTCAGGTTGAGCGATTCTTTGAAGATCTTGAGATTTTGATGCAGAGGTTTAATTTCACCCCTTATAAAATATGGAACTGCGATGAAACAGGCGTCAGAATTCTCCAGAAACATGCTAAAGTTTTAGCTACTAAAAATCAAAGTTGGAAAACTTACTTACGCAGAACCTGGAAAAAACGTGATTGTGCTTTTTGCAATGAGCACTGGAGATCAGTTCGTACCACGTTATTTCATATTTCCACGGTCCCGAATGAATGAGACTTATTATTAATGCTCCAAATAAGAGTGTAAGTGAAACTCAGTCAAACGGCTGTATAAATCAATTATTTGTGAAATACTCATATGCCAGTCATAAAGACTTCGTTGAATTTGCCAGGAAAAATAATATTCACATGCTGAGCACCCGACACATGACTCACAAGCTACAGTCACTTGGCCGTATGTTCATGAAGCTTTTTAAATCTGCTTACAATGATGCATGTGACTTGTGTATGTGATCGAATCCTGCCATAAGAATCAGTGAATTCGAGATTGTAGGGTTTGCTGCTTCTACTTTTAATCGAGTTTCTCGAAAGGATATTGCGGTTAGTTACTTTTGCTGCACATGCATACAACCTCTTGATAGAAATGCTTTTAGTGATTTAGATTTCAATGGTTCAGACATGACCAACATTACAGAAAGTCAATTAACATCAGAACCATCGCTTTTATCTTCTCAATTGTCAAAGGGGGTGGAACCTTCAAGTTTTACACGGTCAGTTCTGCCAAATTTTAACTCTCAACAGCTAGAAATGGCATCTTTAGCTTCTCGACAACTTGGATCTCCAACTGCTGCCTGGGATTCCGTACCCCAAATCACAACTTCTAAGCTATCCGAGACTCAAACTGCTGCTGCTGCCACAGAACCTCAAATTGCCTCTTTTCAGTTATCCAAATCTCAAACTGTCGCTACTGACGCTGAATCTCAAATTGCCTCTTTTTAGGAATCCGAATCTCAAACAGAAACTTTCATTGACCAATGCACTGACAACTTTAAAGTTGTACCTAAATAATAAAAATATTGAAATAATATTTCATGAATTATTTACGTTGGTATATATAATCAATAATAAAATTCATTTTATAAACATGATAAATCCTCTCGACTTCCTATGAATTTTTATATAGAAATCTCAAAAAAAATCAAAATATTCATAATTTTTAAAATTAAATCAATGATCATTGATTTAAAAAAAATCAAAATCAATCCAATCCCAATTTAAACAATTTTTTTAACTTTTTCTATAACAGGAACAGGTATTTTTATTCTCAGTTAGTGGAAAAATATAAAAAAAATTCATAAAGACCTGTTTTTTTTTCAATATTTATAGATTTTTCCCATTAATTTAGCGACGCCACAAAGATGTAAAACTGTAAACTGACTACTTTTCCATATCACCCTGTATATTCAAAAATAATTTCAGACTATAGACATATTTATCTCCTACAACTTTTATATAAAAAAATGTTTCTTACTTTTATAATAACGGCCTTATTAAGCTTTGCAAACTTTTCTTAACTTATTTTTTTGTGTAAATACTAGTATGAACGTGTTATTAACAAAGGCTTTAATTAATTCTAGGTAAAGGAATTCCTGCAAGAATATCAGAACAACGTAGAAGAGATTAAAGCATCAACATCTGAAGAAGAAAACTACCTTAAAACCATATTACATATTCTTCAAATAGAGATGAAGGAAGTTAAACGAACTCGTCACGCAGAATATTTTTCTAAGCTTGAGGAACAAGATTCCAAACAACATCAGTTAGTTCAAAGAATAAAAGGTATTTTGGAACAAGCTCATCTTCAAGTGTGGACTGATACAGTACATTTTCTTGAAGAATATAAAAATCGAATAAAAGAAAGGAAGAAGGCACATAATGAGTTAAAAGCCCACGATGATCGGTTACAAAAAGTCATTAAAAACCAATTAGAAAGTATTCGAAAGGCCTACAGTACAATAAGAAGTCTTAAAATTAAAAAAGCTGAACAAGAAAAATTTTTAGGAAGAAAAGTAGGAGATTTACAATCGGAATTCGATTTCTTTACATTGGTATTTGATACTTTAAAAATGAAGCTTGCTCGTGATAGACATATAGATTTTCAAAAATTAAATTGCTTAACGTTAAATTACAATGATGTAATAGAATACTTAGAGGGCCTCCAGACCAAAGGAAAACACATTCTACATGTCAGTGCAGTATGTAGGAAACTGGAAACTTTAGAAGAAAAGATTTTACCTTTTCCTTGTAATTTTATTAATGAAATGTCAAGACCAAGTTTGAGCGATGTTGAAGAATATATTCAAGTTTTAGAATTATTTTGGCAGCGTGTTGGTAAAGCTGATGCTGTGAGATACGCTGTAAATGAAGAACGAGAATTTTTGATCACAGAAAATGAAATTTTAAAGAGAAGATTACATCATTATTGTCAGTGTTTGAAATGTCCAGATTATGAACCATTTCAAACTAAAAGGTCTCTATGTCTTAATGTGACAGAGGGCACATTAGAAATGAAAAAATACAGCAAACATTATTCTCTTATTAAACCATTAGAAAACCCGGAGGATAGCCAAAAAAGTGTCAGTCTAGATTTAATAAGCTGGAATGATGATAATCTACCAATTAAATTTTAAATATACTCTTTTTACAGAATAAATCTTACTGATCTCCAATGCTTGGTCTTTGTCACTTTTACACCTACTCTTATTTTACTTTTCTTTACAAATTAATTGGTAGAAAAGGATTACGAACATAGAATAATTAATAAATAAGCCATGAAGTATTATCTTTAATTAATAAGAAGTATATTTAAAACATTTTTGGGTACGACAATACCTACATCGAAAAGAACCGTTGTTCAACTGAATTGAATATTATTCAAGTTTTTTTTACTCTGTAACTGGTTTATATGGTCACCGAATACTCTTTTCAGATATAATACGAAGCTCAAAAGACATTACTTCAAGGAGTTTTAATCGCAGTTGGATTACTTCTTTGTATTTACAAAGAAAATGTATTGCAATTTGGCATGTTCCACGACAGAAAACCTATATTGTTCATTATGTTTTTTTCCATCAAGATGGAATGAATCTTTGATTTGTCCTGTCTAATCTCTTTTTAACTTTTTTCCTACTTTCTGAGATCCTTGTAGAGATTACCTCTAAGTGTGTCACAGAATGATTACTGCTCATAAAATGACCTCTGTATCCCTTCCTAAATGGTCAGTCATTTTCGCTGCCTTCCACTTCCCTGTAAACTGGCATCAATATTAAAATAAGTCTGTTGCGATTTGAGAGTTAATTGACTGTCAGTATTCCCAGGATAGCTTTCGGTCGAAAGAACATAAAGGTGCCTGACTCCAATAGTAAATGTATAATTGTACCCATCAGACTTTTTTGGTACACTCTGAAGCACATATGTAAATTGCCTTTTCGGCTTGAAAGACGGGGGTAGTCTTACTTAGAGGCTAAGCTGTGGCATTTCTTTACTCTGATTTTAGCGACTGTATAATGATCTCAAAAGGCTGTTGAAAGTCATGCACTAAAAGGTATTGGGTCAATAACTTCCCTAATAAGAATTCAAAGCTGAAAATATGTCATTGAAGTGACATTGTCAGATTATCTCAAATTTCTAAGGATGGAAGAGCTTGGACAGTGGCGTAGCTACCCGGGTGGCAAGGAAAACCCGGTGTTAAATCACATTAAGCTCCGCAGATGTCGTCCCACTCCTAATATTTTATTACTGCAAATGAATTTTGTAAGCTAGAATATACATATTATTCTAAAAATATACGAAAAATAAATAATGAAAAAAATATATGAAAAATAAATAAAGTAAAAATATTTTAAAATGATCAAAAATCATCACTCTAGTAATATTTTTTTAAATTATGTAATTATCCTAATGCTAAAGGAAAAAGTACGGGTTTTTGAACGGCAAAAATACTATATATTAGTAGTGAACATAACCCGATCCTCTTCATCCCCCCACTCCTCGACCTTGACCTTGCCCCACCCCTCTTTGGCCCCGCCCACACGTCCTTGTCATTGACCTTGAAAGTGCACGTGTGCTTTGTCCTTGGCCTTGACCTTGTGTTCAAGGTTGTGTGCGACCTTGACCTTGATCGATACGACCTTGACTTTGTAGGAGGCCATCTTGGGTGTGTGACCTTGAAGTAGTTATTTGTGCATTGTAATAGTGTGGGATGATCTTGAAATGATTTTGACCTTGCAAAATGTTCTATAAAATTGTGTGAGTCTATTTACATTCATTCAGTGTGAAATGTCAGATACGGAACTATCTAAAGAAAAAATTATAGAGCAAGTCGGCAGAGTAATTTGTTTTTTATCAGAGTAATTTAAAAAGTTTGTGTGATTTTGAAGAGAAGGATCTAGCATTCTTTCCTCTCGAATATTTAAAAACTTGCGTTGATACGCTGAGTTTACGGCTAATTTGGGATAAGCTGCCAGCGCCATATCGGTGTGACAAGGAACTACAGTTAAGCTTACCCTGTTACATTCACTATGAACAAATATATCGTCATTATATAGATGGGCCACCACCAGCAATAAAAAAGTGTCGTGAATGTAAAAAATGAGTGAATAATATGAATAGTGCTTTGCAAGAGACAGTAAAAAAATTGGGCGATGAGTTCACTGAAACGGCTAGTAATTATTTCAATGATGCAATGAAAAGTCGAGCAGAATGGGCGTCGCGCTATTGTGATTTGGCTTATGAATATGAAAAGGCTGCGAATGCATGTCGTAAATATTGCAGCAAAACAATAAATTTACAAGACTTTGTTCGTGAAATAAAAAAGTTGGGGTTTAGTGACTGTTTGGAAAAACTGATTAGGTTCATTGCAGATCCGGTTGTGTTAGATGAAATTAGAGTGTAGGACTTAAGTTTAACGTAGTAGTAGTTAATATGGAAAGTTTAGTGCGAGAAATGTACGAAGAATTTCTAATTTCTGCAGCCTGTTCGGAATTTTACGCATTTGAAATGCAAGATTCGGAGGCTCAGGATTTTAGTGTATTTTTAAGTATATGGACCATGCTGAAGTGTGTATTTTAGCGAGTATAGTTTGTAAGAATTTTCTAAGAAATAAAAACAAACAATTATTATTGAACAAATTAAGAAAATTAGGTTTAGGTGATAATGTTACACGTATAGAAGAATGGTAGAAAAAATCAATCAATAAAGTACATAAAATGTAGTTATTTGTTTCATTATATTTTGTCCTTGAAGTTATCCTTATACCAATTTAAATGTGTGACGTCATTTGACCTTGAATACTCCTCCCACTATTTCTATCGTTAAGCTACCCCCACCATTGTTACAATTCGACCTTGAAAACTCGCTATAAAGGTTAGTGGGAAAAGAAGTGACTTCAAACAGTCGCAGCTATCAGTGGCATAAACATCAAATATTGTGTTCGTGTAGTGTTCTGAAAGTGCTTTTATATTCACGGTAATTTTTGGATTTATGTACCATTTTTTCAATAATGAGTATTGCAAAAGAAACTCTAGATGAAATTAATGAAATGTTCAGCAAAGATTTCGAGGTTTTAGAGAGAAAAAAGGTTACCGAAATGATTGTAGGCAAAGTGTATAAAATTGTAAAGATGGTTTCAATGACTACACGATTTGGAAAAACTCTTTTAGTGGCTTTACACGATGACGGTGATAATAGCACATTTGAGACTTTTTTGCCAAAACGTGTGACCGAAACACTATCTGACGATATTGTAGATATTATGAGTAAAACTAAAGGTAAATACACTCTAACTTATTTGGGGCAGGGCACTAGAGTTTTTGGAAACAATACTCGAACATTATTACGTTTTGGCTCATTGAAGTAAATTATATGTAAATTGTTTGAAAAAAAGGATGTAATTAAATTTAAAATATAGTTGCACATGTCAGAATACTTACGCGTGTTCATTATTTCTGTTAAAGATGTCTGCTGATGCGACGACGACGACCGCCAACGAATGTGTAGATAGATACATATTTTGGTTGGGGAGAGAATTAAGAAATATGGCTCACGATATGTTAGATAGCGTAAATGATTGGTCGCATATTGATGCAACCAAAGATCAATATAAGAACGAGATCAGGGATACAATCAATTTTATGGCTGGGGCACACTTGTGCGACAAATTTTTATATGGTTCCATAGACATGGATACATTTTGTGCTGAAATGGTTGAAGAAGAATTAAAAGAATACCTCGTCAATATTCCACATTTACCAGGTGAGCTTACTGTAAAATATGAATTGGTTTCTGCAACAGCAACAGCCCAAGACGTTGACGATCGAAATAGTGTCGGATGGGATAGAATTTTGAGCAACGAAAATGAAGACATGGAAAATTAATTTTTTATAATTTTTATATTTGTGCAATTAAATAACTGTAAATAAATATCTGTTACAATCACAGTTTTGTTTTATTTCTTTTATAAACATACCAACCCAGTAGATCATAGTCAGTGTTTCTTTTTCTCAGCTGAAATATTTAATATAAGTAGGGCAAATAAAAATAAAATAGTTTAGTAAAGATTGAAAATGAGTCGAGGAAACAACACAATTGATAAATTTGGTCGTCAGAAATGTAATGAAAAATATCATATATTATCTGGACCACAAGGGATTGGTTTTAAACTTACAGCGGATGAGCAGTATGATATGGGTGGAAAAATCATAACCAACCTAGGCGAACCTAAAGATGATGACGATGCTGTTACAAAACACTTTGTTAGTAGAAAGTTTTACAATTTTGCAGTTGTAATATGTGACATATTTAACAAGGATGTCCTCCCCATGATATACCAAAATAATAATGAGCATAAAACAAAAATTGAAGTTATTCAGAAAATACTCTATCATCAGCCTTTAAATGACTCATTAAGCGCACTGTCGTACGGCTCGACTTCAAAAAAAATCTAAAAAAGGGAAAGCAGGTTAAAGAATAGGAGAACGCACTCCGAGTGGCATAGCCTTGAAGATAACGTCGTAGTCGTCGGTGAATTGGACCTTCCCTCCAAGAATATTGAAATGTTATTTATGTGTATGATGTTTTATTGTCATTGTTTTTAATGATGAAGATTGAAATAAAAAACTTTATTTTACAATATATTGTTTATTTATTTTACATTTTAAATTAAAAATATAGTCATACAATATGTTATTTAAACAATATTAGCTTTATCTATCCAAGAGTTGAAGTGGTTGGGAAATCCTAGCCATTTGACAAATAATTGATCGGTGTGATTTATTTTTCTTGCGTTGTCTAAGGACCTTTTCTACTAGATAAACGCCAGGACTGCTTGTTTTTTGTAGTTCTGATTCGTAAAAACAACCTCTTATAGGCTGACCTTCTAACGATTCCAACAAGCAAGTAGGTGGATTTGTAACGTTAACTTTTACAACTTTAAACAATTCGGTTGACCAAGAGGGCGTATATCCTTTTTCGAATAAGCTTTTGTACTTGCTAATACGCACAATGTCACCCATGGAAAACTTAAATTTTTTAGGTACAATTTTTAAATAATAGTATGCTTTAATTTGTGTTTTTTCTTGCACGTCTGCAGGCTTCATTCCAATGGTGCGATGTTTCGAATGGTTATAGGCTTTTGTTACTGCCGATAATATATGTATCCATTTGTAAGATCCTCTTGTCGAGAATTGTTTATATAAATTATTTTTTAAAGTCCTTAAGACTCGCTCAACAATTGCAGCTTTCTTTGTGCTGTAAGTGGAATAATGATTTATATTATATTTTTTCATCAGGGCTTGAAAGTTTGTATTATAGAACTCCTTTCCTTGATCACTTTGCAGATTTGTTGGTGTATATGATGCCTCTTCAATGATGCTTTTCATCGCATTAATAACTTCTATACCAGTCTTGTTTTTATGGCTTTGGTATAGACAAATTTAGAGTAACAATTTATACAGACCAAAATATAACGATAACCATCGTTTTCATCAGCATACTGTTGCATTTCAGCCAAATTAATTGGCCACAAATCTCTGTATCCTTTTATTATCGTGCGCCGTCTTACAAATTTTTTTCTAGCCGTTCTATGTAGTTCATTAACAATCTTGATTTTTTCTAGACTGGGCTCCATATTATTAGTAATATTAAAGGTTTCAGATCGAAGGAAGAACTGAATAATATCATTAAATATTGAGCTTAATATATTATATCTTCTTCTCGTAATTCCTCTATGATTGATATAATTTCATTTTCGTGTCCAGTGTGACCGGCCATTTTGGAACTCCACAACAAACGTAAACGATCCACCAACTCTTTAGCTTGGTTCCAATAGACATATTGAAATTTTTTCGAAGATAATTTCTTTTTTGTGGGTAACTGTAGTTTTTCAGAGAGATTTTTTCTTGTAATAGTACCACCTAATTTTGTGCCCATTATCAGAGGTTTAATAATTCGTAAATATTTGTTCCATCTGGTCTCCCGTAAACCATCACTTTTTTTAAAATTGTTGTAGACAGCACTCGTTGATTCCAAAATTTCCTTGTACGTTGAAAGTACATTATCACTTAATTGTTGTTCCTTGCCTACACTTGGGGGTGTTTTAAGAAATAACAAATCATAAAGTGCCGGTGATCCACCATATTCTGCAATATTTTTCCCTTTTTTGTATAAGACAATATTTCCATTTCGAAAACGCACCTCTAAATTACCAATAAAATTTTTGTTATAATCTGTTTCTGAACCAAAACGTACACCATATACAGTATCGTATAGAGATGGTTTTGAACGTAATTCTTTCAGGTGTGCGTTTAACGTATCGGAAGTTGTGGTGTCAGCGGATGCGAGAGATGCATTAGTTGATGTCGAGGGTGTATCAAACACCGATTGGCTAATATCTTCTTTTGAAATGCGATGCTGCTGCTGCTGCTGCTGAATAGGTGTGGAGGTTTGAAAGGAATGTGTAGGGTGGGGAAAACCTGATATTTGAGTCGACTGCACTGATGTACTGGGACTATGTGACTTTGTAGCTGGATAATGTTGTTGCTGTTGTTGTTGTTGTTGCTGCTGCTGCTGCTGACGTTGCTTAACCACATCAGATATAGTTGTCAACGGCTTAGAAATGGGTTCGTAAAACTTTTTCAATTCCACAACATTAAATTCTTTAGCCGCTTTAATTTGTTTAAATTTTTTTCTGACGGCATTGGTAGCTTCCACTAGTTTACGTTTTAAGTCGATCGCGTTATTCATGATGTTAACAAAGGACGTTTCAACAATCAAATGAGTGTTTTCTCTTATTATTACATTAATATGTAGCTATCAAATCCTTTGCGGTATCTTCCCGATTTCACATCACTGTCTTTATCAATTACTAAAAATCCATACTTATTATCCCAACATTTTGAGCACATTTCTTGAAATTGAGTAAAAGTTAGATCCGGTGAAACGTGGTCGGAAAATATGTGTTTCATATTCAACTCATCTTGTTTAAACATAATAATAAAATTGGCATTGTCTCGCACAAGCTGTTTAGGCACTCGCGAATATGTTTGCGCTAGGTAAAAGGAGTCGATATTTTTATGACGTCCCATGCTAAAGTACGATCTTATAACATCTTGTTTTTCACATATAACATCATCAAAGATAAATATAGAGTTTGGTTTTGCATCGGACGGTTCCACAATATTACTGGAATCACTAAAGGTATAGTAGCCTAAACCTTTGATGGGTACTAAAATTTTCCTTAAATACTATATTTCGGTTGATACAGAGATTTCGAGTAAATATAGACATTTTCGAAACGTAGCCCAAGGGGGTGTGTAAGCAGCGAAATCATGACATTAGTTTTTCCACAATTGGATGGACCAATTAACAGGCCGCGAATAGAGGAAGGAAGTAGAGGACCGTGTCTCTTCATTATCTTCTTTTCAAATCCAAGTCCGACTTTTTCATCGAGATTGTCAATAGGAAGTTTTTGTTTAAGATCGATAACGCGCATCTTAGGAACATTTGATATTTTATAGGCAATTTTTCACAAAAACTGTCATTCAGATGCCGAGCGTCAAACGAAGTGGACGGTCTCACATTTCCAATAAAACTGGATACGGTATTGTGAATTCGTTAATAAATAAATTACCATTCGAGGTACACATTCCCGGTTATCAATATTGCGGACCCGGAACAAAAGTAATAAAACGTGTTACAAGAGGTGATCCAGGCATTAATCCTTTGGATGCCGCATGCAAAAAACACGATTTAGCCTATTTACATAATAAAGACAACATAAGTGCGAGACATCGAGCGGATTACGAGCTCGAACAAAGTGCTTGGAATAGAGTAAAATCGAAAGATTCCAGTTTAGGTGAAAAAACAGCAGCTTGGTTAGTTACAAACATTATGAAAGGAAAACAACGTTTTGGTATGGGTGTACCATCATCATTATCAACAAAAAAAAACATCTAGTAAAGGCACACGTCATACAAAAAGGAAAGGTGTTAATAAAAATCGACATGTTCGGAAAGTCAGTTTCGGAACAGCTATTCGACAAGCAGTTCGAAAGGAATTATTAAAAGCCGGAAGTAAAAATGTGTTGGAAAAAAATGTCATGAATGCATCTAAAATAGCTCTGTCGGCAGCACGTAGATCAAAAAGCGGCAGGTGGCAAAAGGAAGGTTCGTACACCGAGAATAATACCGATTCCTAAAACTGGTAGAATATTACCATTAATACCAATTTTTGTCGGGTTATCAGCTTTGGGTTCATTAGCCGGTGGGGCAGCGGGAATTGTGCGCGCCATAAAAGCTGTAAAAAAAAAGCAGCGATGATAAAACCGGTGCCGGCCTGTATTTAAAATCGAAAGGAAATGGTTTGTTTCTAAAGCCATATCGTAAAGGTATGGGATTATTTTTAAATCGTAGATCAAAAAACTAATTGAATCCCTACCTCGAAGACCACTATCTAACATCGATATAGAAAAATATGCCAAAAAGAAAAGAATAGGATACTTTCGAAGTGTTTATATGAGATATTCATTACCTAGACAAGGTCCTCGACGTTACGAAGCAGCAATAGTGAATTTGGATAGTACGCGTGGTGCAGGGACTCATTGGGTAGCTTATAGAAAAAATAATTCTAAAGTAACATATTATGACAGCTTCGGCGATTTACCCCCACCGATCGAATTGGTACGATATCTACAAACGGGATCGGAACCATCAAAAATTATTTACTATACATACGATCGTCAGCAGGATTTTGGAACAGTCTGGTGTGGACATTTGTGCTTAAAGTTTCTTGTCGAATCATCAGCGTAAAAGATGTCATCATCATCATCACCATTAACACCGCAAATGGATCGCAATAACTATACTAAAATGTTGCAACCACTGAAAGCATTTCATCTAGCCGGTGGATTAAGAAAAATGACCGTGAAACAGTTAGCAAACATGCCCAAGGAAGTAATGATTGCATTAGCCCCAAATGAAATTCCATTCGTTTGGGAAAAGTTGCCCGAGCACCTCAAAAGCGATATCGATATATTAAAATATCAGTGCGGTTGCAAACATTATTTCAGCAGCAGCAATTTAAACGAGGTTACGGCTGATGAGGATCTTACGGCTAGAAAAATATTTTGTTGTTATTGCAAAATCAGCGATGTGCGCATAAAAGCAGAAAATAGCATAAAAGCATCACTATCTTATGCAGTGAGAAAAGGTGTGAAGATGAATCTTTTTAAATGTTGCCGCTAAGAATAAAACCGAGATGTGTGATGTTTTAATGGTTAGTCATGTCTTATACGTTCACACTAACAGGACACTCGAGCGTCTTAAGCGCCGATTTTTATCCACCAGTCGAATTAAATAGAGAAAACAAATATGGTCTGGCATTGCTGGGATTTTACACATACAATTCAATTTTTAATGTGGACGAAAGCAACAATAAGTTTGCCTACATGAAGGAGGATTACACCACCGAGCCGATACAATTGCAGATTCCACCTGGGGCCTATGAAATAGATGAGATAGGTAAAGCTATGTCGGAGGCTTTGAGGATTTCAACTGAAGAAAAGAACGATGGAATCTTTTACTTGGTCGCTAATAATAATACGCTGAAATGTGAACTTAAATCTCAATATACTATAGATTTCCGGGGAGAGGCGAGTATCGGTAAAATGTTAGGATTTAATCATACAGTGTTAAAAAGAGACAAAAAGCACGAATCAACCGAGATGGTGGAAATAATGAAAGTACGCATCATACGCATAGATTGTAATATAATTTCCGGAGCATATATGAATTCGGTGGAAGGTCATACCTTGTTCGAATTCGATATCGACGTGGAGCCCGGTTACAAAATCAGTAAAGAACCACAAAATAATATTTATATGCCGTTAATGCCGGCAGGACGTCAGTTTATCGACAACATTACTCCTCGCATCTTGGACAATAGCGGTGATCTAATCAATTTTCAAGGCGAGAAAATAATCGTGAAATTGGAACTGAAGAAACTTTCATAGAAATGGGTTTTTGCTTCAATCGTCAATTGTGTGTGCTGTCGACTAAGATGGGGGAACCGCCGAAACATAATAAAAGTAAAAGAAGAGTTAACGTCAAGGTTAGTCGTCATCCAAACGTTAGATCACAAACATCTCAACAGTTATCTGCCGAAGACTATAACTTTTTAAAATCAATCGGTCTTAAAGTGCGAAAATGATTTCCACCACCAGCGATAAAATAGAGGTTTTCTCCGAACCCATCTTGGATAATTCCATTATTAGTCTAGAAGAGCATACGTATAAACCATACAGATCTCCATCATTCAACAATTCGGATGAAGTCCGTATCCCCATTAATTTTCAAGATATTATACTGGATATCGCCGAAAGTTACATATATATCGAAGGAAAATTTAAACCCATAGACGCAACGAAAAGATGTTTTTTTATCAAATAATGCCCTCGCATTTTTGTTCGATGAAATTCGCTACGAGATGGGAGGTGAGCAGGTCGCCGTGGTTCGTAAACCTGGAGTTACGACGACGTTAAAAACCATGGTTTCATTCGGAAGTTTGCAACAAAGATCTCTCATGACGTGCGGATGGGGTCTCGACGAAGCAAACCAAGATATCGTAGACACGGCAAGTAACGTATTCTCCGGGAAATTACCCTTAAAATATCTTATGGGATTCGCCGATGATTACGCAAATGGTGTTTTCAACGTAAAACAAGAGCTTATTATGATTATAGCTCGCACTTTTACCAATTGTTACGTCGGCGAAGTAGAGGCAGAAATTAGTATCGACAAAATCGAATGGAAAATTCGTCACATCATTCCAGACTACAAGCAAAAATTGAAAATACTGTCTCGCATTAATAAAGGTGGAAACAATGCCAGTATTCAAATGGCATATCGTAAATGGGATCTTTACGAATTACCAGCTTTAAGGCAAACATCTTCCGACGTGTGGGCCTTGAGAACGAGTACAAGTCTGGAAAGACCGCGCTATATAATCGTCGGGTTTCAAGACAGCAATAATTGCGACAAGAAAGAAAAAAACGCAACCCAGTTTACCCACGCCGACGTATGCGACATTAGACTGTAGCTGAATTCAACCGTTTATCCATACGAAAGATGGAATTTAGATTTCGCCAAAAAACTGTACGCAGCAGCCTATTACAATTACGAAAACTTCCAAAGCAGCTACTACGGGCGCGAAATAAACGATCCGATGATAACGTTCGCGGAATATATGAAAAACCCCGTTTTTATTATCAATTGCAGTCATCAACCAGAGGCGATTAACTCATCGACAGTGGATGTGAAATTGGAATTCCAAACGAGAAAGAATAAATTCCCCAAAGACACTAAAGTGTACGCATTAGTTATTCACGACTCATTTTTTAGTTATAATGTATTAAACGGTTCGGTGACCAATAAATCTATATTTTAATGTATCGATTATATGTAACACAAAATAATGTACTTGAATCAATAAATTTGTAATAAGTGAAGTAGTAGTTTTATATTTATTTGAAACCCAACAAAAAAAAAGCGGACGGAAAAGCCCGCTCTTTAAGAAAGGAGTACGGGAGTTTAGATAATGGTGGTTTATTAAGTGGAAAAAAGAGCTTAAATAACACAAGAAAAAATTTTTAAGGCAAAATATGAAAACAACGATTTAAAAAATTTGTAGGAAAGTAACGGTTAGGAATAGGGAAAAAAGTTATAGGAAAAAATTATAGAGGAAATCGAGTACTATAAGTAAGCATTTTTTCCGATAGTGAAAACATAAAAAAATTATTTTTTTCAAAAAAAAAATTGAAAAATGGTGAATGCGCGCTAAAGTTGAACATTTAGAGTAAAATAATATTAGGAAATTAGAAAGAGAATTTTTTTCTACACATGGTAGTATTTTTCAAAATTCGGAAAGAGGAAATTTGAAGAAAAGGATTATAGTAAGTTAGTAATTTGGATTTTTTAAAGCGCTGTAGCTCGGGAACCATTTAAGATAGAAAAAAAATAAAAGCACTTCGATAGCCCAAAATTTTGAGGAGAATGCGATGGTGTCAAAAAAAATTATAATTTTTTTTTTTTCGAAAATGCTGAATACGCGCTAAAGTTGAAGATTTAGATAAAAACGGTATTGGGAAATTAAAGAGAGAATTTTTTTCTACATATTGTAGTATTTTTGAAAATTCGAAAAAATGAAATTTGAAAAAAGGGTTATAGAAAGTTAGTATTTGAATTCTTTAAAGCGCTGTAACTCCGGAACCGTTCAAGATAGAGAAAAAATAAAAGCACTTTAATTACCTAGAATTTTAAGAAAAATACAATGGTGAAAAAAAAATTTTGAAAAATTTGAAAATAAAGAAAATATAGACTAAAAAATTCCAAAAATCTATAGAAAGGAAGTTCGACGGTCTCATGGGAGTATCGGAAACTTGTAGGGGAAGGTTTGGAAAGTTGTAGAAGTTTTTTATAAATCCGCCCTTTCCCCTGGTTGTCTATGCCCGCCCGCGTTAACAGTCCAAACAAGGTTTCTATTATTTTTTTTTGTAATGTATTCTTCACAAAATATTAAGAATAAGTCTTATTGTCTAAACAAAAAAAAAAACAAAAAAAAAAAACAAATCTAATTCCTTATTTAAAGTTTTTGAAAAAATCAATAATTCTATAAGCTCTCACCAATACACAACATTTAGAATCCGTTGGTGGGGTGGGGGTAGTTCTATATATATGAGACTGGGCCAGTTACACAGTCATATATTCATCAACTCTCATACGATGAACATGGAGGAAGAAAGACCCGCCAGCAGAGGCTCATCCATCTTTAGTGATGACACCGTCGCCGGCAACGTTGGAGACCTGCAAGTCTTCGACGACGAAGAGGTGGATTTTGAAATTGACGTCCTACGTTGGGACGACTTGGATGAGCCGATTCCGCTAGTGTATGACCACGATCCGGGTCTAGTGGAATTAAATGATGCGGGCGATTGAGTCTTACAAAGACTCGAAACTCCGTCGCCGCAGCCAGAGCCGGACTCGACGGAAGATGCGGTGCTGGAAATTCCAGCATCACCGACACCTGACGATCCGCAGGACCCCTGCGATTCGTCAAGCTGGTGGTCGACCAGCGAGGATGGGGCACCATAAGCCCCACACTCTCCCTGGCCCTTTTTAAGGGCACACAACAACGGTCCTTTTCAGGACCACAAAATACTTTGATCGTAGTTTTAGCACATATTAGTACTTTGTTACTAATATTGTATGTATAGAATATACAATATTAGATACAAAGTATTAAAAGTTTAGGTGCTGGTGGAACCCAGCTAAATCGTTCGTTCGTATTTGAGAGCACAAACAACTTTTAGTCTCAATCCGTAATACGATATTTGTTTTCACCCCCCCCCCCACCATTAATTTGTCTCTATATATACGACCACCAATACTTATTACAATCATTTTAGTTCAACATGTCTGCGAGTGAACAGCAACCTATCCAATGCCCTGTGGTAGATTCTACCACAGAGAATTGTCTCGAGTGGGAGTTGGACGATCCCAGATGGGATGAACTTTGGCGGTTCATAATCGAATATGCTGAGGACAGCACCGCCACCACCGCCGTTGATGATGACGGGCCGTGCGACTCCACAACACAATAAAGAGTCGCATGTTTTTACAACCAAACGGTCCTTTTCAGGACCACAAAATACTTTGATCGTAGTTTTAGTTGGTTATAATACTTTGTAACCAATATTTTATGTTTTTTTTTTCATAAAAACATACAATATTGAGATGCAAAGTATTAGAAGTTCTGGCGACAGAACCTTAACTTCTTAAACCGAACCATGTTTTAGCATACTTGTAAATATTATCAAAAAATATTTACAACTATTGCTATTGCGTAGTTTTAGTGGATTATTCACTCTTTTTTATTACCTAATATTATGTGGGACAGGGCCTATATGAAATAATACACAAAAATAAATTTTCAAGTCATTTTTATTCTCTTTATAAAATATAAAAATCTGATCAAAGACTTTTTTTTATTAACTACAATATATATATATATATATATATATATATATATATATATATATATATATATATATATATTTACAAACTTAACACTATAAATTAAAAGCTAATACCTACAACTACCTAACACCTACTACATAATTTATTAAAGTCCTCTTATTGTCTTTTATACCGCACACATTCCATCTTTTTTAACTCTAATTGTCTTTCCAGTTCTAAAATGTCACTCTCACACGCACTCACTTTTTTCACTAAGTGTTTTTTCATTCGATAAATGTCTGATAGTTTGCTCTTCTGAGAGTTCGTGAAGTCTTCAACCCACTCCGGTTGCGATGTCTCGGAACATATTAAAGAAGAAGAAGCGGTTTTGTTTTGGTGAAGACGACGATGACGACGACGACGACGACGAAGCAGCGGAAACTTCATCGCCTTCAAAACACCGCTTAAACCGCTTCTTCATAGGTTTCCGACACCCCAATATCGGCGACAGTGGCGCTGGGGAAGACTTTACCTCCGACACTACTTCCTGCTCTACGCTGGCCGGTGTTAGTGGCGTTGGTGGTGTTGATCCGTCGGGGCCTTCTATCACTTTCACTTCTACCAACAACGGCTCTTGTGGTGCTGTTTTCAGGAAGTCGGGTAATGGAACAGGGGTGGAGGGATGCTTAAAGTTAAACTTCTTCTTCTTTCCTTGTCCCACACCTTTAATCGCCGAATAAAAGGTTTTTTTATCGGCGATTTCCGACTTCCGCATAGTCAAAAGCTTCTTTAATTTAGAAGCTTTCGGAGAAGATTCCCTATTAGGCCGCGATGGTTTTCGCACAACCACATCACTTATTATGTTGATTTTCGGCTCCTTCTCCTCCGTCCAACATTCGAGGAATTGCGCAGCCGACTGAACCAACTCTTCGTCGCGACCATCGTTCAGGGCTCTGTCTTCGGCATCTTCTTGCTCCCTGCCATTCCAATTTTCGAATACCCCCAGACTTAACACTTCCAAGCCACTAATGTTTTCCAACATGCCTTGTTGCGAACCGCAGCTCACGTCAAGAGCATCCAAAAGAGACCTTACACTCGATGACATCTTCGATATTACAACTCACACTATAACTTTATCTTACTACTGCACTATTTGGTGTTCTGACGAACTGTGAAGAGTTCGAGCCAGCAAGTCTGCTTTTATGCCCATTTCTCCCACTACTCCACCTTTATTCCTTTTGTTTGATGCATTAAGTATAATATTTAAACTTGTCAGATGCAAGGCCAAGACCAAGGCCGACGTAACCGATAATACCAGGGTCGTGTTCAAGGTTGTAATTTTCATGGATTTTTTTTGTCCCTGTCAAGGTTATTTTAAAGAAACATATAAATATAGTACTAAACTTGTCAGATGCAAGGCCAAGGCCAAGGTCAAAGTACCCGTCAATGTCAGGGTCGTTTTCGAGGTTGTAATTTTCAAGGATTTTTTTTTTGGTCCTGTCAAGGTTATTTTAAAAAGTAATACATAAATAGAGTACAGCGATTGAAAAGTACAACATATTCAAACATCATGTTGCCAACTGATGAACAACCTAGTGAAGCAGCCAAAACATACAGTCATATACCAAAAGCTTTTTATTTAACTTGTCATCATTGTAAAAGACTAAGTATCTGCTGGCGAAATGATCTTACGTACAACTTCAACTACATTGACCTTTTCAGGGTTAAATTTGTACAATGCGGCTTTTGTGGACTAGTTTACTACCAGTTCAAGGACATTAATGAACGTGCCATCCAGAGAAGAAATTGGGTCATAGAAGAAGCTTACCTGTACAGAAGAAATTAACATGTATTTTATTTCTTTATTTTTTAATTTTTTTGTTTGTTATATTTTTTTATTTTTTAATAATAAAAAGTAAACTCAATCTTTTGTTATATTTTAATTTTTTTTTTCAATAAAACAATAGTAAAATGAATCTGTATGTGTATTTATTAAATATCACCTAAAATACGTTTTGCAATCCATATTTTTCTGCAGAGTCCGTTTATTAATGAAATAGAACCATATATTAGGGTGAAATCTAATGGTTTCAAATCAGTCTCACATAACAATGTCAGAAGTAAACACTATTGATAAGTTCGGTCGCAAAAGAAAATTTAAGGATTTTAACTTTATGCGAGGTCCTTCAGGAATAGGTTTTAAACTTACACCTAATGGAGATTACGACATGGGAAGCAAAAGATTGTTTCACATTAAACATTTACTCGTAGACCTATGCGTTTAATTTACTATTAGACACATTTTTCAACAATAACTTTTACAGTTTGTTATTTGTCGACACTTCATTATATTTATAATTTTAAAATAAAGGTTCAATAAAAAAGCAATCAAGTACTGAATACATGTTTTTTATTTAAAAAAAAAAAATTGCAATACTATCGTTACATATTAATGTTGTATCTTCAATAGAAATAATAAAAACAATACAAATAATGAAATATGGATTTTCCAGATTACGTGCTGTCCTGACTTAGAAATGATTCCAACACGGTGACTAAATTTGCTAAGTTTTCTTCCGGGTCTGTTTTGTAAAAATCTGTGTCTGCATGCCCCCAAGGTAGAGTTTTGGTTGAACTGGGAATTACATAACGTTTATCATCGCTATGTGACAATGCTACTTTATTTATTATGTTGGTATAAATGTTATGTAATTCACTTCTAAATGTCTTCATCTTTCTTAATATCAAACCACCCCGTTCAACAATTCTTTGGTAGTCTTCCTGATGAAGGTCTTTCTCGATAACACATTTTTTGATACCTTTGGTTTTTTTTAAATTCATTATTAATGGACTTTACATAATAAGCCTTCGCGCCGGTACCATAAAAACTTATTATCGGATCACCAGGAAATTCATCTTTCATTCTACCAACTACAGAATTACTTTTAATTATGTTGAAATTATTAATTTCGGGGTAATTTGATGTATCAAATTTTTCGGGGTTTTCTGATATAGTTTGATAAAAGTTTTCCGTATACACTTTTAATATAAGCGAGTCAGTATCGGTGTAAAGTAACGAAGCATCATCGCCAAACTTGGATTTAATAAAATTATAATAAAAATCGTATATTACAGTCTTTGATATATCTAATATGGAAAATCCGATATAAATTGGTTTATTGTACAATATTTTAATGTATAGCAACAAAATTCTCGGTAAATATCGAGCTACTATTGAAATTGGGGCGGGATATTAGTGCTCTAGCTCCATTTCTGCCTACACTGTTATCCCAATGTGTTACTAATTTTATATCCTTTCGATTTTCCACATTTTCCATAGTTTTACCAAATATCGCGTTATTTTTTAATTTAAAAGTGTCCTTCGCAAATTTTGTGGTGGCCTTGTTACGTAAATTCGTATTAAAATCAATATACGATTTTAGCCATTTTGATTGCTTAAACTGTAATACTCGATGGGTTTACATTACCACTAAGCCGTTGGCGATGGCTTGTTTTAAAGTTCTATAGTGTACAATGTATTTTTTTTTATCTTGTAAATTAGGAATTAATTTCGGTAATTTAGCATTTTCTGTTGGCGGTATGATATTTTCTACTAGAAATGGAAGATCAGAATGTGCATCATGCAACTCAGTCGGATAATGCACATCCACTTCCAAAACGTAGCCATGTAAACTATCATCACCAACAGCCATAATATTTAAATCCAGAATTTCGCGCTCGCTTAACCATCGAAAACCACCATATGGTAATGCTTGTGACATACTATGACCATATAGATTTGTAGCATCAAGGTATGTTATAAATGAAGAAGGTTTTGTTGGGTCATAGTCTGGTAAAAAAATATTATTAGCGATGTGCTTCCTTTCTGTACACTGGCTTATGCCGCCGCGTATACCTTTCTTAAAAAAATGTATCATGTCTATATCAGTTAAGAGCTCTAACTCTACCTTAGTCATACGCAGCATACAATCAAATGATAAACTTGGAAGGGTATAGTAATGTGCTGGATCAAGTTTATCGAATTTTAAACAATTATTCCGAAATTGCTCAAAAACATCACACAATAGCAACACATCTGATTTTAAATACACGTCCGAATAGTCCCCCAAAGTTTTACACCCAAACAAGCGCCATACTTCTTTTGCTCTTCTATAGCTTTCATCGCTAATATGTTCTTCCCGTAAATTATCATAAAATTCATCTTTACTTGGAAGACATGTATTTTCCATTTTTTCTATAGAGTCAATAAAGCTATAGGGAAAAACACCCTTTTGACGCATCAAATTAAATTGGTTGATATTTGAAAAATGTTTCCGCGTTTCAATAAAATCGTCGTCGTTTAAACCGCTGCCTAAATTTTCCAAAGACGTTGACAGAAATTTAAAACTGTCAATAAATCGCAACTTTAAATATTTCCTCTTGACTTTTCCACATTTACTATCAAAATAATCGTGCACATAAATGCTTTTGGTAAATGATATGTACTTTTCCTTACTTTGAGCCAAAACACCAATTTTATCCCCATATTTACATAACTCTTTTATAAATAAATGGCTGTCGTAGCCGCTTAAGTTATGAAATATGATAGGGATAAAAGAGGGTAATTTATAATTTAAATTACAAACGAATGTGCAGCACCAAATCTTTTTGCACCAGTTATGTGACAGTGGTCTCGTACTTTAATCTTACCCTCTTCAAAAGGGCCTTCACATATACCACATATTTTAGCATCATTAAACTCCCTTTTTTCTTCAGGCGTTAACGGTTTCATAGGCTTAATGTCTTTTAAATATGTGTTGTATAGAGCCCTTAAATCACACTCGATACGATCCACAAAGACTTGAGCTGCATTATTCCCCCGAAATAGCTCAAATTTCGAAAGTGAGTCGTCAAAAGAGCATTTAATTAAATAAGCAAAAGAATATGGTTCATGTTTAAAACTTTTTACAGTGTAAGAATTTTGTGGGTTTGGTTGTACCGTTTCAACGGGTTTTAAAACAGATTCGAAATCTGCATAAGCCACGAATGGAACGCGCATTTGCTTTTCTATACCCTCGAATTTTAAAATATTTTCCGGCACACTCTTTCCAAATTTATCGATTTTTAAATCCACTGAGGATGTTTGTGTGAAAATGTGGTTACAATCGTAGCTTTGATGTAAAGTTAAAGCTGACGGTGTACTAAAATAAATGAGGCAACCATCACAGAAATATATTTTATGTTGTTGACAACTAATTTGACTTGAAACTAAACGTGATAAATCCCGAATCCAACAATAATGACTCTTTGAACAAGTCGTATCACAAAAATATTCACAGCAATCTTTACTACTACAGTCTTTTGTAATTAACAATAAATTTACATGTCTATCCAACTTTTTTGACGCATACCTCAGTGGACCAATAACTTCATGTATTACTTCATTATTTTCATATTTAGATTCCAGACCGTATACGTTAATTGATATGTTGTTCATTTCCTCAAATTTTTTAATGTCACGTAATTTTACTGGAAAATCCATACCTGTTAAATTTAGCACTCTAGAAAAATGGGGGTAGGATGTCTTCTGTGAAGGCGCTGCTGTTGGAGGAAACAATGCTGATGTTACAGCCCACGCAAAGCAAAATTCGTCCTGGTTAATCACATTGACGACAGCTCCTTTCTTTTCAATAGAACACGACAACTTGATGTATGATGAGCCACCCATAGGCATATGCTTGTTGATACTAACTTCCAAGTATAAAATTCGCACAAGAGCCCATCCTATAACAAGAAAAATAATATATAAAAATCAGTTTAATATATCGGGTTTTGATTTTTCCATACCTGAATCTTTCTCCTGGAACTCTGTCGCCTGCGTTTTTATTAATTCGGTGAAAGAATGGTAAACGGCATCCAAATCACTTTCTACACTAATTATTTGATTAGCAGTGTTGAAGGATTTTTCACTGAATATTTCTTGTGATGGAAGCATGTACTCGCCAACAGCTGTCATGTTAACTTTTAAAGCATGATGCACACGCAATAAATTATTAACAAGTTCCACCACCTTGGATTTAATGTCTGCAAAGAACATTAGGTAATCGGAATGCTCCATATCACTGTTAACCCGATAGGTTGCAATTCTCCTTTTGAAGGCACATTCAACGAGTTGCACACCATGACATACCGGCAAACTTGAATTATTTTTATGTTGTTGTGTTCGTTACTTTACATGTAGCGCAATTAATTACCGGAATCGTCGATGTATACTCTTCAATTCGGAGACGTTTTCCTCCAGGCACTTCATTAAATCTCGCCGTACACGATTCTCTTTTATGACGTCTCATATTATAACTATTAGTAAACTTAGAACCGCAATTTTCACAAACATATGCCATGATTTGTCAAATATTAACACATGTACTACCTATACAAGTCAGAGCCAACTGATGAATGAAACTGCCCCATACCTTATATAAAACCATTCAAGGTCACCCCAAACCACGTAACATATCTTCAAGGTCACACGCCCAAGATGACCTCCAACAAAGTCAAGGTCGTCTCGACCAAGGTCAAGGACACACACACGACCTTGAACACAAGGTCAAGGCCGAGGACAAAGCACACGTGCACTTTCAAGGTCAATGACAAGGACATGTGGGCGGGGCCAAAGAGGGGTGGGGCAAGGTCAAGGTCAAGGTCGAGGAGTGGGGGGATGAAGAGGATCGGGTTATGTTCACTACTTATATTTCAACAAATAGCGCGGCGCCATGTCATGTTATGACAAACAGTAACGACACTGCGGCGAGCACCTATGTTTTTTAAGAAGTGCCGATAAAGGCGGAGCGCGAAAAGTAGGCAGTGGATAATTATTTTTATAAATATTTCCTATGTTTTTGATCCGCATTTTTAGAACGATGTGTTAAAAAGTTGAAAGGGATAAATATTTTTATTATTTACTCATATTTGGTTCTTCTAGGTGTATTGTGAAGTTAAAGTAAGGGGTGGTGAAAATATTTTATTGTATTTTTTTAACGAAAAATAACAGTCTTCTTTTGAAGGCTTAGGTAAGATATAAATATATTTTTTAATTAAAGGGAAGTGGAGAGTAGTTGAAAGCTTTTAATATAACTTTTAGTAATATGTAATGTATTAAGTTTGTTGGAGAATTTATTTGTTCCTTCTGTAAGAGGTTTCGCCTTTTAGATCAGCCTAAAATGTAAAAAATAAAGGAAAAAAATCAACTGGTTGAGCAAACTTAAAAAGAAAGAAATTGCAAGAAACAAAAAATCCAAGTTGCCGAAAATTGGTATTTATTTTTCTAGGATCACAAAATAAGATTTGAGAGCAACGGAAGCGGATGCATCATGTTCAAAAATTTCAACGCTTATAGAAGAAGTTTCAGTTCCAAATAGTTTAGACTTGGACGAAATTGTGGTAAACGATAAAGTAATTTTAAATGCTTGTTAAGTGTATTCACGACTGGAAAAAAATGAAAATAATTTTGGTTCCGCCAATGAAGATCAGATGCTGGAAATGTTAATAAAACAAAAATATTCTACAGAGAGAGGTTATTATGAAAACATTGTTAAAAGTGACACAATTAACAAATGTATTTGAAGGTTGTAGACAATGTTGAAGATTGACTAAAATGTGGTTGTCGGACTTGCATTGTCTTTATTTTTATTTACTTTTACGGAGTTTCGATTAGGTTGTATCTCTAATCGTTATCAAGTATAAATTGAATGTTTTGTCTTAAGACCAGGAGCTTATATAGGGATTGTATCCATTGAAGCGCAACGTTTCGCTTCACTGTACACTCCTCAAAGATTTGATGTTACAAAGTAGTGGTTGCCAAAGACTAGGTATCTCAACACTCGGTTTACTCAAGATTCCATTATTGTTTTTAATGTAAACTGCTTCTATAAATTTTCTTTTTTTCATGTTGGGTTCTATATATATTGCCGCAGCCTCAGACTATTTTATTTGGTGTTGTTTATCCCAGGCGTGTTCTGCAATACCTTATCTCGACATTTCCCCTTTTTGTGTATGAGTTTTATGTTCCTTAATTCTAACTTCTAGTAGTCGTTTGGTTTCACCAATATACATTTCACCATATGTCACATGGAACTTTGTAAACACATTCCTTCTTATCGGTACTGTTTGGTTTTGTTTTTGTTAAATGAGCTCTAAGTATTTTTCCTGATTTAAAGGCTGTTTTTTATATTTTAACTACTGGCAATTCGTCTTATTTTCTCCGAAGTTCCATTAATTAAAAAATTTATATTAATTTATGGGTCTTGCAAACCAAAAGACATTGATTTTCCAAAAACTAATGGTAGGTCATTTTCTGCTGTTTATTACACGTTAAAATCCAATTGCGGGTTAATTGTTGACCGTGTGTGTTACTTTATTAAGCTAGAGTGTTGTTACTGCAAATCTTGTTGGGTATTTGCTGATACAAGCAGTCATCATTTTAAATTTAGTTGGGTCAATGGAATATCTAAATGGAAAACTTTAAGCCAAAAAATTGTGAAACGTGAAACTGACAGTACATATATTTCCGCTTGTGTCACTCACGATGCCTGGAAACTTAATAAAAATATTCTTGATCAAAATTTTGAAAAAAAAAATGTATAGAAGGCCATAATTTTTGGCGACAAGTTTTATACAGAATTTTAGATGTAATCTGACATTGACTCTAATCTACCAGTTATAGGCCATTTTGAATATGATAATGATGACTCCAAACATGGCAATTTTCTAATAATAATAAACCTGTTATCACCTTATAGTAGCATTTTACAAAAGTTAATGGAACTTCTAAAAGGTTTAACAAAATATTTAAGCCCAATCAAACAAAGTGAGTTTATTCATACATTGGGAGCCGAGGTAGAAAACAAAATCTTTGAGGAAATTCGCGCAGCTCATTTTAAACAATAATTTTAGACACTACACAAGATGTATGTACAGTAGAACAGTTGAGTGTTGTTTCGATTTTTCATAAAAATGATAATAACGAAATCATACAGGTTGAATGTAAAGAATCGTTTACTGGATGATCAAAGCGCTGAAGATTTAAAAAAATTGTTATCGATTTATTTGAGTAAAAAACATTCTATAAAAAGTGTAGAAGATAGAGCTACGACGATGCTGCTGTTATGAGCGGCGCTTATAACGGCTTAGAATCTAAAATTCTCGAGTTTGAAAAAAATGCTTAATACGTTCATTGTGCCACTCATAACTTAAACTTAGTTGTAAATGATGCTATCAATGGAGTCCCAGAGGCAAAAATTTTTTTCGATTTTATTGGTTGCCTATTTATTTATTTTGGAATAGTATTAAACGGTGGGAGTTACGTCAAGAATCTCCAGTAAGTAAACTTACATTTAATAAAATTGAATCCTAGATGGTCTTCTAGGAATGATTCATTGAACGCATTGCAATTTATTTTAAAAATATTTTAAAGACTCTAACAGAAATTTCGTTCAAAAGTAAAAGTAACGAAGAAAAATCCGAAGCAATCGGACTTAAAAAAAAAAGAAAATTTTGAATTTTTCTTATTGTATTGATTTCCAAAATTCTTCATTCAGTAAACATACTTTCTAAAGTTCTTCGAAGTAAAAAGTTTAATATTGTGCAGGCTTTCAATTTATTTAAAAATGCTTACGAAAAATTTTGTAAACTGCGTCACAGTTACGATCAAATTCGATGAAAAGCTTCGAATTTAGTAGCAAATTAAGGTATTAAATCTTGTTTTAATGAAAAGCGACAAAAAATTCCAAAAAAATTTTTAACGAACTTGTCTCCGATACAAAATTCCCAAAACAAGAAAAAAATTACATTTAATATTATTTTGGATATTGCGTCATGTCAGTTAAAAAAATCGACTCTCTGGTTTTCCAAATGTTGTTGATAGATTTAAATTTCTTGATCCATCATTTATAACCACCGCTACTGATACTGAATTACACAAGCAGCCTGAAATTTTGCGAAATAAATACGATGATACTGATATTTTTGTCACCGAAATTCTCAGTTTTCGCACAGCTTTTCGTAAAAATTTAAAAGAATTATCAATAATACATGAGCTAGTTGATTTTATGTTTTATAAAAATCACGCCAACTCATCAAAGTTTCCCAATGTGTGTACTGTACTATTAATATTTTTAATTCTTCCTGTACCTTCTGCTTCTGCTAAGCGATCATTTTCTAAATTGAAACTATTTAAGAATTTTTAGTTAGGAACGTTTAAATAGTATGGCTATTCTAAGCATAGAAAATAAATGCACAAAACAAATCAACTTTGATAGAGTAATTGACGTTTCTGTAAGCATTAAGAACCGCAAAAAGCATTTCTAATATATATTACCATTGACGAGTATTACCTTATAGGAAATATCAGTTTTTAGTACATATTAGTATGCGCTGCGCTATGTCCAAAATGGATTATTTACTGGGTTGTCATGGGTTTACGGCTCGTTTGGGCTCATTTTTCCTGGTTATTTTGATTTTTTAGTAATATTCGTCAAACTAAACGAACCCATCGCCCGTGGAACATTCTAATAAATCCTGAGTGAAAACTGATATTTCCTGTAATATATGTAATATCCAAGTCAATGTAAGATTAAGGATTAAGAACTTAAGTTGAGAGATTATGACTTTTTGTTAAAAACAATTAAGACCTGATTCATGTAAACTTTTTATAATATAAAAATATGAAATACCTAATTTTAATTTTTATTGTTATGCGACCATAAATATTATAGAAATTAAAGTAGAAATAAAATAAAATAATTATAAATTTTTACGATGAAACGTTTTTATTACTGCGTTAAACAAGTTAGAAACACATGTGTAAGATAATTCTACAGCAGTATTTTCTTGAGATTATTGCTTCATATTGATTTTTATTATGATTCGTTAAAAACTAGTATATTAAAGGAAAAGGACGATATGAAACTGTTAGTCCCTTTGTACTGTTTCCTATGTTTTTTTCAGTAATCATATAAGCATTTGCACCAAAATATATTTTATGCTTAATTATTACATTTTAAAATTAAATAAAAATATAATAATAATTATTCCTTAGGTATGTGAAACAATCAATTAGATGTGGAAATGTTTTGAAATTATTGATTTTTTTGTATTTATTCGTACTTTACAAGTTTAAAATACTTTTAAGATACCGTATCGATATTGTGTATACGGGTAAAGGAAATGACGCCATTGGACAATGGCACAAACTTTTCGTTTTCCAGAAAACAACTGACGCCGGTTAAAATGCCGAATTCGTGAGTGTAATTTTACCAGAAGCAGGATCCCAAAACGGGCCGGATCTTTTCTTTAAAGTAAAATATACCAAAACTAAATGAACACAGCATAACAATTTCCAAGTTGCCCAAATTACTTATCAAAAACTATAAAGCATCGGAAAAAGAAGCCGAATAATGGGTAAAAAAAATGTGTTCTACTTACTTTACTACCCACTAATGCTAAACTAATTTTCTTTCATGTCACCAACTTATCTCCCAGCATCCCTTAAAAGCACAAAGTTGAGTAGCAAGAGCCAATGGGAGAGAAACACCATTAAAAAACTCAGCAAGAAATCTATTATATGGTATACAGATGGCACCAAAATAGGAGGAGTAGTAGGAGTGTATGGACCCGGCACCAAACACTACGAAAGCTTGCTTAAGTCACCAAGCATTTTCCAGGCAGAAATACATGCCATTAGGATAATGTTTTTTTTGGTTCGGTTCGGCAACTCAGAGTTCTGACAGAGGTCCGGACGGAGCATTGCCACCTGAAGGTACACCTCAAGAAACTCGGATGAGTAGAAAGAGAAAAGTGCCAATTCTACGAGGAGGAGGACTTAACCTCTATTCATATCCTCTCAGAGTACAGCGCACTAACGAGCATTTGGCCTCAAAAACCGGTTGATTTCTGGCATTATTTTACTAATCGGGTGAAGGGGGACTGACTTAGGGTGGGGAGGGGGAGAGGAGTAATATTAAAAAAACGTAATGGTTATCGTTTTATATGTTTTTAGGTGCTCCAATTTCATTTCTGGCATTATTTTACCAATCGGGTGAAGGGGCGTTGACTTAGGGTGGGGAGGAGGAGGGGAGTAATATTAAAAAAACGTAATGGGTATCGTTTTATATGCTGACTTAGGGTAATTGTACGTTTTCCCATAAAAAATCTATCTCAAGATAAAAATAAAGTTTCTTTACTGTGTGATTAACTAGGTCCCGAAGCACAACTTCAACACTCGTCTCCGTAACTCGGATTGACTCTGGTTTTGGATAGAGTTTCTTTGCTTCTCTAATTAGAGTATACCAAGGAAATATACCCTTATTGGAATCGTATAACAACTCCCACTGCCTTCTTGTGAAGTCACCTTTAACAAAGATTTGCAAAGCTTGTTCAAGTATGTAATTTTTTACTTTCGGTTTCTGAACAGTATTTATTACCTTCCTGTAAAGTTTGGCTCTTGTTGGTGTTGAAGTTGCATCTATTATAAGTTTAGAGGCCGCGGCAATTCCAGACATTCGTTGACGTACGCTGGCTGCATAGGTAAGCTCCTCAACAGGTACCTGTTCGCGGATTTCTTTTGTATTTCGTCGTTTACTACGATCATGTAATTCTTGGAAATGCTTCCTTGGGCGTCCCGTAAAATTCGTGGCCCAGTTATGTACTGGTATTGATGTATTAAGCCATTTCCCGTTTTTTTTTTCAAAAAACTTTCTTCAATATAGATAGATGATATCCCTCTTTTCTTCAAATCACTATTAAAATGTTTTAAATCGTGACTTAATGTATGGTACTCGTTTTGGAGACATTTCATCATTTCGCAAAGTTTATGTTCCATAAATAATACCTTATCTTCAAGTGTGTTGAATGTGCTTTGTTTAAAAAGCATGTATATCGTTTTACGACATACCTCAATAATATTTGATGTAAAATTTGTACCTATAGGAAAAAAAATATGTATGTAAGTAAAAAATAACCAAAATTATTGCAAAAAAAAACCATGGAACTCAAAGCGGTTTTTTGAAGAGGTGGAAACATGTGGAAAATGTTTTGACTGTTATGATATGGCTAATGTCAATAGTTTATTATAAAAAAAAGAATTGTAGCCCGACCTAGCCCGGAACATTTTTAAAAACACTAATTAGTAAAAAAGAAAAACAAAAAGAGGTGGAAACATGTGGAAAATGTTTTGACTGTTATGATATGACTAATGTCAATAGTTTATTATAAAAAAAAGAATTGTAGCCCGACCTAGCCCGGAACATTTTTAAAAACACTAATTAGTAAAAAAGAAAAACAAAAAATTAGAAAATTTTCTTGCATATTGTTTTAGGTCCATAAGAATACTAAACAGTCATTATATTTTTAAATAATATATATTAAAATTAAATACATTCCTTGTTCTTCAGATTCCATCACAAAATTTTTTTTTTAATATTCACTTTCCTAAATACCAAACATCAAATACAAGTCTAAAAAAAATCTATCAAGAACGAATGCGTGCGTATTGAACGAAGCTTAGATTGCAGTTAACTGTGCGGAGCGTAGCTGCGTGGAGGGGCCACTTTATCCTATTTTTATGATACTATGGTTACTCAGGTATACAAAAAAAATAATTTCAATGATTACATGTCTAGTTTGCGTTTCTCCTTTTTGTCCGGTTTTTGAGGCCAAATGCTCGTTAGTGCAGCGCTCTGAAAAACCCAAGGATGCGGTTCTTGAGAACACACCAAATCGAAGAAAGAGAGCTACCCACCTTGAAGTCATCCAACATCCTAAGATTACTGAGGAAAATAGGACTGAAAGACCTGCTCTAGCCGCCAAGGTAACTCTTACGACTGAGCAGCAGTAGGAGGCACAATAGATTTACGACGTCCACTGAATCTCTTTTGCAATTAAACTTTTCTTGGACTCTAAGTTCTAGCAGTCTGTATTTATTATGTCGCATAATATTTTAAGAGTATTACAGTTTTCGATTTTTGACAGTTTAACTGGTATCATTTGTTATAGCATGCGCTTTTCGAAAGTATCCAATTGTTCGAATACCGTCTTGGTTAGCGTCCAAGCTTCAACAGCATACTTAAGTATCGAAAAGATATTACGTTTCAGAGTACAAAATCTATGGTACAATTTAAATTTATGTTACTTAAAGCTCTCTTCATCCCATAGAAAGCAGCTCTGTCTTCTTAAAAGCGTATCGTTACTTCTTGTTATTGACCGCATTTTCTAAGTCAACATATACCTAATAAATAACTAATTAACGCTACACGTGAAACTATCTATTGATACTTTCTTCCCTGTGTATTATTACAATTTTTGTTTTATTTATATTTAACAGCGTATTTTGTATCTCGAATACCTTTGTTATCATCTCCAATAGTTTTTAAAAGAGTGATCGCAAAAATATCTGAAAATTACCCTATTTCGTGAACTTCCTAAAAGAGTGGTAGCAAAAATAGCTGAAAATTACCCTATTTCGTGTACGTCCTATTTCAAACCAAAATGTATGCTAATTGAAAATTTATTTTAAGATAGTGCTCTAAGTAAAGTTTCGAGATGAGCCTCTGTTTCAATTTTGAAAAGTTGAGTGAATTGAGTTGTATAATGGGTTTCAGATGAATAAAAGTTTTGACATTAAAAATCTAAGTTTATCGTATCGCATCTTAAAGCCCAGGTCACGTAGAATCCAAAAAAATATCAGTGACTTAGAAAATTTTTCAAATTCACCCTTTAGATAAGGTAAAACTACCCCTATGCAAGAAAAATGGAAATAAATTATAAAATATCTGAAAAAAATTGTATTCATGAGTCATACTTTAAGCCGATCATTAAGTAGCAATTGCCATATATTTATGGTTCATTTTTATTGACACTCACCCTTCCATGGGGGTGAAAACAACCCCTAACAGTCAAAAATGCCAAAAAATACTTATAAAAATTTGAAAAAAAAAAAATTTCTGCATCATATAAATTACGAGAAATATGAAAAAGATATTTGCATCAGATTCAAAACAAATACATCCTATAAAGAGGGTATATATCTCTACGATGAACCTGAACTTTTAGTCGACTAATTTTAGCGAAAAAGAATCAATTGTGTTTGCGAAGTTGAAAAAAAATGGTTCCAAAATTATTTTTTGAGCATTTAGAGCACTTCAAATGAACTAACGTCAACTAACCCTTGAAGTGAATTAAAAGGGTGGGAGACAGCATGGAGTAATTTATTTTTAATATTTGAGATTAGAATTTTATTTTTTTATTTCCAACTCTGCGGTTGTGTGTAGATTGAACGTTTTTTTTTCTTCGACTATTTATTTCGATGAAATTTGACTCCAAAACAAATTTGGCCGTGATTTACTATCAGGAATCCACTCGTAGAGCGAAAAAATAGGGGTGCGATTAAAATTTTATTTTTATTTCCGACCCTGCACATTAGATTAGACGTTTTTTTTTTCTTCTTTTATATGTTTCAACGATATATGGCCGCAAAACAAGTTTGGCTATGATTTACTAATAGGCACTCACCCTTAGCGCAAAATAAGGATAAGATTAGAATTTTTATTTTTTGTATACGATCCTATCAGTTAAATTGAACGTTTTTTCTTTTCAATTATTTATTTTGATGACACTTGACCGCAAAAAAAGTTTGACCTTCATTTACTAATAGGAATCACCCATCAGCGCAAAATAGGGGTAAGATTAAAATTTTATTTTTTATTTCACATCCTGTAGGTTAGACTGAATGTTTTTTTCTTGTATTATTTATTTCGATGACACTTAAGCTTAAAAAAAGTTTTATTGTGATTTCTTATTAGGAACCCAACTTTAGCGCAAAGAAATAGGGGTGAGATTAGAATTTTATTTTTTATTTCCGACCCTGTACGTTATTTATTCTTAAATTATTTACTTCGATGACCGTAAAAATAGTTTGGCCGCGATTTACTAACAGGAACACACCCTTAGCAGAACAAAATAAGGATGAGTCTAAAATAAATCTTGCCTTTAATGGCTGGATTCTTGAGTGGCTGGATCTCTTATAGATGTTACCTTGAGTGCCCGGATCTCTGACTAATCTTGCCTTGAGTGGCTGGGTCTCTAATAGACCTTGCCTGAAGTAGCTGGCTCTCTAATAAATCTTTCCTCTCAGGCCTAAACTGACAATTTATGACCCGCTGGTCTAATCAAAAATGCCACTTTTTATCTAGGTTAGGATAAAAAAAAAGTGGTATATACAGCAAGAGAACTTTTTATTTTTGCTCCCTAGATGCATAATATGCTATTTTCAGTATATTTTATAATTTATTGCCATTTTTCAGGTTTCGAGGTAATTTGGGGGTAGTTTCACCCTTTTTATAACGTACGTTTGTATTGAATTTATTGCAAATATCTCTTTCACATTTCTCGTAATTTTTTAAAATTTCTATATGTATTTTTAGCTTTTTTGATTGTAAGGGGTTGTTTTTACCGCCATGAGAGGGATTGACAGTAAAAACGAGCCATAAATACATGACGATTGCTGTTTTATGATTAGCTTAAATTATGCCTCATAACCACACTTTTTTCAGGTTTTTTATATTTCACTTCCAGTTTTCTTGCATGAGGGTAGCTTTTTTGGCACTCTACGTGACCCAAGCTTTAAAACGAGATAACATAAATTTGTTTATCTTCTTTAGCTGTCGAGATGTTAGCTTTTTAATATCAAAATTTTTAATCAACTGAAACACATTATGCAACTCAATTTGGTCAACTTTGATAATTAATTTCTCCCTACACACATATAAAAAACATACATAACGTATAACCTTCATCTTTTAGAAATTGGTTAATAATAAAATTCTTTTCGGTCACAAAAATATATTAAACTTTCCCAAATTGATACATATGTATAGTATACTTCTTAGCTAAAATATCTGTTTATAATCGAACGCTTTGTTACCAAAATGAAGCATACATATTCTTACTCTTTGCTGAACTTTTATTATTTCTGGATGAGGTGATCTTGAATATTTAAACAAAAGTTCTATTGCCTGCAGAAATTTCTTTAAAGCGTTTTCAAACTGACCGAATTTCAAGTTGTTTTCAGCCTCTGGTAAAATCTCTTCAAGTTTCTAAAAATAAAGAATATTTTTGCAAAACATAATATATTCGATATGTTACTTTTACGTTAAACAATTAGCAATATTTTTGAGTAAAATCGTTTGTTCAGGGATTTTTTTCAAATAGGAATTATATTTTTAAGGACATATCAAGGAGCCATTAGATCGTTTTCTTTTATTTCTAACTATAAGTAAAGAGTTTAAATAAGTTTAGAAAAATTAAATTGGAATTTAAATTTAATCTATTTTACTAAGATTTTAAAAATGTGGTGAAATTACAATTTCAGAACAAAAAAAATAGCTTAATTAATTAAGTAAGAATTATGGTAAGTTCTAAGTTTAAAGTCATAAATTAGGAAAAAATACTATTGATGGCCTTTTAATTTCTTCAAGAATTTATGCGATCCAGATATATTTATACGTTTACATTTTGCCTTAAAATAGCATATTTATATTTTTGTTTCAGCATTTTTCTTACTTTTACAACAACCTATTTTTTTAGGCGTATGATTTTTTATTAATATTAAAGCAGACCTTCCATGATGAAAAAGGTAAATTGTGCTCGACACATATATTTAACTTTTTGCAAAGGAAATTAATAAAACAGAGTCAAATTTCAATTCAGAACAAAAAAAATTGCTTAATTATAACTAACCAAGGTAAAAATAAGTTAAGTTCTAAGTTTAAAGTTAGAAATTAGGAAGAAATACTATTGATAGAACTTTCATTTCTTCAAGAATTTATACAATCCAGATATGTCTATACGTTTACGTTTTGCCTTAAATTGGCATATTTATATTTTTGTTTCAGCATTTTTTTACTTTTACAATAACCTATTTTTTTCGGTGTATGATTTATTATTAATATTAAAGCAGATCTTCCATGATGAAAAACGTAAATTGTGCTCAACACATATATTTCACTTTTTGCAAAGGAAATTAATAAATCAGAGCCAAATTTCAATTCAGAACAAAAAAATAGCTTAATTATAACTAATCAAAGTAGGAAGTAAGTTAAGTTTTAAGTTTAAAGTCAGAAATTAGGAAAAAAATGTTATTGATTACATTTTGCTTTAAATTGCCCTAAATTGGCATATCTATATTTTTGTTTCAGCATTTTTCTTACTTTTACAACAACCTATTTTTTTGGCGTATGATTTTTTATTAATACTATAGCAGGTCTTACATGAAGAAAAATCTAATTTGTGCTCGACACATATATTTCACTTTTTGCAAAGGAAATTAATAAAGCGGAACTAAATTTCAATTCAGAATAAAAACAATAGCTTAATTATAACTAACCAAAGTAAGAAGTAAGTTAAGTTCTAAGTTTAAAGTCAGAAATTAGGAAAAAATACTATTGATGGCCCTTTCGTTTCTTCAAGAATTTATGCGATCCAGATAATTTTATACGTTTGCATTTTGCCTTAAATTGGCATATTTATACTTTTATTTCAGCATTTTTCTTTCTTTTGCAACAGCCTATTTTTTGGCTTATGATTTTTTATTAATTTTAAAGCAGGTCTTCCATGATGAAAAATGTAAATTGTGCTAGACACATATATTTCACTTTTTGCAAAGGAAATTATTTAAACTAAGCCAAATTTCAATTCAGAACAAAAAATAGCTTAATTATAACTAACAGTAGTGAACATAACCCGATTCGCTCGATCCCCCCACTCCTCGACCTTGACCTTGCTTCACCCCTCTTTGGCCCCGCCCACATGTCCTTGTCATTGACCTTGAAAGTGCACGTGTGCTTTGGCCTTGGCCTTGTGTTCAAGGTTGTGTGTGTGACCTTGACCTTGACCTTGGTCGAGACGACCTTGACTTTGTTGAAGGTCATCTTGGGTGTGTGACCTTGAAGATATGTTGCGTGGTTTGGGGTGACCTTGAATGGTTTTATATAAGGTATGGGGCAGTTTCATTCATCAGTTGGCTCTGACTTGTATAGGTAGTACATGTGTTAATATTTGACAAATCATGGCATATGTTTGTGAAAATTGCGGTTCTAAGTTTACTAATATTTATAATATGAGACGTCATCAAAGAGAATCGTGTGCGGCGAGATTTAATGAAGTGCCTGGAGGAAAACGGCTCCGAATTGAAGAGTATACATCGACGATTCCGCTAATTAATTGTGCTACATGTAATGTAGATGTTCCAATAAATCATATGTCGGTGCATAAACGAACACAACAACATAAAAATAATTCATGTTTGCCGGTATGTCATGGTGTGCAACTCGTTGAATGTGCCTTCAAAAGGAGAATTGCAACCTATCGGGTTAGCAGTGATATGGAGCATTCCGATTACGTAATGTTCTTTGCAGACATTAAATCCAAGGTGGTGGAACTTGTTAATAATTTATTGCGTGTGCATCATGCTTTAAAAGTTAACATGACAGCTGTTGGCGAGTACATGCTTCCATCACAAGAAATATTCAGTGAAAAATCCTTCAACACTGCTAATCAAATAATTAGTGTAGAAAGTGATTTGGATGCCGTTTACCATTCTTTCACCGAATTAATAAAAACGCAGGCGACAGAGTTCCAGGAGAAAGATTCAGGTATGGAAAAATCAAAACCCGATATATTAAACTGATTTTTATATATTATTTTTCTTGTTATAGGATGGGCTCTTGTGCGAATTTTATACTTGGAAGTTGGTATCAACAAGTATATGCCTATGGGTGGCTCATCATACATCAAGTTGCCGTGTTCTATTGAAAAGAAAGGAGCTGTCGTCAATGTGATTAACCAGGACGAATTTTGCTTTGCGTGGGCTGTAACATCAGCATTGTTTCCTCCAACAGCAGAGCCTTCACAGAAGACATCCTACCCCCATTTTTCTAGAGTGCTAAATGTAACAGGTATGGATTTTCCAGTAAAATTACGTGACATTAAAAAATTTGAGGAAATGAACAACATATCAATTAACGTATACGGTCTGGAATCTAAATATGAAAATAATGAAGTAATACATGAAGTTATTGGTCCACTGAGGTATGCGTCAAAAAAGTTGGATAGGCATGTAAATTTATTGTTAATTACAAAAGACTGTAGTAGTAAAGATGGCGGTGAACATTTTTGTGATACGACTTGTTCAAAGAGTCATTATTGTTGGATTCGGGATTTATCACGTTTAGTTTCAAGTCAAATTAGTTGTCAACAACATAAAATATATTTCTGTGATGGTTGCCTCATTTATTTTAGTACACCGTCAGCTTTAACTTTACATCAAAGCTACGATTGTAACCACATTTTCACGCAAACACCCTCAGTGGATTTAAAAATCGATAAATTTGGAAAGAGTGTGCCGGAAAATATTTTAAAATTCGAGGGTATAGAAAAGCAAATGCGCGTTCCATTCGTGGTTTATGCAGATTTCGAATCTGTTTTAAAACCCATTGAAACGGTACAACCAAACCCACAAAATTCTTACACTGTAAAAAGTTTTAAACATGAACCATATTCTTTTGCTTATTTAATTAAATGCTCTTTTGACGACTCACTTTCGAAATTTGAGCTATTTCGGGGGAATAATGCAGCTCAAGTCTTTGTGGATCGTATCGAGTGTGATTTAAGGGCTCTATACAACACATATTTAAAAGACATTAAGCCTATGAAACCGTTAACGCCTGAAGAAAAAAGGGAGTTTAATGATGCTAAAATATGTGGTATATGTGAAGGCCCTTTTGAAGAGGGTGAGATTAAAGTACGAGACCACTGTCACATAACTGGTGCAAAAAGATTTGGTGCTGCACATTCCGTTTGTAATTTAAATTATAAATTACCCTCTTTTATCCCTATCATATTTCATAACTTAAGCGGCTACAACAGCCATTTATTTATAAAAGAGTTATGTAAATATGGGGATAAAATTGGTGTTTTGGCTCAAAGTAAGGAAAAGTACATATCATTTACCAAAAGCATTTATGTGCACGATTATTTTGATAGTAAATGTGGAAAAGTCAAGAGGAAATATTTAAAGTTGCGATTTATTGATAGTTTTAAATTTCTGTCAACGTCTTTGGAAAATTTAGGCAGCGGTTTAAACGACGACGATTTTATTGAAACGCGGAAACATTTTTCAAATATCAACCAATTTAATTTGATGCGTCAAAAGGGTGTTTTTCCCTATAGCTTTATTGACTCTATAGAAAAAATGGAAAATACATGTCTTCCAAGTAAAGATGAATTTTATGATAATTTACGGGAAGAACATATTAGCGATGAAAGCTATAGAAGAGCAAAAGAAGTATGGCGCTTGTTTGGGTGTAAAACTTTGGGGGACTATTCGGACGTGTATTTAAAATCAGATGTGTTGCTATTGTGTGATGTTTTTGAGCAATTTCGGAATAATTGTTTAAAATTCGATAAACTTGATCCAGCACATTACTATACCCTTCCAAGTTTATCATTTGATTGTATGCTACGTATGACTAAGGTAGAGTTAGAGCTCTTAACTGATATAGACATGATACATTTTTTTAAGAAAGGTATACGCGGCGGCATAAGCCAGTGTACAGAAAGGAAGCACATCGCTAATAATATTTTTTTACCAGACTATGACCCAACAAAACCTTCTTCATTTATAACATACCTTGATGCTACAAATCTATATGGTCATAGTATGTCACAAGCATTACCATATGGCGGTTTTCGATGGTTAAGCGAGCGCGAAATTCTGGATTTAAATATTATGGCTGTTGGTGATGATAGTTTACATGGCTACGTTTTGGAAGTGGATGTGCATTATCCGACTGAGTTGCATGATGCACATTCTGATCTTCCATTTCTAGTAGAAAATATCATACCGCCAACAGAAAACGCTAAATTACCGAAATTAATTCCTAATTTACAAGATAAAAAAAAATACATTGTACACTATAGAACTTTAAAACAAGCCATCGCCAACGGCTTAGTGGTAATGCAAACCCATCGAGTATTACAGTTTGAGCAATCAAAATGGCTAAAATCGTATATTGATTTTAATACCAATTTACGTAACAAGGCCACCACAAAATTTGCGAAGGACACTTTTAAATTAAAAAATAACGCGATATTTGGTAAAACTATGGAAAATGTGGAAAATCGAAAGGATATAAAATTAGTAACACATTGGGAGAACAGTGTAGGCAGAAATGGAGCTAGAGCACTAATATCCCGCCCCAATTTCAATAGTAGCTCGATATTTACCGAGAACTTTGTTGCTATACATATGAATAAAGTTAAAATATTGTACAATAAACCAATTTATATCGGTTTTTCCATATTAGATATATCAAAGACTGTAATATACGATTTTTATTATAATTTTATTAAATCCAAGTTTGGCGATGATGCTTCGTTACTTTACACCGATACTGACTCGCTTATATTAAAAGTGTATACGGAAAACTTTTATCAAACTATATCAGAAAACCCCGAAAAATTCGATACATCAAATTACCCCGAAATTAATAATTTCAACATAATTAAAAGTAATTCTGTAGTTGGTAGAATGAAAGATGAGTTTCCTGGTGATCCGATAATAAGTTTTTATGGTACCGGCGCGAAGGCTTATTATGTAAAGTCCATTAATAATGAATTAAAAAAAGCCAAAGGTATCAAAAAATGTGTTATCGAGAAAGACCTTCATCAGGAAGACTACCAAAGAATTGTTGAACGGGGTGGTTTGATATTAAGAAAGATGAAGACATTTAGAAGTGAATTACATAACATTTATACCAACATAATAAATAAAGTAGCATTGTCACATAGCGATGATAAACGTTATGTAATTCCCAGTTCAACCAAAACTCTACCTTGGGGGCATGCAGACATAGATTTTTACAAAACAGACCCGGAAGAAAACTTAGCAAATTTAGTCACCGTGTTGGAATCATTTCTAAGTCAGGACAGCACGTAATCTGGAAAATCCATATTTCATTATTTGTATTGTTTTTATTATTTCTATTAAACATACAACATTAATATGTAACGATAGTATTGTAATTTTTTTTTTTTTTTTTTTTTAAATAAAAAACATGTATTCATTACTTGATTGCTTTTTTATTGAACCTTTATTTTAAAATTATAAATATAATGAAGTGTCGACAAATAACAAACTGTAAAAGTTATTGTTGAAAAATTTGTCTAATAGTAAATTAAACGCACAGGTCTACGAGTAAATGTTTAATGTGAAACAGGTTTGCTGACAAGATCCTCCATAGTCTTTTCAATTTTCAACATTCTAGAGTTAAGTTCATCACGCAGTTCGTCTTGCCTAAGTTCATATATTGCAATAACAGTATCATCAATGTATCCTCTAAGTTCTTGACCGGTTTCAATTAATTTCTTGCGTACGTAACCTTCAAGTTGGTTTCTGAATATATCTTTAATAACAATTGTTGAGTCATGTAAAGCTTTCTGCGTATCTTGCACACACTGAGCAAGGTTATTATCAACATAATTTCGTGTGGTCGCATCGTCTCCTTCAAGAGGTTCTGCTAAATAGCACAATCTTTTGCTTCCCATGTCGTAATCTCCATTAGGTGTAAGTTTAAAACCTATTCCTGAAGGACCTCGCATAAAGTTAAAATCCTTAAATTTTCTTTTGCGACCGAACTTATCAATAGTGTTTACTTCTGACATTGTTATGTGAGACTGATTTGAAACCATTAGATTTCACCCTAATATATGGTTCTATTTCATTAATAAACGGACTCTGCAGAAAAATATGGATTGCAAAACGTATTTTAGGTGATGTTTAATAAATACACATACAGATTCATTTTACTATTGTTTTATTGAAAAAAAAATTAAAATATAACAAAAGATTGAGTTCACTTTTTATTATTAAAAAAAAAATAAAAAAAATAACAAACAAAAAAATTAAAAATTAAGAAATAAAATACATGTTAATTTCTTCTATACAGGTAAGCTTCTTCTATGACCCAATTTCTTCTCTGGATGGCACGTTCATTAATGTCCTTGAACTGGTAGTAAACTAGTCCACAAAAGCCGCATTGTACAAATTTAACCCTGAAAAGGTCAATGTAGTTGAAGTCGTACGTAAGATCATTTCGCCAGCAGATACCTAGTCTTTTACAATGATGACAAGTTAAATAAAAAGCTTTTGGTATATGACTGTATGTTTTGGCTGCTTCACTAGGTTGTTCATCAGTTGGCAACATGATGTTTGAATGTGTTGTACTTTTCAATCGCGGTACTCTAATTATGTATTACTTTTTAAAATAACCTTGACAGGACCAAAAAAAATCCTTGAAAATTACAACCTCGAAAACGACCCTGACATTGACGGGTACTTTGACCTTGGCCTTGGCCTCGCATCTAACAAGTTTAGTACTATATTTATATGCTTCTTTAAAATAACCTTGACAGGGACAAAAAAAAAATCCATGAAAATTACAGCCCTGAAAACGACCCTGGTATTGCCGGTTACGTCGGCCTTGGCCTTGGCCTTGCATCTGACAAGTTTAAATATTATACTTAATGCATCGAACAAAAGGAATAAAGGCGGTGTAGTGGGGGAAATGGGCATAAAAGCAGACTTGCTGGCTCGAGCTCTTCACAGTTCGTCAGAACAGCAAACAGTACAGTGCTAAGAAAAAGTTAATTGTGTGAGTTTGAATATCGACAATGTCTAGTGTACGGTCTCTTTTAGATGCTCTTGACGTGAGCTGCGGTTCACAGCAAGGCATGCTGGATAACATGAGTGGTTTAGAAGTGTTAAGTCCGGGGGTGTTCGAGAACTGGAATGGCGTGGAGCATGAAGATGCCGAAGACCGAGCCCTCAACGATGGTCGCGACGAGGAGTTAGTTCAGTCGGCAGCGCAATTCCTGGAATGCTGGACGGAGGAGAAGGAGCCAAAGATAAATGTAATCAGTGATGTGGTTGTGCGAAAAGCATCGCGGCCTAGGGAATCTTCTCCGAAAGCGTCGAAACTGCAAAAGCTCTTGACTATGCGGAAGTCGGAAATCGCCGATAAAAAAACATTTTATTCGGCGATTAAAGGTGTGGGACAAGGGAAGAAGAAAAAGTTTAACTTTAAGCGTCCCTCCACCCCTGTTCCATTACCCGACTTCCTAAAAACAGCACCGCAAGAGCCACTGTCAGTAGAAGTGGAAGTCATAGAAGGCCCCGATGGACCAACACCACCAACGCCACCAACACCGGCCAGCGTCGAGAATGAAATAGTGTCGGAGGTGAAGTCTTCCCCAGCGCCAGCGCCACTGTCGCCGATATTGGGGTGCCGGAAACCCATGAAGAAGCGGTTTAAGCGGTGTTTTGAAGGCGATGAAGTTTCCGCTGCTTCGTCGTCGTCGTCGTCGTCATCGTCTTCACCAAATAAAACCGCGTCTTCTTCCGAGCCATCACAACCGGAGTGGGTCGAAGACTTCACCAACTCTCAGAAGACCAAATTGACTGACATTTATGCCATGAAAAAACGCTTAGTGAATGAAGTGAACGAGTGTGCCAGTGACATTATAGAACTTGAAAAACAATTAGAGATAAAAAAGGTGAAATCTGCGCGGTTAAAAAGACAATTAGAGGACTTTAATAAATTATGTAGCAGGTGTTAGGTAGTTGTAGATATTAGCTTTTAATTTATAGTATTAAGTTTGTAAATATATATATATATATATATATATTGTAGTTAATAAAAAAGTGTTTGATCAAATTTTTTATATTTTATAATGAGAATAAAAATGACTTGAAAATTTATTTTTGTGTGTTATTTCATATAGGCCCTGTCCCACATAATATTAGGTAATAAAAAAAAAGAGTGAATAATCCACTAAAACTACGCAATAGCAATAGTTGTAAATATTTTCTGATAATATTTACAAGTATGCTAAAACATGGTTCGGTTTATGAAGTTAAGGTTCTGTCGCCAGAACTTCTAATACTTTGTATCTCAATATTGTATGTTTTTATGAAAAAAACATAAAATATTGGTTACAAAGTATTATAACCAACTAAAACTACGATCAAATTATTTTGTGGTCCTGAAAAGGACCGTTTGGTTGTAAAACATGCGACTCTTTTATTGAGTTGTGGAGTCGCACGGCCCGTCATCATCATCAGCGGGGGTGGTGGTGCTGTCCTCTGTGTATTCGATGATGAACCGCCAAAGTTCATCCCATCTAGGATCGTTCGGCTCCCACTCCAAACAATTCTCTGTGGTAGAATCTACCACAGGGCATTGGATGGGTTGTTGTTGTTGTTGTTGAGTCGCAGACATGTTGAACTAAAATGATTGTAATAAGTATTGATGGTCGTATATATAGAGACAAATTAATGGTGGGGGGTGAAAACAAATGTCATATTACGTATTGAGACCAAAAGTTGTTTGTGGTCTCAAATACGAACGAACGATTTAGCTGGGTTCCACCAGCACTTAAAGTTTTAATACTTTGTATCTAATATTGTATATTCTATACATACAATATTAGTAACAAAGTACTAATATGTACTAAAACTACGATCAAAGTATTTTGTGGTCCTGAAAAGGACCGTTGTTGTGTGCCCTTAAAAAGGGCCAGGGAGAGTGTGGGGCTTATGGTACCCCATCCTCGCTGGTCGACCACCAGCTTGACGAATCGCAGGGGCCTTGTGGGTCGTCGGGTGTTGGTGATGCTGGAATTTCCAGCATCGCATCTTCCGTCGAGTCCGGCTCTGGCTGCGGCGACGGAGTTTCGAGTCTTTGTAAGACCCAATCACCCGCGTCGTCTAATTCCACTAGACCCGGATCATGGTCATATACTAGCGGAATCGGCTCATCCAAGTCGTCCCAACGTAGGACGTCAATTTCAAAATCCACCTCGTCGTCGTCGTCGAAGACTTGCAGGTCTCCAACGTTGTCGGCTACGGTGTCATCACTAAAGATGGATGAGCCTCGGCTGGCGGGTCTTTCTTCCTCCATGTTTATCGTATGAGGGTTGATGAATATATGACTGTGTAACTGACCCAGTCTCATATATATAGAACTACCCCCACCCCACCAACGGATTCTAAATGTTATGTATTGGTGAGAGCTTATAGAATTATTGATTTTTTTCAAAAACTTTAAATAAGGAATTAGATTTGTTTAGACAATAAGACTTATTCTTAATATTTTGTGAAGAATACATTACAAAAAAAAAAAAAATAATAGAAACCTTGTTTGAACTGTTAACATTTTCATAGGTTCTCAAGCATATAACTTGGCACTTAAGCTACGAGACAAATCGTCGTTAAACGAATATCTCGCCCCATAAGTGACGATTACTAAACTACGATCAAAATATAATGTGGTCCTGAAAAGGACCGTTTTTGTGGCCCTAAAAGGGCCTGGGGGGAGGGTGGGGTGCCTACCGTGGAGTAATACCCAACAATATTAACACCGACCTAGGTGCAGCCCTTGGTCTTCTCATTGGCGGCACCGTCGTCGTCGCTGGTGGTGTCGGCGTTGCAGGCGGTGCCGAAGGTGCCGCTCCTGGTGCGGTACCCCCGCACTCCTCACACTTGCATATCTTGCCGGGCACGAATGGCCTGACAATGAAAATGATCCTTTTTGGTATATCTTCCATCTTGCCGATCGAATGTGTAATGATGAAATAATTCTAATACCGGCCTCTATATACATTCAAAAAGTTGGAGGGGGTAAGGTGGAGTGCATATATGCATTATATAAGTTTGAGAATAATATGATTTTATAACTCACCGTATCTCTGGTATGGACACAAACTACCCCCCTCCACTTTTCTGGACTTAGAAAAAAAAAAAAAAAAAAAAAAACCTCCCCCTACAACTTCCACATACTCCCGTTCGGCGGCCCTAGCCTCCTAACTCGAGAATTTCAATTTTTTCGTCCAAATTTTTTGTCATTTTTAAGATTTTCCAAATTTTTTTTCACCATTGTATTCTACTCAAAATTCTAGGTAATTAAAGTGCTTTTATTTTTTCTCTATCTTGAACGGTTCCCGAGCTACAGCGCTTTAAAGAATTCAAATTATTAACTTTCTATAACCCTTTTTTTCAAATTTAATTTTTTCGAATTTTCAAAAATACTACAATATGTAGAAAAAAGTTCTCTCTTTAATTTCCCAATACCGTTTTTCTCTAAATCTTCAACTTTAGCGCGTATTCAGCATTTTCAAAAAAAAAAAAATTATAATTTTTTTTACACCATCGCATTCTCCTCAAAATTTTGGGCTATCAAAGTGCTTTTATTTTTTTTCTATCTTGAACGGTTCCCGAGCTACAGCGCTTTAAAAAATCCAAATTACTAACTTACTATAACCCTTTTCTTAAAATTTCATCTTTCCGAATTTTGAAAAGTACTACCATATGTAGAAAAAAATTCTCTTTCTAATTTCCTAATATCATTTTGCTCCAAAACTTCAACTTTGGCGCGCATTCACCATTTTTCAATTTTTTTTTGAAAAAATTTTTTTTTACGTTTTTACTATCGAGAAAAATGCTTGCTTATAGTACTCGATTTCCTCTATAATTTTTTCTTATAATTTTTTTCCCTATTCCTAACCGTTACTTTCCTACAAATTTTCTAAATCGTTGTTTTCATATTTTGCCTTAAAAATTTTTTCTTGTGTTATTTAAGCTCTTTTTTCCACTTAATAAACCACCATTTTCTAAATTCCCGTACTCTTTTCTTAAAGAGCGGGCTTTTCCGCCAGCTTTTTTTTTTTGGTTGGGTTTCAAATAAATATAAAACTACTACTTCACTCATTACAAATTTATTGATTCAAGAACATTATTTTGTGTTACATATAATAGATACATTAAAATATAGATTTATTGGTCACCGAACCGTTTAATACATTATAACTAAAAAATGAGTCGTGAATAACTAATGCGTACACTTTAGTGTCTTTGGGGAATTTATTCTTTCTCGTTTGGAACTCCAATTTTACATCCACTGTCGATGAGTTAATCGCCTCTGGTTGATGACTGCAATTGATAATAAAAACGGGGTTTTTCATATATTCCGCGAACGTTATCATCGGATCGTTTATCTCGCGCCCGTAGTAGCTGCTTTGGAAGTTTTCGTAATTGTAATAGGCTGCTGCGTACAGTTTCTTGGCGAAATCTAAATTCCATCTTTCGTATGGATAAACGGTTGAATTCAGATACAGTCTAATGTCGCATACGTCGGCGTGGGTAAACTGGGTTGCGTTTTTTTCTTTCTTGTCGCAATTATTGCTGTCTTGAAACCCGACGATTATATAGCGCGGTCTTTCCAGACTTGTACTCGTTCTCAAGGCCCACACGTCGGAAGATGTTTGCCTTAAAGCTGGTAATTCGTACAGATCCCATTTACGATATGCCATTTGAATACTGGCGTTGTTTCCTCCTTTATTAATGCGAGACAGTATTTTCAATTTTTGCTTGTCGTCTGGAATGATGTGACGAATTTTCCATTCGATTTTGTCGATACTAATTTCTGCCTCTACTTCGCCGACGTAACAATTGGTAAAAGTGCGAGCTATAATCATAATAAGCTCTTGTTTTACGTTGTTTGCGTAATCTTCGGCGAATCCCATAAGATATTTTAAGGGTAATTTCCCGGAGAATACGTTACTTGCCGTGTCTACGATATCTTGGTTTGCTTCGTCGAGACCCCATCCGCACGTCATGAGAGATCTTTGTTGCAAACTTCCGAATGAAACCATGGTTTTTAATGTCGTCGTAACTCCAGGTTTACGAACCACGGCGACCTGTTCACCTCCCATCTCGTAGCGAATTTCATCGAACAAAAATGCGAGGGCATTATTTGATAAAAAACATCTTTTCGTTGCGTCTATGGGTTTAAATTTTCCTTCGATATATATGTAACTTTCGGCGATATCCAGTATAATATCTTGAAAATTAATGGGGATACGGACTTCATCCGAATTGTTGAATGATGGAGATCCGTATGGTTTATACGTATGCTCTTCTAGACTAATAATGGAATTGTCCAAGATGGGCTCGGAGAAAACCTCTATTTTATCGCTGGTGGTGGAAATCATTTTCGCACTTTAAGACCGATTGATTTTAAAAATTTATAGTCTTCGGCAGATAACTGTTGAGATGTTTGTGATCTAACGTCTGGACGACGACTAACCTTGACGTTAACTCTTCTTTTACTTTTATTATGTTTCGGCGGTTCCCCCATCTTAGTCGACAGCACACACAATTGACGATTGAAGCAAAAACCCATTTCTATGAAAGTTTCTTCAGTTCCAATTTCACGATTATTTTCTCACCTTGAAAATTGATTAGATCACCGCTATCGTCCAAGATGCGAAGAGTAATGTTGTCGATAAACTGACGTCCTGCCGGCATTAACGGCATATAAATATTATTTTGTGGTTCTTTACTGATTTTGTAACCGGGCTCCACGTCGATATCGAATTCGAACAAGGTATGACCTTCCACCGAATTCATATATGCTCCGGAAATTATATTACAATCTACGCGTATGATGCGTACTTTCATTATTTCCACCATCTCGGTTGATTCGTGCTTTTTGTCTCTTTTTAACACTGTATGATTAAATCCTAACATTTTACCGATACTCGCCTCTCCCCGGAAATCTATAGTATATTGGGATTTCAGTTCACATTTCAGCGTATTATTATTAGCAACCAAGTAAAAGATTCCATCGTTCTTTTCTTCAGTTGAAATCCTCAAAGCCTCCAACATAGCTTTACCTATCTCATCTATTTCATAGGCCCCAGGTGGAATCTGCAATTGTATCGGCTCGGTGGTGTAACCCTCCTTCATGTAGGCAAACTTATTGTTGCTTTCGTCCACATTAAAAATTGAATTGTATGTGTAAAATCCCAGCAATGCCAGACCATATTTGTTTTCTCTATTTAATTCGACTGGTGGATAAAAATCGGCGCTTAAGACGCTCGAGTGTCCTGTTAGTGTGAACGTATAAGACATGACTAACCATTAAAACATCACACATCTCGGTTTTATTCTTAGCGGCAACATTTAAAAAGATTCATCGTCACACCTTTTCTCACTGCATTAGATAGTGATGTTTTTATGCTATTTTCTGCTTTTATGCGCACATCGCTGATTTTGCAATAACAACAAAATATTTTTCTAGCCGTAAGATCCTCATCAGTCATAACCTCGTTTAAATTGCTGCTGCTGCTGCTGAAATAATGTTTGCAACCGCACTGATATTTTAATATATCGATATCGCTTTTAAGGTGCTCCGGCAACTTTTCCCAAACGAATGGAATTTCATTTGGGGCTAATGCAATCATTACTTCCTTGGGCATGTTTTCTAACTGTTTCACGGTCATTTTCCTTAATCCACCGGCTAGATGAAATGCTTTCAGTGATTGCAACATTTTAGTATAGTTATTGCGATCCATTTGCGGTGTTAATGGTGACGATGATGATGATGACATCTTTTACGCTGATGATTCGACAAGAAACTTTAAGCACAAATGTCCACACCAGACTGTTCCAAAATCCTGCTGACGATCGTATGTATAGTAAATAATTTTTGATGGTTCCGATCCCGTTTGTAGATATCGTACCAATTCGATCGGTGGGGGTAAATCGCCGAAGCTGTCATAATATGTTACTTTAGAATTATTTTTTCTATAAGCTACCCAATGAGTCCCTGCACCACGCGTACTATCCAAATTCACTATTGCTGCTTCGTAACGTCGAGGACCTTGTCTAGGTAATAAATCCCTCATATAAACGCCTCGAAAGTGTCCTATTCTTTTCTTTTTGGCATATTTTTCTATATCGATGTTAGATAGTGGTCTTCGAGGTAGGGATTCAATTAGTTTTTTGATCTACGATTTAAAAATAATCCCATACCTTTACGATATGGCTTTAGAAACAAACCATTTCCTTTCGATTTTAAATACAGGCCGGCACCGGTTTTATCTTCGCTGCTTTTTTTTACTGCTTTTATGGCGCGCACAATTCCCGCTGCCCCGCCGGCTAATGAACCCAAAGCTGATAACCCGGCAAAAATTGGTATTAATGGTAATATTCCACCAGTTTTAGGAATCGGTATTATTCTCGGTGTACGAACCTTCCTTTTGCCACCTGCCGCTTTTACCGATCTACGTGCTGCCGACAGAGCTATTTTAGATGCATTCATGACATTTTTTTCCAACACATTTTTACTTCCGGCTTTTAATAATTCCCTTCGAACTGCTTGTCGAATAGCTGTTCCGAAACTGGCTTTCCGAACATGTCGATTTTTATTAACACCTTTCCTTTTTGTATGACGCGTGCCTTTACTAGATGTTTTTTTTGTTGATAATGATGATGGTACACCCATACCAAAACGTTGTTTTCCTTTCATAATGTTTGTAACTAACCAAGCTGCTGTTTTTTCACCTAAACTGGAATCTTTCGATTTTACTCTATTCCAAGCACTTTGTTCGAGCTCGTAATCCGCTCGATGTCTCGCACTTATGTTGTCTTTATTATGTAAATAGGCTAAATCGTGTTTTTTGCATGCGGCATCCAAAGGATTAATGCCTGGATCACCTCTTGTCACACGTTTTATTACTTTTGTTCCGGGTCCGCAATATTGATAACCAGGAATGTGTACCTCGAATGGTAATTTATTTATTAACGAATTCACAATACCGTATCCAGTTTTGTTGGAAACGTGAGACCGTCCACTTCGTTTGACGCTCGGCATCTGAATGACAGTTTTTGTGAAAAATTGCCTATAAAATATCAAATTTTCCTAAGATGCGCGTTATCGATCTTAAACAAAAACTTCCTATTGACAATCTCGATGAAAAAGTCGGACTTGGATTTGAAAAGAAGATAATGAAGAGACACGGTCCTTTACTTCCTTCCTCTATTCGCGGCCTGTTAATTGGTCCATCCAATTGTGGAAAAACTAATGTCATGATTTCGCTGCTTACACACCCCCTTGGGCTACGTTTCGAAAATGTCTATATTTACTCGAAATCTCTGTATCAACCGAAATATGAGTATTTAAGGAAAATTTTAGCGCCCATCAAAGGTTTAGGCTACTATGCCTTTAGTGATTCCAGTAATATTGTGGAACCGTCCGATGCAAAACCAAACTCTATATTTATCTTTGATGATGTTATATGTGAAAAACAAGATGTTATAAGATCGTACTTTAGCATGGGACGTCATAAAAATATCGACTCCTTTTACCTAGCGCAAACATATTCGCGAGTGCCTAAACAGCTTGTGCGAGACAACGCCAATTTTATTATTATGTTTAAACAAGATGAGTTGAATATGAAACACATATTTTCCGACCACGTTTCACCGGATCTAACTTTTACTCAATTTCAAGAAATGTGCTCTAAATGTTGGGATAATAAGTATGGATTTTTAGTAATTGATAAAGACAGTGATGTGAAATCGGGAAGATACCGCAAAGGATTTGATAGCTATATATTACTGTAATAATAAGAGAAAACGCTCATTTGATTGTTGAAACGTCCTTTGTTAACATCATGAATAACGCGATCGACTTAAAACGTAAACTAGTGGAAGCTACCAATGCCGTCAGAAAAAAATTTAAACAAATTAAAGCGGCTAAAGAGTTTAATGTTGTGGAATTGGAAAAGTTTTACGAACCCATTTCTAAGCCGTTGACAACTATATCTGATGTGGTTAAGCAACGTCAGCAGCAGCAGCAGCAGCAGCAACAACAACAGCAACAACATTATCCAGCTACAAAGCCACATAGTCTCAGTACATCAGTGCAGTCGACTCAAATATCAGGTTTTCCCCAACCTACACATTCCTTTCAAACCTCCACACCTATTCAGCAGCAGCAGCAGCAGCATCGCATTTCAAAAGAAGATATTAGCCAATCGGTGTTTGATACACCCTCGACATCAACTAATACATCTCTCGCATCCGCTGACACCACAACTTCCGATACTTTAAACGCACACCTGAAAGGATTACGTTCGAAACCATCTCTATACGATACTGTATATGGTGTACGTTTTGGTTCAAAAACAGATAACAAAAATTTTATTGGTAATTTAGAGGTGCGTTTTCGAAATGGAAATATTGTCTTATACAAAAAAGGGAAAAATATTGCAGAATATGGTGGATCACCGGCACTTTATGATTTGTTATTTCTTAAAACACCCCCAAGTGTAGGCAAGGAACAACAACAATTAAGTGATAATGTACTTTCAACGTACAAGGAAATTTTGGAATCAACGAATGCTGTCTACAACAATTTTAAAAAAAGTGATGGTTTACGGGAGACCAGATGGAACAAATATTTACGAATTATTAAACCTCTGATAATGGGCACAAAATTAGGTGGTACTATTACAAGAAAAAATCTCTCGGAAAAACTACAGTTACCCACAAACAAGAAATTATCTTCGAAAAAATTTCAATATGTCTACTGGAACAAAGCTAAAGAGTTGGTGGATCGTTTACGTTTGTTGTGGAGTTCCAAAATGGCCGGTCACACTGGACACGAAAATGAAATTATGTCAATCATAGAGGAATTACGAGAAGAAGATATAATATATTAAGCTCAATATTTAATGATATTATTCAGTTCTTCCTTCGATCTGAAACCTTTAGTATTACTAATAATATGGAGCCCAGTCTAGAAAAAATCAAGATTGTTAATGAACTACATAGAACGGCTAGAAAAAATTTTGTAAGACGGCGCACGATAATAAAAGGATACAGAGATTTGTGGCAAATTGATTTGGCTGAAATGCAACAGTATGCTGATGAAAACGATGGTTATCGTTATATTTTGGTCTGTATAAATTGTTACTCGAAATTTGTCTATACCAAAGCCATAAAAAACAAGACTGGTATAGAAGTTACTAATGCGATGAAAAGCATCATTGAAGAGGCATCATATACACCAACAAATCTGCAAAGTGATCAAGGAAAGGAGTTCTATAATACAAACTTTCAAGCCCTGATGAAAAAATATAATATAAATCATTATTCCACATACAGCACAAAGAAAGCTGCAATTGTTGAGCGAGTCATAAGGACTTTAAAAAATAATTTATATAAACAATTCTCGACAAGAGGATCTTACAAATGGATACATATATTATCGGCAGTAACAAAAACCTATAACCATTCGAAACATCGCACCATTGGAATGAAGCCTGCAGACGTGCAAGAAAAAACACATATTAAAGCATATGATTATTTAAAAATTGTACCTAAAAAATTTAAGTTTTCCATGGGTGACATTGTGCGTATTAGCAAGTACAAAAGCTTATTCGAGAAAGGATATACGCCCTCTTGGTCAACCGAATTGTTTAAAGTTGTAAAAGTTAACGTTACAAATCCACCTACTTACTTGTTGGAATCGTTAGAAGGTCAGCCTATAAGAGGGTGTTTTTACGAATCAGAACTACAAAAAACAAGCAGTCCTGACGTTTATCTAGTAGAAAAGGTCCTTAGACAACGCAAGAAAAATCACATCGAACAATTATTTGTCAAATGGCTAGGATTTCCCAACCACTTCAACTCTTGGATAGATAAAGCTAATATTGTTTAAATAACATATTGTATGACTATATTTTTTTTATTTAAAATGTAAAATAAATAAACAATATATTGTAAAATAAAGTTTTTTATTTCAATCTTCATTATTAAAAACAATGACAATAAAACATCATACACATAAATAACATTTCAATATTCTTGGAGGGAAGGTCCAATTCACCGACGACTACGACGTTATCTTCAAGGCTATGCCACTCGGAGTGCGTTCTCCTATTCTTTAACCTGCTTTTTTTAGATTTTTTTTGAAGTCGAGTCGTACGACAGTGCGCTTAATGAGTCATTTAAAGGCTGATGATAGAGTATTTTATGCATAACTTCAATTTTTGTTTTAAGCTCACTATTATTTTTGTATATCATGGGGAGGACATCCTTGTTAAATATGTCACATATTACAGCTGCAAAATTGTAAAACTTTCTATTAACAAAGTGTTTTGTCACAGCATCGTCATCATCTTTAGGTTCGCCTAAGTTGGTTATGATTTTTCCACCCATATCATACTGCCCATCCGCTGTAAGTTTAAAACCAACCCCTTGTGGCCCAGATAATATATGATATTTTTCATTATATTTCTGACGACCAAATTTATCAATTGTGTTGTTTCCTCGACTCATTTTCAATCTTTACTAAACTATTTTATTTTTATTTGCCCTACTTATATTAAATATTTCAGCTGAGAAAAAGAAACACTGACTATGATCTACTGGGTTGGTATGTTTATAAAAGAAATAAAATAAAACTGTGATTGTAACAGATATTTATTTACAGTTATTTAATTGCACAAATACAAAAATTATAAAAAATTAATTTTCCATGTCTTCGTTTTCGTTGCTCAAAATTCTATCCCATCCGACACTATTTCGATCGTCAACGTCTTGGGCTGTTGCTGTTGCAGAAACCAATTCATATTTTGCAGCAAGCTCACCTGGTAAATGTGGAATATTGACGAGGTATTCTTTTAATTCTTCTTCAGCCATTTCAGCACAAAATGTATCCATGTCTATGGAACCATATAAAAATTTGTCGCACAAGTGTGCCCCAGCCATAAAATTGATTGTATCCCTGATCTCGTTCTTATATTGATCTTTGGTTACATCAATATGCGACCAATCATTTACGCTATCTAACATATCGTGAGCCCTATTTCTTAATTCTCTCCCCAACCAAAATATGTATCTATCTACACATTCGTTGGCGGTCGTCGTCGTCGTCGTCGCATCAGCAGACATCTTTAACAGAAATAATGAACACGCGTAAGTATTCTGACATGTGCAACTATATTTTAAATTTAATTACATCCTTTTTTTCAAACAATTTACATACAATTTACTCCAATGAGCCAAAACGTAATAATGTTCGAGTATTGTTTCCAAAAACTCTAGTGCCCTGCCCCAAATAAGTTAGAGTGTATTTATCTTTAGTTTTACTCATAATATCTACAATATCGTCAGGTAGTGTTTCGGCCACACGTTTTGGTAAAAAAGTCTCAAATGTGCTATTATCACCGTCATCGTGTAAAGCCACTAAAAGAGTTTTACCAAATCGTGTAGTCATTGAAACCATCTTTACAATTTTATACACTTTGCCTACAATCATTTCGGTAACCTTTTTTTTCTCTAAAACCTCGAAATCTTTGCTAAACATTTCATTAATTTCATCTAGAGTTTCTTTTGCAATACTCATTATTGAAAAAAATGGTATATAAATCCAAAAATTACCGTGAATATAAAAGCACTTTCAGAACACTACACGAACACAATATTTGATGTTTATGCCACTGATATCTGCGACTGTTTGAAGTCACTTCTTCTCCCACGAACCTTTATAGCGAGGTTTCAAGGTCGAATTGTAACAATGGTGGGGGTAGCTTAACGATAGAAATAGTGGGAGGAGTATTCAAGGTCAAATGACGTCACACATTTAAATTGGTATAAGGATAACTTCAAGGACAAAATATAATGAAACAAATAACTACATTTTATGTACTTTATTCATTGATTTTTTTCTGCCATTCTTCTATGCGTTTAACATTATCACCTAAACCTAATTTCCTTAATTTGTTCAATAATAATTGTTTATTTTTATTTCTAAGAAAATTCTTACAAACTATACTAGCTAAAAGACACACTTCGGCATGGTCCATATACTTAAAAAATACACTAAAGTCCTGAGCCTCCGAATCTTGCATTTCATATGCGTAAAATTCCGAACAGGCTGCAGAAATTAGAAATTCCTCGTACATTTCTCGCACTAAACTTTCCATATTAACTACTACTACTATGTTAAACTTAAGTCCTACACTCTAATTTCATCTAACACAACCGGATCTGCAATGAACCTAATCAGTTTTTCCAAACAGTCACTAAACCCCAACTTTTTTATCTCACGAACAAAGTCTTGTAAATTTATTGTTTTGCTGCAATATTTACGACATGCATTCGCAGCCTTTTCATATTCATAAGCCAAATCACAATAGCGCGACGCCCATTCTGCTCGACTTTTCATTGCATCATTGAAATAATTACTAGCCGTTTCAGTGAACTCATCGCCCAATTTTTTTACTGTCTCTTGCAAAGCACTATTCATATTATTCACTCATTTTTACATTCACGACACTTTTTTATTGCTGGTGGTGGCCCATCTATATGATGACGATATATTTGTTCATAGTGAATGTAACAGGGTAAGCTTAACTGTAGTTCCTTGTTACACCGATATGACGCTGGCAGCTTATCCCAAATTTGCCGTAAACTCAGCGTATCAACGCAAGTTTTTAAATATTCGAGAGGAAAAAATGCTAGATCCTTCTCTTCAAAATCACACAAACTTTTTAAATTACTCTGATATAAACAAATTACTCTGCCGACTTGCTCTATAATTTTTTCTTTAGATAGTTCCGTATCTGACATTTCACACTGAATGAATGCAAGTAGACTCACACAATTTATAGAACAATTTGCAAGGTCGAAATCATTTCAAGATCATCCCACACTATTACAATGCACAAATAACTACTTCAAGGTCACACACCCAAGATGACCTTCAACAAAGTCAAGGTCGTCTCGACCAAGGTCAAGGTCAAGGTCACACACACAACCTTGAACACAAGGCCAAGGCCAAAGCACACGTGCACTTTCAAGGTCAATGACAAGGACATGTGGGCGGGGCCAAAGAGGGGTGAAGCAAGGTCAAGGTCAAGGTCGAGGAGTGGGGGGATCGAGCGAATCGGGTTATGTTCACTACTACTAACCAAAGTAAGAAGTTGGTTAAGTTCTATTGATGGCCCTTTCTTTTCTTCAAGAATTTATGCGATCCAGATATATTTATATGTTTACATTTTGCCTTAAACTGGAATATTTATATTTTTATTTCAGCATTTTTCTTACTTTTACAACAACTTATTTTTTTGGCGTATGATTTTTAATTAATATTGAAGCAGGTTTTCCATGATGAAAAATGTAAATTATGCCCGACACATATATTTCACTTTTTGCAAAGGAAATTAATAAAGCAGAACCAAATTTTAAATCGGACAAAAATTGCTTAATTATAACTAACCAAAGTAAGAAATAGGTTAAATTCTAAGTTTAAAGTCAGAAATTAAGAAAAAATACTATTGATGGCCCTTTCATTTCTTTAGGAATTTATGCAATCCAGATATATTTATACGTTTAAATTTTGCCTTAAATTGGCATATCTATATTTTTCTTTCAAAATTTTTCTTACTTTTACAACAACCAATTTTTTTGGCGTATGTTTTTTTATTAATGCTAAAGCAGGTCTTTCATGAAGAAAAATCTAATTTGTGCTCGACACATATATTTTACTTTTTGCAAAGGAAATTAATAATGCAGGGCTAAATTTCAATGCAGAATAAAAAAAATAGCTTAATTAGAACTAACCAAAATAAGAAGTAAGTTAAGTTCTAAGTTTATAGTCAGAAATTAGGAGAAAATACTACTGATGGCCCTTTCATTTCTTCAAAAATTTATGCGGTCCAGATATATTTATACGTTTACATTCTGCCTTAAATTGGCATATTTATATTTTTATTTCAGTACTTTTCTTACTTTTACAACAACCTATTTTTTTTCGGCGTATGATTTTTAATTAATATTGAAGCAGGTCTTCCATGCTGAAAAATGTAAATTATTCCCGACACATATATTTCACTTTTTGCAAAGGAAATTAATAAAGCAGAACTTTTAATTGATGTCAAGAAAATTGAAAAAGGTTCATTTAGTCAGCATTCAAAAATTGCCAAAAATCCATTTTTTTAATTTTTTAACATCAATTATCTCAGAAACTAAGCATTGTACGTAAAAGTTAGTAAGAAGCTTTTTTGCATAAAATCACTTAAAGAATATGACTCAATGGATGGTTTTGCGAGAATTGCATTTTTTAAAACTTAAATAATTATTTGTTTATCTTATCTCCACCCGGACGAACTTCCACCCTAAAAATTATTGTTCAGGAATTTAAAATACATAAAAAAAAACTTGATTGGGTCCATATAAACTAAAAGGGGCCACTGCGGACCTCCTGGCCCCTACACTATTAAGTGAACTAAAATTGTTAAATTCGATTCCCCATCAGCTTGTTCGACTTCTGGATCTATTTATTTACACACTATATTGAAAGTTTTGGAAAAAACTGAAAACAAAAATATGGTTGCAAGGAAAAAAATAAAGAATCTTAAATTTTATTTCAAATAAAACTTTTAAATTATATTTCCAAAAATAGGAGACCAAATACTAAACTTCTAATGGGAGTAGGGAAATCATAATTTAAATTTTTATTTTAGCCACCTTAAAATGCCCAAATAGTTGCAAAGTAAAAAATTTGTCTAAATATAATATCATTTTGTCATTTATTTTGTATATTACTCCCGTATAACTTACCATAAGTTGTTTAAGATACGGTATTAGACTGGTAACATTATGACAATAAGGGCAAGTTAAAAATGGATCATCTTCTTCATGTACAGTAAACGTGAAGGGACATCTATCCGTTTTGCAGGGAATTTTTAACTCGTTCTGCCTCATTTCATGAAACAAGGGCCACATCTCAGTACATGGTTGGCACAGACATTCAAACCTCGAAAGTAATAACTATTATAGACAGTTTAAAACAAACAAGGCTAGATTAAATTAACAATATTTACATACTCAAAATATATGAAAAAAAAATCGATAAAATCATACATTTGTATTTTATTTATTAGACGTACCCAGTTTAGCATTAAAGAAACTGAACAATTCGTGATTTCACATAGAATCTAACTCAATTTAATCAAAAACTGATATTGACTCTTTTAAAATCAAGCCGCAGATGCATACTTCAATTAATATAAATCAAGATATACACACTAGTATCCAAGTCTTGTTCCAAAGAGCGCGGGATGTTAATCACGATATTTTCGCGTGCTTTATTGATTATCAAAAAGCATTTGTTAAGGTTCAGCATAATAAGATGATGGAAGTTCTTGAATCAGCTGGATTAAAAAAACAAGACCTAAGAAATATAGCAAGTCTTTATTGGAACCAGACCTCTTCAGTCAGAATAGAGAGTGAGGAATCCGAGGAAGTTATGATAAAGAGAGGAGTTCGACAGGGATGTGTACTTTCGCCATTGATATTCAACATATATTCAGAATACATATTTCGAGAAGCCCTGAAAAATACCTCCGGCGGGGTGATTATCAATGGCGAATGTATTAATAACATAAGATACGCAGACGATGCGGTAATTATCTCAAATGATTTAAAAGGACTCCAAAGATTGATGGACAGAGTGGTAGAAGTGGGTGAAAGATACGGACTGCAGATGAATACAAAAAAGTCCAAATTCATGATTATTTCTAAAAATAAACGCATACACGGCCAACTACTGATACATAACAGACCCATTCAAAGAGTTAACAAATATATCTACTTGGGAACAAATATCAATGAAGAATGGGACCACTCGGTTGAGATAAGATGCCGTATTGAAAAGGCCCGCACTACATTCCTTAAAATGGCAAAAATATTCAAAAGTAGAGACCTATCCTTAAACACCAAAATGCGAACATTAAGATGCTACGTATTTTCGACCCTCCTATACGGCGTTGAATCATGGACGCTATCTGAAGCATCATGCAAAAAATTAGAAGCTTTTGAATTTTGGCTATACCGTCGCATTCTGAGGATTTCATGGGTAGATCATATTACCAACGAAGAGGTGCTTCATAGAATGAAAAAAGAAAAAGAAATCTTGTATCAAGTAAAGAAGCGTAAACTTGAGTACCTGGGCCAGATCATGAGAAATCCTGAAAGGTACCGGCTTTTGCAGCTTATACTACAAGGCAAAATACAAGGCAAAAGGAGTGTAGGAAGACGAAGAATCTCATGTCTGAGGAATCTCTGAGTATGGTTTAATACATCAACTGTGGGCTTATTTCGTGCAGTAGTGGATAAACTCCGCATAGCCATTATGCTCACCAACATCCGGTAACGGATACGCATTAGCAGAAGAAGAAGAAGATATACACTACTCATTACCATAAGATCATACCAATTTTCCTGATAATATCTTAAAATTAATTTTATTATTATATTTATTAAAATTGATGTGTGGTGAAGAGAAGTGTTTATCTTACAAACCTAGCGTCAGTTAAATGATAGAAATAGATGTGAACAGCTAAAAATTTTAGAATCCAAATAAAAAGAAAATAGAAAAAAATGTTAAAATGTCAGTTTTAATATCTCTTGCACTAAAAGTTAAAAATAGAGAAGATTATTTTAGTCATTTAGAGATAATGCCCAAATTTAAAAACACCCGGGCCATAATGAAATTACAAACAAATTGTAAAAATTCATTTCCAGCCGAGTGTTACTAGTACTTTATATGAATTGGGTGCCGTTCATAGGAACAGATAAAATAACATACCAATAATTTCTTTTTAGTTCTTCTTGTCTTTTGTCCAGAGGTTCGGTTGTATATAAGGGGCCGTAGTTTTCGTAGATTATATCATCACTTTTAATAGGTTTTATAGCTCTTACAATCATTTTATTTTTAATATTGTACCTAAAATTAAAGATATTTATATAATGAATATTATTTTTTAAAATAAAACTTATTCTAGCTTTAACAAAACTATATAGCAAGTTCGATATGTGGTCGCGTAAAGGTATATAATACGTCTATATTTTTAAGACATCCCACTCTAATTTTTCAACCAAATTGCAATTTGACTGTGTTAACTACTAAAAGTGTTCCACCTCTGTCCTATTTAGAATAAGGACTAGAAGCAATCTTGCTTTTAAACATAGAGTTCTCAACACTTTTCCCAGTAGTGCCACATTTCTAGGTATGTATTTTCATATTCTTTTTATGAATTTACATTTTGTTGAATGTACTGACTTCTCAAATAAAGCTTCTCCTTTTTAGAAAAGTTTCTGGTAGAAAATGATACAATGACTTTTTTTATTTCCTCATGACTTCTTAAAATAGACCAGTTGCTTAATTAACTGGAGTTTGCGACTGTATCTCCCTCTTCTCCTTGACTGATATCCCTTAATAATGTAATGAGTTAGCAACCTACTTTGCGTCATTAAAGTCCTAGTATACGCCCCATTCTACCATCAGTGTATGTATCGATGGAAATAAATGTTAATATGACTTGTTCTAAAGGTTTTCGATCCAGGTATAAGTATTGATATGCCATGGCTAATACACTAGTTTATATTGATAAAAAATGGAAATAAAAATAATCATCATAAAATATGTATGCTCCAAGAGCTGCGCGATAAAACACTCTGCCTATTTTCTTAACCGTATATTGCAAAGTAAGTAAAAAAATGGCAGATAAAAAATGTAGAGATAGCCCATCTGGCTCTCTTGAGGTTAAAAATTAAGTTTAAGGAACTTTAAAACTGCTAGTTATAATTAGGTTTAGTGAAAACCAATAAAAATGTATTAGATGATATTTAGAGCGTCATTTAATGGATTCAAATTAGACGATCCCCGCAATAAAAATTATTTTAACTTTATTGGCTGTATTTTTATTGTAATTATCAATTCATAAAAGTGAAAAAAGTGTAACTGTAACCTTATGTTCTTTTAAATATGCATTTACTTGTTATTGGGTCGAAGTGATCATGATTACTTTAAGTGATAGAACTGAAAGTGATAATGACTGAAAAGAATAGCCCATTGACTTCAATTTATTACTTAATAAATTATTTTTCCTAAATAAATAGCCGTTTGATATTGTAATTAATTTAATAATTGTAGATTTAGTCTTAGCATTTTTTTGAAGCCCGTATCCACTAGTCGAAGTTTTCTTTTATTAATTATAAGGGGGATTGATATGTTTTTGTTCAAGTCCTGGACCTGAATAAAATTTATTTAATATGAAGGCAAATAAGTGTAACATATTTAATTAAAAAATAATTAACTATTGTTTTATGTCTTAGACAGTTGGATATATTGTTTCCTATTTAGGTATGGTTACTTAAGAAGCATTCCCTTAAATTTATATTTCAATTAAATAAGTCGCAAGTTTCCAGGTGAGACCGTGCCATGACAAGTAAATGTTTAAAGGTTTGTACAAAAATAATTTTTAAAAAAATGCCCAACTACTGCAAAATAATAACTGAGAAGTGTATTCATTCGTTCAGAAGTTCTGGTCCGATTTCATCGGATTTTGATGTAGATATTAAAATATGTGTGTGATAAGTATCACAAATATTTGTTTAAATAAGAAAAAAAAATGTATATATCACATTTTTAAAACGAACTAAAAAGTATAGAATAATTTCTACTAGTCCCATAGAAATTTCTAACCCCAAACAGAGTGCTAAGCTCATACATATTGTCCTGAAAAATTGTGATTATGAATTTTTAATAGCTATAAAAATACTTGTAAGATTTAAAACTAAAAACGTATGGTGCATACAATAGATTATAGTAAGGAGTGTATAAAATAGCAGTCGTTGAGGAAACTGGCACAATAGTTATTATCTGTTACACCCCACGTTTTTCATTTTAAATCTTACAAGTATTTTATACCTATTAAAAATTTACAATCACAAATTTTCAGGATAATGTGTATGAGATTAGGAAGCTGTAAAGGGTTATAAATATGCATGGTGCTAGGGGAAATTATTTTATACTTTTTAATCCGTTTTAAAAATATGGAATATTAAAAATTTCCTTTTATTTAAATAATTATTGTTTGCTTTTTAATCTCTAGCCTAAAATCCATTGCAAAATTTGTACTTGTGCCGAATACATAAATAAACAAACCGACAGGCAGGAGAGCGAGTCAATATTGTCTTATCATCCAGTTTTGAGCTGTTTAAAGTGTCAAGTCTATAGCTCTTCAGGATATTAATTTAAAATCGATTGCAAAATGTGTACCTTCCAGACAAAATAATAAACAGACTGACAAGGATGCGAGTTAATTGAATGAAGTCTCTAGCTTATCGAAAGTTACTTTAAAATGCAATTGCAAAATTTGTACCGAACAGCCAAACAAACATGATTTCATACTCCAGTCTATTTCTATTTAATATACTACTTATAATTAAACAAATAAACAAATCAGTAAGCGGGTCAATAAAAAGGTAATAAAAATATATATAAGTGTTTCTTTAGGTATTAAAATACTTCGTTCTAATGCTTCTTGGCTTTTTTCTCCTTGTGTATATAAGCATATATAATATTCAAACAAAAAAAAACAAATTTTCGTTTGTAAAGTAACAAAAATTAATAAATGGCCTGGCAGTTATTTTTAACAAAATCGAGAAATTATCGACAAAATATCATAAAGTAAATAGAAAAAAATGCTTTATTTATTAACTACCATGCCATATATTAGTTTTTGTTACCTTAATAAATGGAAATTTGGAAATTCGAAAAGAAATTTGTTTATCAAAATTAAATATCCTAATGAGTAGGTCACTTTTCGCTTTTTTCTGTTACTACTATCTGAACCTCTACGACATTTGAATCTAAGTATATTTTGTCCGTTCCATAAATAGGTCTTGACTTCGGGAATATAACTTTTTAAGAAAAATAGTAAATACTATGCGTAAAATGAGTTAAACCTTTTTCCTTGATTATTCTATATCATTAAAAATTAATGTATATATATATATATATATATATATATATATATATATATATATATATACATGTTTATTTGTTTACCAGTTATTAGGCTTAATATGCCTGAAGTCAAGACCTATTTATTGAACAGATGAAATATACTACTCAGAATCAAATATGGTAGAGGTTCCAAATAGTACACAAAAAAGCGAAAAGTGACCTGCTAAGAATATTTAATGTTGATAAACAAATTTATTGTAGTTACAAATTTCTTCCTTTCGAAATTCCAAATATCCATTTGTTAAGATAACAAAAATTAATAAATGGAATGGCAGTTATTTTTAACAAAATCAAGAATTTTTCGACAAAATGTCATAAAGTAAATAGAAAAAAAAAACATTTTACAATATTTTTTGTAGTCTGAAAGAAGTGCGCCAAAGGGCAACTTATTTCGGAAATCTTAAAATGAATTGTTTTATTTTCAAAACTAAAGGGCGCGATGCGAATTTTCTAATTTGGTAGGGGCTTATCTATCTAAACCAATAAATGGTACACCCTAAATTCGCAACTATGCCCAGCGAATAAATAAATCAGTAAAAGAAACATATATAAACCTCAATAACGTTTTATAATGCTAGCAGTACATGATTACCTAACATTTATTGATTGGGACATTTACTATAAAAAGGAATTCTTTATTACCTTACAATGCTGGGATCGCACGAGTGATTAAACAAGGCAAGGGTAGGATATAACGCAGCACCAATCGTCACATTTTCATAATTTGTTTGCAAATTTATGTCTATTTTAGGCAATATTCCAGGATTTTGCAATTCAGATATTTCATGAGCATTAAACTGCAAAATCTGAAGGTGTCTAAGGATTAAAGCACCTATAAATAATTCATCTTCCGTTAATGTGTCGTCATTAAACTCTCCAAAATAATAACTAAATTTAAGGATTCTTAAAAGGTAAATAGCCATGCAAGCGTAATGAATGAGCTCTTCCTTTTTCCTTAAATCTTCATTACGACATAGAAAAAATACGTTATCATAATCATCGGACCTAAAACAAGTAAACAGAATAAATTGAAGGTGCAATGAAACACTAATAGCGGTTTTTGGTAAACATAACACAAACTCTACCTTTTACCTATTTACTGACGATGCATTGAGTTTTAGACCTGCGAAATAGGCAAATGTGGAAAGCAAAACACCCCAGTGAACATTAAATAGTGTATGCTTCATTTTTATCCTGATAAATAGGTCTAAGGTCAATGTTCGCATAGCGTTGCGATCTAACACATATAGCCACAAACCCGACTTAGAGCCGTTTTACACACACAATAATTATAGCCAAAATTTATCTGATAATTATGTTGAAAATTTTCATAAAACTAATTTGCTGTTTTACACATCAAAGAATTATTGTCAAAATTTTGGTGAAAATTTTCAGCATAAAAATATAGAACGTGTTCTATATTTTTATAAATAAAATGCAGAAAGTGCGCGAAAATCGACGCAGAATAAAATATGTGAATTGACAACCCGCGTTTGGTAATCAACTTAATCTCAATGTTTACTCATTGTTTCTTGCACAAAATATCCCTTATTTTGTGGTTTTTTGATTTGGAAACTTTCATATTTATGACATTTTAAGGTTATTCCCAGATTATTTAAATGCTTGAACGTCACATGTTATGAAAATGCGCATGAGCACCGAGAAAATTACCACCAAAATTATATTCAGATTTCTTGTACGTATCAAACAGAGTAGTATTTTATTGTAAAAATTATCTCCAAAAAATTTTCGGCAAAAATTTGCTGAAAATTTTTGTTATAATTTTTGGAATAATTCTTGTGTGTGTAAAACGGCTCTTAGATGAGAATAATCGATACAAATACTTATTTATTATAGAATGTATAAACAGAAAAACGCCTAAAGTAACATCGAAAATCGGACCCGCTCCGCAACGAGACCCCCGTCCCCCATTTTAAAATATTTATTGTTCATAATTCACATAACAATAATTAATATATGTAATTTATTATACTAATATATTTAAATTTCCTGTCAATTTTGACGGCGATTTTCTCAACCTGATTGTCGGTCAAAGAACAGAGACTACCAGCTGATGTTAGTTATAAGACATGTTATTTTTATTTCAGTTTATGAAATGTGAGTAAGATTCTAGTAAATAACTTATTCTATCTTTTTAATGTCATATGTCATAGGCTTGACAATATCTTGCTAAGTATTTTTCAAAAAGTGTTTGTAAAGAATCTCTCGATGTGATGACTTGACCCCTACTAAAAATTGTTAGCGTTAGCTATCTTTGTCACTACATCCATGCTGTATACAACGTATTGTTGTTAATTTACTTTAAATCGAAGTATTGTATTTAGAAAAAGGAGAAATATAACTTATAGAGGAGAAAATTTTGACAGTAAATTATTTGTTAGTTGTAAGACATGCTATTATTATTTCAGTTTATGAAATGTGAGTAAGATTCTAGTAAATGTGAGTAAGATTCTAGTAAATAACTTATTCTATCTTTTTAATGTTATATGTCATAGGCTTGACAATATCTTGCTAAGTATTTTTCAAAAAGTGTTTGTAAAGAATCTCTCGATGTGATGACATGACCGCTACTAAAAATTGTTAGCGTTAACTATATTTGTCACTACATCCATGCTGTATACAACGTATTGTTAATTTACTTTACATCGAAGTATTGTATTTAGAAAAAGGAGAAATATAACTTATAGAGGAGAAAATTTTGAGAGTAAATTATTTACTTGGAGAATACATTTAATTTTTGTGTTTAAAAAACCGGTTAGAAAATGAAATAAAATGGTTTACTTATCATTTGCAAATGGTGAGATTTTAATCACGTTCATCGCATAGTAGACTCACTCAATCTAATCCGATCTTATTAAAATATTCAATAAATAACATAATAACTATCCATAAGACCAGAGGTCAAAATCACAAGAGTTGCTATAAACACAGTAAAATTCACAGATCATTTTAGAATGAAAAAGATGGAAAGAATTTTTCTGTATTTGCAGAAAAATCCATACCCAGACTCATTTTGCAATTTCACAACTTATTAATGAAGCTAAGACTTAGTGAACGATTAATCGAGTGTCATTTGACAATATAAGATAAAGCATATCAAATGAGCAGTGTAATTGTGCACCGATCTAAAAATCTTTTCTTACTTTTTTTTAAGTATTTAGGTTCAAATTTTTTAATAAATAAATTAATAAAAGGATTTAAAATCGTCACCACGCAATACAAAGTTGCAAGTCACTGGTGGTATTCGATATTGCTGTTTTAAAGCAACTTTGTGAGATTTTTATCCTGGTCATTTGCATGGGAATTGGTCTTTTGGAAAATAGAGGTCAAAATTTCTGTTTATTGATTTGCAATTTTCTTACTTTTTTTATTTTGTAATAAAAATTTTTTTAATTTTAAATCGAAGTATCAGTTTACGAAATATATATTTTAAGAATTGATGAGACCTGTTTTAAAATATTTCCTTTTTATCAAAGAAGTTTAAAATTTATATCCGATCTAGTTATAATAAAATAATAAGCAAGCAAAGAAGGCAAAAATATTCGAGGAAGTTATAATCAGAAGCAAAAGCGACTTATAAATATGCTTAATTAGATATAGATAAAATTGGCCTTAAAAACCATAATGATGTCTTATAATACCACACTCATTAACCAATACTTGCCTATAAATTTTCTTTCTGACAACATTCTTCTTGCATGAATCCTTCATGTAATCTTTTAATTTATTTTTCTTATCAATGAAAAATGTAAGGGGTTTCTGACTAATAATTCGCATTGCCAAAAGACAGTTGACAGATGCGCCAGATTGAAATAATAATTTTTGCAAACCACATTCTACCGTATGAAATGATTTTGTTGCTAATCTACTGCAATGTGTGCTACAAAATACTACATCTAAACATCCTGGACATGCTATGGGTAGTTCAACTGACGCTAGACAATTTTGGCAGTTCGTTAAAGCATGTTCTTTATCCACTACTGAGCAGAAAGCATTTTCCTCAACAAGGATGGTACCTGTATAATTTAAAATGATTTCAAAATATGTAAAATTACAAAAAAAAATGCAAATTATCACTAGAAATACTTCTTAACTTCATATATTATTTGTATTTGATTGAAACTAAAGTTTAGAACATAATTCGAAATTAAATTTAATTTTACTGGAGATCATTTCCGAACTCTTTAAAAGTAACATATGTATATAACTTATACCTTTATACAAATAATTATCTAAATATTTTAGAGCTCATATATTCCAAATTTAAATCATTTGAACACCTCCTTTAATTAAGCCGACAACACGGACTAATACAGTAGCTGTTCGGAACTGTTAAGAGAGATAGCGCGATTATACGTGGAGCAAAATATAGTAACCTTACAAAACATGTAAAACAATAATTCTCTTATCTATAGTCGCGGTAAGAAGAATTTAACTGTTTTATCTTTATCATATCAAGCGTATAAAAGCTAAAAACATTATTAAATGGAAATGGAAACTTTCATTTTGGAAATCATTTTACAGGAGATATAAAACGTCTCTGATTTTAACCGGCTTTAAGTTAAATAATTTGACATATTTTGCAAAAAAAAAAACATGCTGTATTCTGTATTTTAGGGTTTTCACTGAAAACAGACTAAATTTTAGTTCTTAATGTGAATAGACAACGATGCAGTGATTTAAAAAAAAATCGAATATGCGTTTCTTCCTCAGCAATTGAATTCGAAAAAAAGGTGCCATTTTTGTTATACTTTTTGCACAATTTATCTTGCCAAACTTGATAATCTTTTTGAGGGACTATTAATGAAAGTTTTTAGGGACAAAGCGACCCCTCATGCGTTTATTTACGATTCGCCAATAAGTTTTCCCACGCTATAAAATATGATAACCTTTCAGCTTACAAAGGGAAGTCGCGACCTTATCACCAATTTTGATGAGACTTAAGAATTACTCCGACTAAGGTCATCTAAAGAAATCCTCAAAAGGGTTCGTGCCATCGTTCATTTGAGTATTGTGAAAAAAAATTTTAAAGTCGAACGCGTTATACGATAAGTGCGATAATCTTTTAGAAGCTCTCACATCAGTTGCCATGGCACAACTGAGTAAGCGCTTTACCAGTGCTCTGAGAGCTGAGGGTTCAATCCCAGTTCGATGCAAAACTTTTTTTTATCATTTTAAAAAATAATTATCATCGATTTTTTTAATTATTAATTATTCCATGTACTTACACACGAACATTTAAATACAGAAAATATTGTTAACAATTAAAATTTTAATGTATAAGTCAACTAATTGAAATGCCAAAATATAAACAATGCCAAGTGAGACGATTGGTAGTAAAACGAGGACTCTTATACATTTATACATAAAAACATGAAATACCTAACGTGCTTTTTTTAAATAGTTCCTTCATTACCTTCATTTTCAGTTTCACAGTCGTAGTAAATTTTTTTAAAACAGATTGTGCTAATTTTTGACAAAAAAACAATGAAAAATAAAACTTATACAAAAAGTAATAATTAAAAAATCTCAAAATCAATTATTTTTTATCGAAAAAAAAACATTCAACAGTGTAGAGAAATGTTTTTCCGCACTTATTATTATTATATATGAATGTATTTAAATGTTCGTGTGTAAAAACTATCTAGAATGATTAATAATTAGAAAAACCGATGATAATCACTACATAGTATTAAACAAAGTCGCTTTCTCTGTCCCTATGTCCCTTTGTATGCTTAAATCTTTAAAACTACGCACCGGATTTTGATGCGGTTTTTTTCAATAGATAGAGTGATTCAAGAGGAAGGTTTATATGTATAATAACATCCATTAAATAGTGGAGAAATACTGTTATTTTTGAGGTTTCTAATGTGATGTCGTTAATTATCATATTTTTTTCCGCTTACATTGCAAACGCAGGCTGAACCCTACGAGATTTATCAAAATAATGTACTAATTATTTGTACACATTGAAAAGGTCTACAGAAAACTCCGCGATGGTATATGTCTATCTCTCATGGATATCCCACAATAACATTTTTTTGTCATTTACTTTTTACGACAAATAATGGCAAATTTTGAAGCGATTTTAACCAATACAGCATTAATCCTTATCCAATTAAATAGCTTAAATACATTGTTGATTTAATATAGATCTATATGGTCCTTTACAGCACAAGATTTAAATGAATATTTTCGAAGATATTACAGATTTAAAATTGCGGGAAGTAGCGCTTGCGGCGGTACTGGCCGACCGGGGCGGCGGCAGCGTGCCTATAAATAGCGCGTCGGAGGCCGATGTAATAACTGTTGTAAAAATAAAATAAATAGTCACAGTTTTTCTGTAGTGTATTTAGTATCAGCATTGCACCCGTGCGAAGCCGGGGCGGGTCGCTAGTTATTTTCTAAAATGATAAAAAAACCCTCAGCTCTTGAAACACTGGGAAAACGCTTACCTAGTTGCGCCAAGGCGGCCGATGTAAGAGAAGAATCTAAGAGTATCACACTTGTCAGCATATAAGGCATTCGAGTAAAAACAATAATTCACAACAATCAAATGAGCAATGGCACCAATGCTTTTGGGGATTTGTTTAGATGATCTTAGTTGGTATAATTCTTAAGTTTTATCAAAATCGATGATGACAAGTTCGTAACTTTCCCTTATTAGCGAGAGAAACAACTGCAATTATGTAGCAACCATTGAACTTTTAAAGTCCATCTTTAACCAACTTTTGGTATCATTAAGTACATATTATCCATAGACATGTCAACGATTTTAACAATTTTTTTTTCAGGTTATTAACAATAAGAAAAAATCCTATTTTTTATATTTTGTGCAAATATCTCGGTAACCACTTAACGGATTTTAATAAGGAAAAAAGCTTCTTAAAGTTTTTTTTACCTAAAACTTTGTAATAGTACGTTTCTAAGCAGAAATAATAGTTTTCAAAAACCGATTTTCACACTTAATTGTCAATAAAAGATATTTGCCAAACAAAAATCGAAACTCTAAAGATAAGAATTATTTTATATCCTCTGAAAAAAACGATTTTCAAAGACAAAAATTTCCATTTGCACTTTACGATTAATTTTGATTGTTATCAGTCTAAACTTCCCATCCTAATATGAACAAGATAAGAAGTTGCTTTTTTCGATTAAGCTACATCAACTACAAAACAAAAAACATATAAAACAAAACAATTTATGTGACGTCCCCACACCCGCATAGCCAACTATTTTTATCATACCAAAATATTTTTAAAAAATTTGCGACAGCGAAACTCCATTTCCAATTATTTTCCAATTTTTTAGTCATGTAATAGCCGTCCTGACTCTTTTCTAAATTTTTCCTTTAAAAAGAATTCAATACACTAAAAAAAGTTTTGTAAAAAACTACTTGTTCGTACACTGTTAAAAATAACCTTAAATTTAATGTACGTTCCTTAATCAAATTTAATGATTTTGTATCTTAAATCGTGGATAAGGTACATGTACTTTGAAATTAAAACATTGTACAATACATTTATTTGAATGTTATCTTAAATTTCAATAAAATAACTGAAAACATACCAAATTCAATGTATAATTACATTAGATTTAATGTAAAAATTATTAAATTTAATGTATTAACATTAGATGCATTTAATGAACGGTTTATGAAATTTACTTCAAGTACATTATATTAAAATTAATGTGAAGTTATTTTATAGTGTAGTCATAGCGGCAAATAAAATATATTTTAGTAACAAAACAAAAACATACACCAAATTAAGAAAAAATTAATCAATAAATACACAATAAATAGCTAAAACTCAATTTGAAATAAAATATTTATTTACAACGGCCAAGCGGTAAAAAAATAATTGCGGTTGCGAAAATAAAAAAAAATTAACCACCCAGTAACAACTCGGTTCTTCATTTCATTTTTTTAACGCTTGACACAAATTTCGCCACAACTGATTTCCGAAAATATTAATACATAGTTGCATCTTTCTCGTTCACAGATAAGCTCTTTAGAAAAAAAAATAAAACCAAAATGCCTCTCGAGATGTAGAGCATACAAGTATAAAAATGATATGTCTAAAGGCACAATGTCCTCCAATAACTCAGGGTTATATGTCTTTAAAAGCTAGAACAATATAAGTTATTTTTCAGCAGTGATCTAGTAAACGGCGAAATCACGTACCTAAAGATTTCCCATTTATTTATTGAATGTACTTAACTACAAAATAATAATTTAATCTGGCAGTAGTTTCTTAGTACTTTTTATCTTTTTATCCTGCTACTATACTACAATGGCAACAGATAGTAGTTTCAAAATAGTTCGATAAGGAAAATTTATAAAAAAAATTGAACCTACTCCTAAGAAAGCACTAAAAAGCTAAAAATAACTAAATAAATTTTTATATGAAATTAAAATTTTTGAAGTTGACGCCAAATTAATATCTGAGAAAATATGATCCGCATAAAAATATTGTGAAATAATTTATTTGTAATTGCTGTCTTATCATTTCTAGTGTTAGAAATTATTTGTTTCGTCTCGTACATAATAATTTGGTGAGGATTTCAAAAGTTCTAATTTCATATAAAAATGTATAGTTTTTTAGTTTTGAATTGAATTAAAGATCTAAGTTCGCAGAAAAATGGCCATTTTATCCAGAGCTGTAGAGCACACTAACTGAATAACAAATAGTCTTTTATTCTGAAAATTAATCAAATAACAGTTTTGAATGAAACTGTACCAAACAAATAATGGGTGTGCTGTAAGTAAATTTGCTATCTTGAATTTTAAGAAATTCATTTAGATTTGTAACCTAGGCCCCTGAAACCCCCCAATAAGGATATTGAAAGAACTTGAGACATGTAAATTTTTTAATCCGACATATTGTATGCTGCATTTTGAGTTTTAAGATCCGTAATATACGCCCCAAGAACACTGCAATATTAACCTGAACAAAATGGAAAAAAATTAAAATTTTGAATTCCCCATATTGCATCTGTCAATTGTAAAAAATTAACATCAGATCCGTAACCTACAATTCCGAATACAAAACAATTTTGAAAAAATATGAATAACGTAAAATTTTCAGCACACCATATTAGATCCGTCATATGCAAAAAAATAATTTTAAACTCTTTATGTAATTTTAATCTACACCCACAAAAACCTTCCAGTACTAATTTTTAACATAATCTTGAAATATAAAATTTTTAAATCGCCTTCTTGCATTTGCCATATCGATTTTTTTAAACAATTTAAATTCGTTATTTACACTTTCGAAAACCCCCCAGCAACAAATTTTGAACAAAATCGAGATGTTGAATTTTTAGCCAACCATATTAGATCTGTCATATTTAATTTTTCAAAAATAATTTTAAATTTTTAATTTAAACCCCCAAAAACCCCTTGTACCAATTTTGGACAAAATCGAGAGTTGTTAAATTTTCCTTTATATTCGATCTGTCATATTGAAATTCTTCAAAATAATTTTAAATCCGTAATTTCCATTTTCAAAACCCACTCTATATCATATTTGGACAAAATAGAGAGATGTAAAATTTTTTGTCCGCCATATAGGATACTGAATTTTATAAAAACAATTTTTAATTCGTAATTTACATCCTCAAAATCTCCCTATACCATATTGAATTTTTCAAAAATAATTTTAAATTCGTAATTTACATCCCCAAAAACCTTCCAATACTAATTTTGGACAAAATCAAGTGATCTAAAAATTGTTAATCCTCCATATTGATCCACCTATTCAATTTTTTAAAAATAATTTTAGATTCGTTATGTGCGATCCCAAAATTCCCTCACTCCAATTTTGGAAAAAATCGGGCAAAATTAATTTTTTTTGTCCCTCGTATTATCAACGTCATCTTGTATTTTACTGAACCAATTTCGACCAAAATAATATGGGACCAGCAACTTCCTGAACATAATGCAAAAATTTAAAAGTAGATGACGTTATAGTATAAAATATTTTTAGCTTTTAATAACTGAAATATATTTTTAGTGTATTGCATGCTGTCCAAATTATTAGGTAACAAGTTTAAATAATAGTAAAATCTATTTGATGCTTAAAAACTACACTGCGTCCAAAAATTTAGGGATATCAGAATTTCTCCCATATAAACTATATATGCATAGAGGATGTCCGGAAGTTTAGGTCAAACTCTCAGCAGTGTACAGAAAGCGTCAAAATATCCCTAGTGTTTCCTATAATTTTTCCCAAGTTACCCCATAACTCGAGCATGGTGCCCAAAGAGATACCACGTGGTTTATTTTTTGGTCTGTTGCTTTTACCAGGGTAGTCAGGAACGGACACGCCAAAACTTTTACAGGTGTGACTTTTCAGAGCTAAAACTTGATTTGATAGATACTTTAAACAATTATCTATAAAACAGATACACTACACTCGTTTCGAAAAAAATTAATTATTTTCGGGAAAATCTGAATCATGCATATCCTAGTAATAGCAGTGATTACACATTATACAAAATTAATTAAGCTGTTTGTAATCAACTAGTTAAATTACTATAACCAAACGAAATCTAATAATCTACTACCGCACAATTACTTAACTAATATTAAGTATTATTAGAAACTGATGAACTTAATAATTTAGAGTGATGCCAACATATAACATGTATTTAAAGCATAATGCAATTCTCTACAAGCAAGACAAATTTATGTTCAGAAATTTCTAAATCGAAATTTACGGGATCGAAGTACATCTAAAAGGGGTGACCAAAATAATAGAGATAAAAAGAGATGAAGCATAACTACTAAAATTTTAACAAAAAAAAAAAGACTTTATTTTTGCCCAAATATTGGAAATCACTAAATCACTAATCCTAAGATTGTTTGAAACATTAAGTACATTTTTTTTGTGTTTAATTAAGCAGATGTTCAAAATGGGCATCTTGTACTTCAATATGTTTTCTTATCCTGCGGATTTTTTCTCACAGTACTCGAAATACCCTTCCAGGATCATAACACTGTAGTAATTGATTAGCCGTTCAAGTGAAAATCTAACGGATTTAGATCAGGAGATCTTGATAGCCATAAAGCAGTTTCACTTCTAGCCATCCAAGGTTCACCAAAAATATCGGTTAAATGTTGATGCACTAAATAGTTACAATATGGTGAAGCACCATCGTGCACAATCGACATCTGAATTCTTACTTGTAAGAGTACAACTTCTAAAATGTATTTAAATTTTGGTTAAATTGTAAATAGAGTGTACCAGTTAATTTTCTTTTCAAAACGAAAAACCGAATTAAATAATTCGCAATAATCCCCACTCAAGGTAACAATAAACCTTTGTTGGTTCCTAGTCTGTATTACTGCATAGGACTTTCTTCATACCAAACCTGTTTATTAAGAGAACTTGTAACGCTGTCCCTTGTAAATCCAGTTTTGTTCATAAATAAAATAGATCTACTAAAAAGTGGATTTTTTTCTAAATGTTTGTAGAAACAGTTTGAATAATTAACTCCGGAGAAATTGCGTGTAACTTTTGAACATGGAAAGGATGAAGCAATTGTTCCTGAAAAATTTCATGAATAACCCGTTTTGTTGTGCCTATTTGAGTTATGAGCTTTCTTACGCTATTAGAAGAATTATCTTTGTCAGCAATATCATCCAAAATGTATTCTTCAAACTCGGGATTTCTTGACGCAAACAAGTAAAAGTAGAGTACGTTTTTTAGATAATTATCTAGTATTTAAATAATCGAGTTTTAGCTCAGAAAACTGACACCTCTCAAAATGTTGGGCCTGCCATTTTAGTGGAGAGTCCGTTCCTGACTTCCTTGATAATATCGAAGTTTGTTTATGACCTGAATCCATAAGTCTTATCGGGTATACAAGTAGAGCATGTCAAAATTTCACTAAAATATACAAGTCTGCTCAATAGCTACAGCTCAAAAAGTAAATCACTGGGTTCCCTTGTGTATCACATATCTTCGTTATCGGGCACACTAGACAAAAATTTATATAAAACACTAGGATTATTTTGACACTATCTGCACTCTGCCGAAAATTTGACATATACTTACCGGATACCTTGTATATTGAAACTAAGTTATGAATATGATAAATTTCTGAATATAAAAAAAAAGTAACAAGAACGAATAAGCAACTAAATTATAGTTTTTATCACGATGCCAGGAGAAAAATCATATTTTTAATTTTACGAGTAAAACTTAGGAGTAGGGATTTTAAATGATATTTTAAACAGATATTTAAAAGAGGGGGATTCTAAATTCGACTATGATTTTTTTAAGAATTTCTTCGGAATAACAACATCGATTTCAATAAAATTTCTGGCTTTATGATCAGGAAGTTGCTATGGTGGACCCATATCATTTTGGCTGAATTTGATTCAGTAAAATCCAAGATGGCGCCTATAATACGGCGGACACAAAAATAGCTTTGTCTGATTCTCTCTTAAATTGGTACGGGAGAGTTTTCGGGATCGCACTTAACGAATCTAAAATTATTTTTAATAACTTCAATATGGTGGATCATAAAAATTTTACTTTTTTCAATTTTGTAAAAATTGATATAAGAGGTTTTTGAGGGTATAAATTACAAATTTGGAACTATTTTTAAAAAATTCAACTTGGCGAATCCAATATGGGGCACTAAAAATTTTATTCTCTATTTTGTTCAAAGTTGTTACTAGGGAGTTTTTGAGAATGTAAGTAATGAGTTGGCGGTTTAAAAATTTTTGCATTTCTGGATTATGTCCAAAATTGGAAAAAAGGGGTTTTTGAGAGTGTAGATTAAAATTAGATTAAGGGTTTAAAATTACTTTTTTGAAATCCATTGTGGTGGATCCAATATGGTGGATTGAAAGTTTATGTTATTCACACGGTTTTCAAGTTCGTAGGTTACAAATCTGAAGTTAATTTTTGAAATTTGAGATGACAGAAGCAATATGAAGAATAAAAAATGTCTTGGGGCGTCTATTACAATATGCAGAATAAAATATGTTCTTTCAATATCGGCATGGGAAGGTTTTTGGAGCCTAGATTACGAATATAAAATTAATTTCTCAAAATTCAAGATAGCTACTATGGCAGACAAAACAGTGGTTTGTATAATTTCATTTAAAACTGGTACTTGGAAAAGTCTCGGAATCAAGGAATTTTTTGTTGTTCAATTTAATGTGGTCTATAACTTTGGATAAAATAAATACTTTCTTGTGACTTTAGAAACTCAACTCAATTCAAAACTAAAAATCGAAAAATAAAGTTTTTATAAAAAAAATTGAACCGCCTTCTAAAAATGCACTAAAAGGCGAGAAATAAAATAAAAATTTTTATATAATAGTATGATTTTTGAAGTCGACAACAAATTATTACTAAATGAAACAAATAATTACTAACACGAGATACATATAACCCTATGATTCTCTTACAAGTAAGGTATTTCTCAATTTTTTTTATATAAATCACATTTTATCATGATGACACCGACTTCAAAAATTTCAATTAATATAAAAATTTATATTGTAATGTTTTGCTTTTTAGCACTTTTTTAGAAGTCCGTTCAATTTTTTTTATAAAAACTTTATTTTTGCCCCATCGAGGAATTTCACTTTATGATTGCAATTTTAAATTTTTAGTTTGGATGGAATAATAACTAAACAGTTTCCCTCATCTTGCATATTCAAATGTTTACATAGATATTTAATATATCAACGGCTTATTTAAAAGAAATTTTGCAATTAATTCCCTGTATGTACAGATAAAGAGCCAACAGACATAGAAGGATTGCAAATCTCATCCTAAATTGGGAACCGCAATAAGAACCATAACATAACAATTTAAAACAAATGTATTTTGTTGTCAGTTGTGCAGGGTGTACAGAAATACGACATCAATCCTAAGAGGAAGATGTATGGAATGGAGATAAATTATTCTAACCCTACGTACCTTATACGTAATTTAACGATTTTAGATATCAGTTTTTGCAATTTGGTTTAAATTAGATGTTTTGATTCGTTCAAAATGCAATACAACACATCAGAGTACTTAAAACTATCTTACTTTGTATTTCATTGCATTTTTAGGTGTACCGTCGTCCTCCTATAGCTTAATTTTTATATAAAATTAGATTAAAGTTACAAAAAGTTAAATAAACAATGAAAACCAGTAAGACAATCTTATGTTTTTTCATGACGGTACAACATTACAAATAGTGGAACTACGACTTAACACGGAGGAGGAAAAATAAGTAGTGGATATAAGGGGGCTACTACTTAACCCCCCCCCCCCAGCACTAGCACTTTTTTGATTGGTCAGCCAAGAATGACCTTGTTTCTGATTGGCTGCCTAAGTTCGTCTACTATATCGATTGGCTAGGTAAATTTCACTTCTTTTTGCTCCACCTCTTACCTCCTTCCTATCCACTACAGAAATTGGAGGGGAGCTGGTATCTTAAGCGGCTGAATCTGAGCCAGCGACATTCTTTCGATAGTGATATCAAACAGTGATCTAACAAAACACGAAATTATTGAACGTGTAGGTCAAGTGATAATTTCATATCAAAGTAACCAAAAAAGTTTTCTGATTTTGCAAAACAGGACTTGGCGTTCTTTCCCATTAACTATTTGAGAACATTCGTTGATTCACTGAGTTTACAACAAATTTGGCATAGACTACCGGAATATTATCGAAGTGACGAGGAATTGCAGCTAAATTTATGCTGTTTTAAACATTATCCAATATATCACTAGACGGCCAACCATTACCAATAAAAAAGTGTTGCAAAATTACACATAGTTTAAACAAGTGAATCAGATCTCCTATATTCAGTTCATCGGATAGTCTTCGAAATGGATCGACAATAAATATATTTAGATTTCGCTTGCGATGAAACGATCCAGTCAACGTATAAAGATGAAATTACTCATTTTAACTTGGTTGGAAGGGGAAAGGTTCAAGCAAGACTTGATTATTTAATAAGAATTGATCGAAATAGCATCAAAGACGACGATTCAGATGAAGAGGATGATGAGATAGAAGATAATGGTGTTCCAAACGGATGTGAAGAAGAGGGTCTAGTGAAAGTGACGACAATAAATGAGTGTAAAGCATTGACACCTTACACAAGAAATACGTGTTGTTCAATCATACATAGTTATTATGTCGCCTTCTTGTGGTGCATATGATTTATGCTACGAATGCTACTATGTACATGCTTTACATTGTCTAATTGAGAAATACAACCTTTTAAATAGCCATTATAAACGGTCCTTTATATGCTGTGAAAAAGATCTGCAATACAGAACTTATGAAAATGATTAATTTATAACAACCCCTTCACAAGCATGTATAATATATAACAAACATGAATTAAAAGATATGCACAACCATCTAATCAAAAGATCAAATTTGAAATGAATCACTATATTTCACTTGCATTTCTTCATGTGCTATAGTGTTTTTTTTTTAATATTAAGTTTAATTTTAAAATATCAAATTGGACATTATTCATATTCAAATAGTTCTTCTACGTTAAATAAATTTAAAGCAATCATGTAAATAAATATAAAGAAATATTTTAAATAAATATAAAGAACTCTTGTAAATAAATATAAAGAAATCTTGTAAATAAATAGAATATGGTGTATATTAAGATTCGAAGAATTAATGATTTTGTATTTACAGTGTAGAATAATTCTTTCTAAATAATATGCGTAATCGCCATATCGATAAATAGAAAATTAAATAAATTAATTTGATACTTCATTTGCATTTATTCATACACTCTGGTAGTTTTTTAATTTTAAGTTTAACATATCAACTTGGACATTATTAGTGTTTAAATAAGATTTTATATATAAGATAAAAAAAATAATGCTATGTTTGATTAAACAAGATTTCCTGACACCAGAATTTATGATTAATTCTTCAATGTAGAGTAATTCTCTCAAAGTAAAAAAAAAAAAACATTTTTCATTATATGTTTCTAAATAAAATTATATTCGTCCTATTCATAATAATTCCTTCAAGTTGAAGAAACTTCGTTATTAGATGTGATTGTGTATAAGAAACAGAAAAAATAAATATATTTTATTTAATGATTTCTATTTATTTTTTGTTAAATCAGAGTACAAATATATATTATTTATAATTTATAAATATTTTACTTTTCGTACCATATTTTTTTGGTGCGATATTTGCAGGCTTTATGCCTGGTTCTAGCTGCTGGGTTAAAACTGATGGGTGACTGGATCACGATCTTGCTGGGTTGAAACTTGAATGGGAACCATGTCATATTGAAACTTATTCATGTCGGGGTGGATCTCGTAATTGATCGGCTCTGGACCCATGTTTGCTAGATGCCATTGATAGCTATCATTTATAAATTAATTTATAATTTATAGGATTTTTGAATTTTCTATGATATCGAGTTCTTGGCTCATAAATCGGCTACATCGACTCCATAATCGGCTCCATCAGTTCCATAATGGGTTGTTGTTGCATTGCCCGGTCTTGATCCTACTCAAAGTTGATGGGTTCAGAATCCAGGCTTGGTTGAAACACGTCGATGAATTCATCTGGCAATTCATTTGTGAGGATTTTTTCTACATCCTCGAATTCTTCGTTTAAGAATGCCATCTCTGACGGTGGCGGCCACATGATGGTTTCGCCAGATGCTGGTCTTAGACTTCTATTCATTTCCATTAGGTTCAGCTGCTGCTTGAGGAAGTTTACAAATTCTTGAAGCGTGAGAATAATAAAAATACTCATTATATGAAAGTTAACTGCTAAGTTAAAATTAAAGACGCTATAAATCCTTATATAACACTGAAGCACCACCTTTCCATGCCACCAGTAGCAAAATCGGCCAGAAGAAGGCGAAGAAAGAGAAGGGAAAGGGAGCCTGAACTCGAAAGAGTACGTTGAACGATCGTATGTTGTTTTGTTTTTAAGAAAAAGACGAGTAAAGAGGAGAAGAAAAAAACATTGTTTTTTGGAATAATATAAATAACGGAAAAAAAATTTATATTATTCCAAAAAACAACTTTTTTTCTTCTCTTTCCTCGTCTTGTCCTTAAGAACAAAACAACAAACGACCGTTTAACGACCTCTCTCGAGTTTACGGTCCCTGTCGAACCACGTAGTGCCACGACGTGCCAGCCTGTACCCTTGGCCGCTGTAAAAGGACATCAATTACAAAGCGTCTCTTCAGTTTACTTCTCCTATTACCGTTCATCTTATACCCTAATAATATTCTCAAATTATTTTGAAATATTTTGTGACGTAGTGACATAGTACTCATTTATAATTGGTTTCTGTTTTTGATTTAATATTTTTATTGTCTTTTGGATTTGCCTTCACTTAATTTTTCATTTTATTTTTGACTTTTGGAAATATTTTAAACAACTATAAATTTATTTTTGATTTTTTAATTTAGACTTTTAATTTTATTTAAAATGTCTTCACTTCTAAACGTACAGATTGAAAATATTGATTTAACTGCATTCGATTTAAACGAGGCTTGCCTTGTCTATGATTTTATGGATTTTTTGCGGACTAAGCAATGAGGAACTAGAAATTAAATTTAATGAAATTGACAATAATAAATTAGTCAATTCCTCTGAATCTGACAATAATAATAAATTAATCAATTCTTCCGAAATTGTAGAAAGTGATATTTTAGCACTCTCTTAAAAGTTCTTGATGAAGCCATTATTCCTGAAATTTCTTATGAACCTCTAGAAACAATAAATTTTGATAATTTAAAGAATGATATTTTGAGGCAAAATTTAAATAATGATTTTGAAATAAATGAGGGTTATGATTTGGAACAGCTTTCAAATATAATGGAAAAGTTTTAAAATGGCTCAAGGCAAAATTTAATTAACATGAGGAAATTTCCGGCAAAATTTAATTAATTATTCAAAAAGAAATGAGGGTTATAATTTGGAATAGGTTTTAAATATAATGGAAAGGTTTGCAAATGGCTCAAGGCAAAATTTAATTAAGAGTGATGGGAAACATGATGAAATTTCCGACAGCTGTGAAGAAAAAAATAACAGGTTTGGTATCGAGGGAATTTTGAATATTATTAAAGGAGTTAATAATGAGGAAATTTTGAAAAATAATTTTAAGAAAGAGGCTTATCGCTCCCATTATTCATCAATTTCGGATGCTTTATCAGATGATTCCATCGACAATGTAGAAACAAATTTCACCGAAAGATGAACAAAATTTAATTGAACAGTTTAACCAAAATATATATCAAGGGTTTGAATAACCACCCAAATTTGGCTATACAAGGAATTTAGTAAATGTTTTTGATTTGAATTGTGGTGAAATTGTGGGGGACATTAAAATATGTAATTATGTTGGAAATTTTAAAAAAGGACAACCTTAATATCCCTCAAATATCATTTCTTGCTCAAGTCAAAATCAATATTTTGAATCATTCAAAAATATAGCTAGCCAGGTTCAGGAACAAAATTTATTAGAACAAAAGTCTATAAATATATCGAAACAAAATTCTGTTAATTTATTTGAGTAAAATTTTTCTAAAAAACATTTTTTATCTGAACCCTTGCTTAATTTCCCAAATTAAAAAAAAAATGAAACAAACTTGGATGGTGACAGTTCAAAGTCTCAAACTTTTGAGGATTAAAATCTTTCTTTACCAACCCCAATCACAATAGCTCCAAAGATCATTTCAGCAAATAAAAAGGATAAGAGTGAAATAGATAAATTTATTCACATGAAATCTAAACCAAGTTTAAATTGGAGTGACACAAGATGTGCAGCGTCTAGATTTAAATCAATGGTGTAGTCTTATTTCAACTTGGATAGTATTTATAATAATTGTAACAATTCAACTCTGAAAGATGTTAAAAATGATATACAAGAGAAAGGTGATTTTTTAAATTTAGGTAATATATATTTTTTTAAAGATCTATGCTTTTCATCAAATTAAAAAAGTTAATCCAAGAGTTTTTCCAAATTGTGCGAGCTGAAAAATTGCTAATTAACCTATGGTAGTGAGTCTAGATAGATCAGATTCTGTTTATTTAAAAGTGATATAACCCTAACCCTTTCCATTTTAAAATGACCCTCCTTTGCACATACTGCTTAAAAGAATTTAAACGAAAATCACATATTGTTGGCTACCTTCGAGAAAATTTTATCAATACCGAAAATATCTTTAACCTGGAAGATTATATAATTGATCATAAGTATTTTTTTTGTGTAAAAATATATATAACTATAATTTTTCTTTCTAATATTAATTAATAAAATTTTACAGAGGTTTTTAAAAAATGAATTGTTTCAATTGATGAACTATTTTCAAGTCCTCCAATGCAAAGACTGTGAAGTAAATGTCAAGTCTAATTCATGTAGCGCACACTTGAGGACAAATATTCCTAAAAATAAGAGTTGCATAAAATATGGAAATGGAACTAACATTATTAGAAGTGCATTTAAATATCGATAAGTTTCTTACAGAATATATTCACCCAATTATTATGTCGACTTCAAAAAGTTTCAGCTAGGAATTGGCATTAAAGTACAAACTTCAACTCGACAGCATCCACAAGAATTTACATGTGTTAAAGTAAATTTTGAATTATTTGTATTGTATTATTCCCCAAATTTAGGTCAACTTCAATTAAGTCATGTAATACTCAATTCTTCATTATTACCCATACAACTGACCTACAGCAGCTCTACGATGATTTATTGAAGATAATTGCCAGAACGACACTCAGGTAATCATTATTGTTTAATTCCGAGGGCTTGATGATATCATTTGAATATCTCTAACTAATATGATTCGAAACTAACTTTTAATTCCTATTACAGGGTGGGTTTTACTAAGAATTCTACATTTGGAAGTCAATATCATTAAGCATAATCCATTGAATGCCTCCTCCTATATCAAGATGAATAAATTTTCTAAATCAATAGTAAATGTGATGAATGAGGAAAATTGTTATTTCGCCTTGGCAGTCATTTCAAAAGTATACCTGCCAATCGGTAATCCTCAAAAGATCTCATCATATCCAGATTTTAGAAATGCTTTCGATTTTACAGGTTACAGTAAAATTATTAGTATAAAAAAGTTTGAAGAAAAAATAATTTGTTCATAAATGTGTATGGAGTTGAAAAATTTTTTAGAGATATTAAAAATGTATATGAAATTGTTGGTCCTTTACATTATAGCAATGAAAAGAGATAATAAAAATACATATAACATTGTTAATCCTTTACATTAAAATAATGGAAACAAAAAGTTACTTATTAATTTGGTTTAATATGTTTTGATGATGGTAATAACCACTAACCACTAGTGTTGGATAAAGGATTTAGGTTGTTTGGTATCCAAACAATTATCAAAAAAGAAAATAAAAAATATTTATGTGATGGACGTCTTCAATATTTTGGAACATATGAAAAACTTAACAGATATTTAGAACATGACTGTAGTTTTGTTCGAATTGAGCTTCCTTCAGATAATATGATTATGGATAAATTTGGATGTTATATTCCTGCAAATATATTAAAGTTTTGAAATATTCAGAAACAGTATAAAGCCCCTTTTGTTATTTATGCCTATTTTGAATATTATTTGAAGAGCATTGAATGATAACAATCTACACCTGACTCAATAACCTCATATACTATTTAAACTGCTGAACATATATTCATTTGCTATATGATGATATGATTATGGATAAATTTGGATATTATATTCATTTGAAAATAATAAATTTAAAGGAATTAGCAATTAGCTGCTTACGATGGGTATAAGGCAAATCATTTTATTTTTAAAGCTCCCTTTCCGATGGATCATTCCATCCTATTTACACAAACAAGCTCTGTGGTTAATAAAAAATTGCCATTGCATTGAATGGCATGACAGATTTACACCATTAAGCAAATTTGGAGATGTCATCAGAGATTTAAGCAATAAGGTGAACTATGTTTATGTGAAAAGGGAAGAAATGGATGATTTCGCAAAGAATGAAACCAGTTATTGAGATTAATAAACAACTTGTTTTAAAGAAAACGGATCCTTGCTGCTTTTACCATCAAAAACACCATGTGTATGTGCATTATCAAATATTTATTACCTTTACAACAATTTTTTTATGTAATAAAAGATTTGATTACAAATTATATGTTTTAGTTTGCAACATTTTTCTAATATATGTCATATTATTATTTAATCCCAGTTCTTGAAGTTTGTATATTACAATATCTATATTTTTATCTTTTAAATATTGACTACAACATTCAGCTGCTAATAAACGTAATTCTGGATGTTCCATGAAATTTAAATACAAAATAATCTTCTACGCTTCACTTTCTTGACCTTCATATGCAGGGAACTTGAAACAGGCTGCGAACATCGCTAACTCTTCGTACATTTCTCTTACTAAAAATTCCTTAATAAATTCTATACTAAAACCTCCCTCTTTTTCAATATATATTTCTCTCTTTCTTCCTCTTCCTCTATCTCTTGTAATGTAGCAGGATTTTTTATATGATTCTTCAATTCCCTTAAATAAAAAGTGAATCCTAATTCCTTTATTTGATGAAAGAACTTTGACAAATAATGTTTTACTATAGGTATAACATGTTTCTGCAGTTTGTTGGTATTTGAAAGCAGAATTACAATATTCCTGTGCCCAATCAGGTTGCCTTTGCCTTAGCATTGCGTCTTTTAAGTGGGAATTTTTAGTTTAAGTAAACTGCTCACCTAATTTAACAATTACATTTTTCAAATCACTATTCATAACTACCACTTATTTTTTAATTTTGCAAGACTTTTTGTTACTGGTGTTGGAACATCTATGTGAGTTTGAGACTGATAGCGAATAAATGTAGCTTACTTAGATTCGGTCGCTTAAGATACTAGCTCCCCTCCAACTGCTGTGGTGGATAGGAAGGAGGTAAGACGTGGAGCAAAAAGAGGTGAAGTTTACGTAACCAATCGAAATAGGGGACAAACTTGGGCAGCCAATCAGAAACAAGATCATTTTTGGCTGATCAATCAAAAAAGTGGGGGGGGGTAAGTAGTAGCCCCCTATATCCACTACTAAAGTAGTAAAGGTGACAAAAATAAAAAATATCAGGACTACCCCTATGTAACACATGTCACAGTCAAAATTTCAGTTCTATCATCAACGAATTCCCCTGTAGAATTAGCATATTGTCAGAAGTAGAGACCGTTGTATGAATGCTGAATAAAGTAATATTTTTATTTATATTTGGAAAAGTATTGATAAACAGTACGAGATCTTTTACTTCTTGGCACATACGCCGAACATGCTAATCGGTACCTCAATTCGAGAATAAAGTAAAAGTATCAATTTGTGAATGCCTAAATTATAATTATTATTATTTTCAAGATGTAAATAATATCTAACAATATTTACCGATAAAAATAAGTTTTTAAATCCTTTTATTGATATTAATTATAAACTTCGCATTTGTAGTAATTTCTAACATTTACAAACACTCAAAGCAAAAAAACTGTAAGCAAAAATTAAATAAAAGTATCTCTGTTAGTCAAATATCAAAAAAATTTCTCGCCCACTGACTATAAACAACGTTAAAACAATTTTATTGTTGTTTAAATATACTGATATGACCTAACCGTATTTATTTATTTAAAAATTCTAAACATAAATGTCCACAATTAAATGTATTAAATTTCTGATAAATATCATAATTATAAATAATGTCTACTGGTCCATTTGAACGAAAATAATCGATAACCTCCAAGGGTGGTCGAAAATTGCCAAAACTGTCAAAATATACAACTTTATTACAAATTATATGTCTAGAAATACACTGACATACAAACTAAAATAGTTATATGAAATCTCAAGTGTTTTATTACATTTCAAACGAATAAGAACCTCCATTTTAGAAAAATTACAAATATTGATAAAATCCTAAAAAGAGTAAGACTAAAATTGTTTGTTTTGATTTTCCGCATCCCCCACTTATGGATTGATAACACCTTTCCCAATACTCGGCATTCATTTTATCGACACTATTAAGAGGCCCTTTTTTTGTAAAAAAAAAATAACAGTTTTTACCTCTTGAAAAGTTTCCAAATGTTTACTGGTATAACATTCTTTGTTGTCCCGGATTACAAACGAGATTATTTCAAGTAACCTTATATAAGCAACTTTAATTAATAAAGAGGGTAACAATAAGTTGAGAAAATAGAATTTGTTTAATATAAAGTGTTCAAAAGAAACTAGAAGTTTTAAATACTTAAAATTGCTACCAAATTCAAAATATCGTTCCAAAATATATATTTTTTATTAACATTATTATCCTTTAAGTCGTATAGAGAATTTCTGAAATTTATTTGCTTAACATTTTTAAAGGCCACATAAATAATAATGGAGCATGAAATACTTTGTTTCAATAATATAGGTTGTTTCAGTAATATAGGTTGCAAGAGATTTTGTTACCAACAGTGTGGTTTAAGGATAAAGTATATAAAATATTTTGTGATTAATTTATTCTTACTCTTAAAATTAAACCTTCTAGTACTTAAATTATGAAAAAATTTTAATAGTTAACTCATTAACTGGATTTATAAATAAAATGATAAGGGTATCGTAAAGATAAGGTTTATATAGAATTAAAAATGAAAGTATAATTAGTGTCCACTAGTGCACAAAGAGTATTTTTTCAAAATTTCAAGAGGACTATATTATATTTTGGTAAAACTTCTCAATATTTCAATTTAAAAATTTTTTAAGAAACTAACAAGCACCTTAATTATGTTCTTATAATTTAAAAATTAACGGTTTCTTCATAGGAACTCTATTATTCATAAATATATAGAAGCGGCCTTTAAAATATGTTATCAACTTCCAAAAATACCCTATTTTGTCTGAACTTCAATTTCAACAATTTTATCCATTAGGAATTCCTTACAGCCTTATTACCTGCATCTATATCCTCAATAGCTCTGGCATAGCGACCTTGATAACTATCTTGACAAACACCAATTTTCGGGTTTGCAGCGACGAACTCCGTCCCACCAACAAATCTTTCTTCAGGCAGTGCTGGCATTAGATCTAAATTTTGTTTCTGTTTTTGTTTCTTTGAGTTACTACCTACACTTTTAAAATTTTCGATCTCTTTTATTTTTGTTTGTAATGTACTTTCATCGAAATTGCCGTGCTTAAGACATTTCAGTGCTTCATCATAAGCTTCACCTGCTAACTTTTTATTTTGCAGCACGTCGTAACATTTAGCTTTTCTTAGCCAAATTTTATGTTGTAGATGACACGGATAGTCTCCTATTTCAATTATATAATCAATATCATCCAAAACTCTTCTATAATTTTCTAATTCAAAATTGGTTGCACTACGATTTGATACCAGAATTGTAAGTAGTTCTCGATCTTTAACTAAAAATGAACATTGTTTTAATCAGTTATCGCATGCTTTACTAAAAAATTTTATATTTAAGCCGAACTTAGTAATTACCGTGGAAATTACAACTTTTAGGTTGATCAGCTGTGTTGTGCTGATATTATTATCCTTTTGTTTTTGGAAAAACTATTATTATTTATTAAATTATTTTTAATCATTACTTATGGATTCGTTGGTCTTTTATGACTGATAAAATGTAAATTTTTATAAAGATATTTCTGTTTACTTTATTTTAAGAGACTATATTAGTTTTAATAAGATTTGTGTCAATGTGACTCAGGTTACTTATATCAATTCTCTCATTAACTCCGTCCCTTTCTCTTTTTATTTCCTTCATTTCTCAATTTCTTATAATTGTGGTCAAATTCAATTATTGTTGTATTATTGTAGTGGAAGGCTTGTTTCTCGTACGTGTTTATTTAATGTAGTCGTAGCATGTTTCGTAAATTTGGCCCCATTTAAACTATTTTTAAATAATTTTGTGGTTATTTCTATATATTTTTTTGGACAATTGGTGCAAGGAATTGAATATATATTAAAATTATTTATTTACGGGATTTTACTTTTCAATTTTGTAAACGAAGAGCTTAACCTATTTTAGGCTTTTTTCCAGAAAACGACAGTATGTTGACCCATAATATATTTAATTGTTTCTGAAAGTTCATATGTGTAAGATAATGCAATAAATTTCGATGTATCATGATGGGATTGCCGAATTATAAATTTTTTTTATATTCGCTCTTTTATTATTTTCCAAAGAAAAAATAAAGTCTTAACTGAGTGGTATACTAAACCCACATGGTCAGGGAGATACCTGAATTTCCATTCCAGTGATCCACTGCCTCACAAAAATAGGGTTATCATTAGTCTAGTAGACAGAGCCATCACCTTAACTTCTACTGAATTTAAAACCCCCATTTAAAAAAAAATAAAGGAAATATTATTAAAGAACAATTTTAGACACAGGGACATTGATAAAATAATAAAAGAGCGAATATATAAATTTTATAATTCAACAAATCCTCCTAACTATAATGGCACATCAAAATTTATTACCTTGCCTTATACAAATGGACTTTCAGAAAAAATTAAATATATTCTAGGCCAACATAACATCGTTATCTGCCATAAAACCCAAAATAAGTTAAGCTCTTTGTTAACAAAATTAAAAAGTAAAACCCCTGAAGTGAATAATTCTAATGTTGTATATTCAAACCCTTGCACCAATTGTCTAAAAAAATATATACACAATTACTTAAATATAGATTAAATGGAAAAAAAATTTACAAAAAATGTTACGACTACATTAAATAAACATATACAGAAAACAAGCCCACGACTACAATAATATAACAATAATTGAACGTGACCACAATTATAAAAAATTAAGTATAAAAGAAATTATGAAAATAAAAATACAGTTAATGACAGAACTGTTATAAGTAACCTGAGCCTGAACTAATATATCCTCTTAAAATAAAATAAATAAAAATATTCTCTTAAAACATTATATTTTATCAGTTATAAAAAGTCAACGATCCATAAACAATGATATAATTTAATAAAAAAAATAATAGTTTTTCCAATTTTTACAGTTTACCATTTAGTATTAAAATAAAAACAGCAAGTTCAAGATGCGTACCCACATATTTTTATGAAAACTGAATATTTTAAAAAATATGTTAATTTTTAATTGTAATAAATGAGTTTTTTTGAGATTTTATTGAATTGTCTTTTAGTTCTTTCTGTTAGTATATAAGATTTTAACCATGTTTTATGTGATTTTAACTTTTAGGTTGTTTGACAAGAGAAAATGCCTATTATAATTAAATTAAGGAAAATCATTAAAAAAATTTTTGGAAAATTTCTTGAACAAAAGACGAAACATCAAAACAAGTTATTTTCTTTAACAATCACGTATGGAAGTAACCCCAAGGATACAATACTTAAGTTTCAGTTTTGCAAAAAATTTAACTCATAATACGAACTACACATTTCATATAAAATTTGCTATTAAATAAGCTGCACTTACTGTAAAAATTTGTACTATCTGTAAATAATATATACAATTAACTTTTAAATCATTAATTATTGATTCTTAAAATATTTTGTTTTGAATTTAAAGGAACTAATAACAATTAATGGCTTTATGACAACCTTAATTTGAAACAAGTAACACGTTTATCAACATTAAAATTTTATGAACAATCAGTTTAAAAATGGGTTTCTATTGGTTACCCAAATATGGACATGCAATGAAGAATATTATACATTTTATCATACCTGACTCTTGAGGACACCTAATAATTCCATCATTATAACACTTAATAGCACTATCATATTCCTTTTTAGCAAAATATTTATTTCCTTCATTTTTCTTATTCTCGGCAATTTTTAGACTTTTATCACTGTTATCTGATACCTTTATAGGAATTTGTTTTGCGACGTCATACATAAGCTGAATTCTAGAAATATCATCTTTGGTTGCTTTAAAGGATTCTATACATTCTGTGGTTAATTTTCCTATTGCTTTCTCGCAATATTTCTGGAAATTAGTAATGCCGTTTTTCATTGTAGGTTTTAACAAAACAGCGTTGCATGTGGAAAATAATCAATAGTATAGCAGGCTAGATTGACTCTATAATTAGAATGCCGGTCAAGTTATTTTTATCAAGTTCGTGTAAGTTTACTGTTATAGTTTATAAAGGGATATACATATAGCTCAAAAATAGCATGCAAATTTGTTCTCAGTGAACAAGCTAAATATGTATTAATGTAAAGTTACAAATACAAGGAGCGAGTTAAAAGTACTTGACCTGAGAGGAGAAAATTTTAAAAAGAATATTTTTATTTTTTTCTGTAATCTTCTTCCAACTCAATACTGTTTCCATATTTTTTGTAAATCACTTTTATACTATTAAAATATATACTTTATTTTTCTTTGACTTCAAAGTACTCGTTTACCGTCATCTGAATATCACCTTCGTCTCCAGTATTTTCTCTCGAAGATTTTTTTTTTCAAATTACTGAATAAAAGTACTCAGTAGACGTCAAGTCTAAACAGTAATGTGAGTGATTTAATTCTTTGTGGCCTAGAAGATCAAGAGCACTTCTTAACAATTCCAAAAAATTGTGGTTTTAATCATTGATAAGCGGAGACTGCTTTCAATTGACTTTCGGCCTTGTTGGAACAACTCCATTGCTACACTGTCGAATATGAATGCTCGAAACTTCCATAAACAACAAACATCTTTTAAAAAGATGTTTCGAAGTTTGGTTACTTTTCTAATGAACGTCATTAGCAATTCTATAGAATTCATAAGACAAGGTGGTATTTATGTATCAATTACTATTGACCAATGACTTGAAATTTGTTAATATACTGATAGGGAGGTATGCAATTAGAACCATGATTAAAAAGTCACTACAATAACTCATAGTATTTCAGGCCGAGAAATTTTCACGCCTTCCTCGTATCAACATTTTCTAATAAATTTATTGCTGCCGCAAATATAATTTTTTTTGCAAACTTAATGCGAATTTGTTTCTACAAATTATTAAACCAAAGAACTAATTATGCGTAATTTATTATTTATAATTATTTCAGTTACTCACACACCTAAATATTTAACAATAATACCGAATCTGGAACAACCTATGATTAATAATAATTAGTACATATAAAAGTTATAAAGCCTTTATAAAATTCTAATATGTACATTTGTTGTTTATAAATCAAAAAAATATAATTTAACCAGTGCCGGATTAGAGAGGGGCCCCATTATTCAGGTGGCGCCCAAGGCGTACATGCTTACTCATGTCCCATTATTTGAAAACTTTTAAACTATTATTGAATAGGTGAAATTTCAAAACAATCGAAGGTGTTAAAACTGCGCCAATATTTAATTTATCATAACTAGTTAAAATTTACAGATAATTTTGATTATATTTACGAAAAAAAGTTTTTAATCCATAATTATGCTCTTATATAAATAGCCCCAGACCCTCAATAGGCTTAATCGGCACCGAATTTACTAATACCATTAATTCCCTAGTTCATAATTTTTTAATAGTGTACTTTCTGGAAATACAAAAATATTATTAACATTATATCTATATACCTATGACCAATAATAATATGTGGTTATAAAAGTTATTATTTTCATGTTTCTCCGCTTTCTCACACATGATGTCATATACTCTCATAATTCTAATGTCTAAATTTTACATTATAATTTGAGTATTGTAATTTACAAGGGTTGGTCCCCATAATACCCCCAACCTATTTAGAATAATAAAATCTATAGCTTATTTTTCCTCACAATTATCTCTAATACACTTTTTCCAATGATGCTTCAACTTAACCATGGCTTTCTAGAAAAAGTTTGTCCAAGGATCCTCAAACAAAAAGTTTATGGCAGTAATGACATGACTGCATGAAAACTTTATTTAGGTCATGGATATTTTCTTTTAGTTTTGGAAAAAAGACAGAGGATTGGTGGAAATTGGTAGATAATTGGATCAACAATTTACAAACTTGCGCTCATATTTTCACAGACTAACAGAGCCTTCGATGCTGCACCGGGCAATATGCAAGTCAGACGATTCAACACCTCTGGGAATGAGTGACCGTGAACTGACTTCTCATCACCAACTAGATCAAGAGAGGCTTCAAACCTGGCTGCAAAAGCCCCTTCATGGACGACACCGAAATTAGGTCAACCAGGAAAATGTTGACAAATTAGCATATAACTACTGGTTGATGTTAGGGCAATTGTTTTCTGAAACCAAAGGCTCTCTACTAGCTATCCAAAATCAGGTCATCTCAATGAGAAACTCTCTGAAATACGTAATTGGAGATCCCTCGATCCAGAACGACCAGTGCGGATATGGATGTAGAACATCAAAGGCAATCTAGCCCAACAGGAGGACGCCAAGCATTTGCTTCATCGGAGTACAAGGAGAGACACGGTTCAACCGCGATGATCATCCATTAAGAGTTGGCAGCGAAATTCATACTGTTACAGGTAGAAAAACTGTCATATTATACAGACAACAAGGAAAGAGCTCCATCCTTGTGATATCTGAGAATATCTGGTATGGGTAAATGTTGCCTGGAAGGTAGTATGAAAGCCGTTAGCTTAAGTCTATGGGTATTCATTTATTTCTCCTATTGAAAAATACAAATATTACAATAATTGAGGATTATGTGAATAGAGATAAATACTATAAGCATGCAATATTTAAAGAGACAAAAATAAAATAAAATTTCGCACAAGTCAAAATTTAAAAGAATTCCTTTAGAACGTAACAGTTCAATCTAGTAGATATATTTTCAAATATTTTTTGTTCTGATAGATAAAAAAATAAACTTCTTAAATGTAAATACTAGTGACTGTCAATATTTTAACCTCTTAAATGCATATATATTCCATTCTAAATCAGCAACTATATGAATAACATACTTCTGTAAAACAAAAATCCTATTTACGTTAGCACTTCTTACCATACCATATCGTATTCGTGAATGGATGGTGGCAAAAAAAATAGTCAAAAGCATCTGACTTTAAGGGAAGAGTATAACAAAAACAACGCAATCTTGAAAAAAAATCGTTAAATTGAGTACACCACTTTAAACTACGATCAAGAGTAACACCTAACAGCCTAATACTATCGGCCAGTTTTAAAGAAATATCAGAGTTTTCAAATAGAATAAAATTAGCATTACTAAACCTTACAGAAAAAAATCCAATAATAGTTTCACTTCTATTTAAATTAAGCGTATTTTTTTCAGATGATAGCATTATTTTAAGGTACAGAGCTTCAGCCACCATTTTAAATGAATTAAGCCTATCTGTAACAATTGAAATGTTATCATCCGCATACGAAAATGTTTTCTGCCGTATTGCAGATATAATTGATAAGGTCAGTCACAAATATTGAAAACAATTAAGGCCCAAGAATGGATCCGTATGGTATTCCCCTTTTAATAGCCTTACAATTACTCTCGACACCGTTTAATGTCAATTACATAAAATTTAATATAATCGAGTTATTTCTCACTAACTCCATACTGAACTTGCTAAGTAAATAATATCTCGTAATCAACAGCGTCAAATGCCCGAGAGATATCTATGAACGTCCCGATATCGATAATGTTTTATCGAGAGGTTTTATATAATAATTCTCTGAAAATCACACAGTGCTGTTTCAGTGTTTTTATTTAAAGTTAAATAGTATTGGTAGGGTAACAATAATTTGTATTTGAAAATGAAAAATGTAATACAAAAGTTTTATTTCTTTTTTTGAAAGCCCCTCGATCAGGTGAACGAAAAAAAAATGATTCCTACTTTTCACTCAAGAGGAGGTAACCTAATTTTATTCCCAATTTGAACTCAGGTTTTTAGGTTGCAGATTGACGAACAGACATACTAGGAAACTTTTCAGATTTACATGTTCTCATGTATTTTTTATATTATTATTGGAAAAAAAAAACAAGTTTTAAACATTACTTTTGTTCCTTTTTGTCACCCTAGGTTCCATTGACAAGATCGTGAAGAGCCAAAGTACAAACAATTCTGATTGGTTCAATATGGTATCGCATCTGATCTCATTGGATGTAATTTTAATGTCCAGTCAATCAGAACTGTTGCACAATTTCATTGTTTAGGACCTTGCGAGTCGACCTACAGTTTGCTTTCCTGCGTGTCCAGTACGGACATAACAAAGCTACCGCGGAATAAACAATACGTTAAATTGAAGCATTACGATTGGTTGAGAAACGGATCGAAAATGTTGCACTCTTTTCGGTAATTATCACTTTCTTTGGTAATTATTTCAATTAAGTGAAATCTAGGAAAACTTTTTTTATTTTTTAAAAAAATGTCTACTCTCATCTTCTATTTCGAGGTCATCGAATACTACAATTTTTGTTTTGATTTTTCATAATTTTTCCCGAACTTTGCATAAAACAGGAAAAATCACTTTTCATTTTAGGTTCAATTTTTTGCATTAAATCGTTAAAATTTTGTTACAACCTTAAATTCCATATTTTTAATGGGAAAAATCAAGACAAAGATCAAAAAACACATCAAAATAAAAATGGCCTGTCACATTTAATAAAGACGTGACTTGTTTTGAAAGGCGAATAATTTGCGCTGTTGCCAAAGCATCTGTAAAAAAAGGGAGCCGAAAACACTTTTCCCTTCTTTGATTTTTATATTATACACGATTTTGCCTCCAAACATTAACCGTCTGATTCACTAACATGGTTTAAATTTAAAACCGCCCTAGATTGACAGCAGAGGACTTAAACTGACAAGAGCACCAATAAGTCAAGTAAGTTTTAAACTCTAAAAGTACAAGCATAAAAAATCATCTTGTTTCATTATTAAACTGGCAAAAATGGAGAACTTTATTTATTTTCGGTACACAACTATTTCTTTTACATATTTCAAGGCTTTGTCGCAAGGTCCTTCCTTAATATTTCTATATAAGCGTTTATTTGTTGACTTATGTAATATAAATTATGACAATATCATAAGCAACTAGACTAGAAGATTTAAATTTCATCGCAACTAGATCGAGTTTAAATCTTAAATCTTCTTAGTGAATATGGATATAAAGATTTTAAGTATTAAATTTGCCCTTTTCTGTTCCCCTATCTTTAATTTTATATTAGACGCGATTTCCCCCCAAATATTAATGATTTTAAAAGGATCATCATATCACAATTATAGAAAATTCTGAAAAATTAAACGAGGAAAGAAAAACTGTTCAAATACATGAATGCAAGATGGATAAGAGAAAATACACAATAGTAGTAGACTTATTGTGGACAGTGGATTTTCGGAGCGATGGAACCGGAGACAAAAAGACTCTTTCTCGTTTCCATTGCGGAACAGTTGGAGGCTCTTTTGGACGTCATTCAAAATTGGATACTGCCGCAAAATACGATGGTATCGGATTGTTGGAACGCTTACGACTGCTTAGCGGACAAAGGCTTCTAACATTTAATCGTGAATCATTCACAAAATTTCGTAGATTCAAAACATTGGAAGGACATAGAGGGATTTAAGTAAAAAAGTGCCGTGATTTTGTTGGTGCGAAGAACTTTTTCACAGCTACTTATCGGAAATTTGCTTCGGAAAAAATATTCCGACCATAAAAACATGTACCATGTTTTTTTAAATACATAGGACAGGTTCTTCCCCCCCCCCCTCTTTTAATGAAAATGAGGAAGAATATTAATAATTTGTTTTTAATGGATATTGTTTTATGACGTCTATTTCTTTCATTGTCCTAGCGCCAAATAATACCCTTCTTCCATCAAATTTATAATCCTAATTCATTTTTATACATATTGATATAATAATTTGATTAACTGCACTTTTTTGCAGCAGATATTAAACAACTCACTTGCCTACTAACTTCCACTTTTCCCAATATCCTTTGCCGGCAAAGACGGTCCTCTCTGCATATGGTCTCTGCTGGACAATAATATTTTTTAATTAATAAATCTAGATCAGTTTAGGTTAGCTCAGGTTAGTTTCAGTTTTCCAAACTAACTAACACCAAGCTAAACCTAAACTAACCAAAAATTTTGAGTTTTTAAGATTAATTTTACCCTTGTTTTTACATTACAAAAATGAAATTATATTGTTGACTGAGATGGACAACTTTTATTATTTTTTAAAATAAAAGTGTATACCACGAAAGTATTTTTCATCTACCAACTTATTTTTGCTTTTTCGTTAAAAATATGTTTTTCTAAATTTGTTCGCCAAAATTTATGCAAAAAGAGTTGAAATATGTTCCATATAAAATTTTTTTAAAAAAATTGAACCGACTTCTAAAAGTGCGCAAAAAGTGAAAAATAACTAGAAATTTTTATATGAAATTGAAATTTTTGAAGTCGGCGCCAAACTAATACCTGACAAAACGTGATTCGCATAAACAGATTAATATTTTATTTGTAATTGCTTTCTTACCATAATTAGTATATATTAGTAGTGTAACAAACTTATACTACTCCACTTCTATGTCACACATCGGTAGCCACTTCCAGAGATGTGTGCAATCATACAGTAGGAAGAAGTAATATATAGGTTATGTAACAGTAAATTTAGTAATGTCAAGTTTCAGTTAAGAAAAGTTTTGTTAATAATTTTTTTTTGTCTAAACAGTAAATAAATGTAGTGTTGTGTTACGTGTGTTCTCATTATTAAATCCAACCTCAAGCGAACTAAAATACTATTGAAAATGTAGTAAATCTAATGGTAGAGTCTCGGAGAAATCCCCGCCACAAATTGACGCCCAACGTGATGCCATGTGAAGATTGAGACATTTTCAAGACAATAAGTGTATTTAATGTGACTGAACATTAAAATGACTGTGTTTTAGCTTGCCTTGTGACAGTAATTAGTGAAAAAAACTCATTTTTTTCATCGTAAAACGTTCGTCTCCGAAATTGCATTGTTGCCAAGCGATCGTTTCTCATTTTCAAAGTTTGACACGTAAATCCATTGTTGTCAGCTTTCGTTACTATTTTGCATCTTACGTACCAAAGTTGCCAAGCGTTTCTCTCTTTTGCAACCCAAGATTCCATTGTTGCCAAATAAACGTCTCTTCTGCGATCAAGGTACCAACGTTGCCAAAATAACCAGAGCCAGTGTACACCGAAGTTACTCCGAAGAACGAATCGAATATACCACTGTTTTACACTAAAATAGAGAGTATTCGCAAATTTAACGTTATTTTTTGAATTTTTAGATTTCTTTGAATTTGAATGCTTTTAAGATCTGGTAAAATTCTTGAGCTTAAGAAAATGTTCTTGCAGTCCAACAAATTGTTATGACGCCAGAAATGCTTCAGATATTGTTAGCAGGTGTTCAAAACATGAATGTTAATTCGCAGGTAAATCAAGCTGCAAATGTACAACAAAATGTAAGTACCTTTTCCAATTTTTCTGCATGCAAATCTCGATTTAATGGAAATCGTGATGAGAATGTAGAGGCATTCATCGATGCAATCACAGTATACAAAGATTGTTTAAATATTCAAGATCAACATGCTCTCAAAGGTTTATCAATGCTACTACATGACTCTGCAGCTACTTGGTGGCAAGGAATAAAATCTTCCGTTAATAGTTTCGATGAAGCTATTTTATCATTACGACATGCTTATGGTTATTCAAAACCACCACATCAAATTTATAGAGAACTGTTTTCAAAAATACAAGGAGAAGAAAAAACTGATATTTTTGTTAGTAGAGCTCGCGCTCTTTTAGCTTATTTAAAAGGTGATTCGGCAATCACTGAACATGTTCAGCTTGATATGGTATATGGTTTACTTAATGTTCGAATCAAAGAAAAAGTATTACGAGAGAGTGTGAAGACTTTTAAAGAACTCATTGAAGCAGCTCGTATAGTTGAACAAACGCTTTCAGATAATTCTCTTGACAGCTTGACTCAAAATGATTTTACACGTAAGCCAAAAACTCAATGTGTTTACTGTAAGAATTTTGGACATTCCAAAGAACAATGCAAGAAATTAGCTCGAGTTCGCTCTGAAGCTAATAAAACTAATGTTCAAAGTACTCCTTCCATGCCTTTAAATAAGTCAGCAAATCATTCAGCTTCCAATAGTAACATGTCTACTAAACCATTTTCTGTAACTTGTTACGGTTGTAAAGCACCTGGCTATATTAAAAGCAATTGTCCAAATTGTTCCAAACAACCTGTTCCTAATTCAGAAACTTCCACGATGTTTACTGAATTTCTAAGCACATATTTAGTCAATTCTGAGGGTACTAATAACACTCGACCGCTTACCTTCGTTAACATCCACGGTCATAATGGATTAACTTATCTTGATTCTGGTGCGCAATCAAGTATTGCTGGTGCTCAGTTAAGAGAAATCTTATTAAGAGAGAAGGTACCTTATCAAGAAAAGCCTTTAAATATGACTTTAGCAGATGGTAAAACTACAAAAGTAAATGCCTACTTTTTCGATGTTTCAGTGAATTTAAAAGATAGAGATCATCATGTGACTCTTATTTCAGTTCCAGACCATACAAACAGCAGAACTCTTTTAGGCACAGACTTTATCAAAACAGCCAACATTGTATTGGACATTCCTAATGATGTTTGGTTTTATGGAGATGCTCCTCACATCAGTTACAAGTTTGAAATGGAACCAACTTTAACTGCATACACTCAAGTTACTACAACAAAAGTAACAGATATTCCTAACCTGCTTACACTACGTGAAGATGAAGGAAGTAACTAGACTAAAGAAGAAAAACATACCCTTAATGAGATTCTTACAGCAAACCAAGACCTTTTCGAACCTAGTAATGAACCTACTCCGTTTGCTGAACACGTTATTACTTTAACAGATGACGAACCGATCTCAGTACCTCCTTATCGCCTTTCGGAAACGAAAAAGCAAGAATTAAAGAAAGAAATTGACAAGCTTCTTAATGAGGGGATAATAGAAGAATGTGAATCTCCGTATGCAGCTCCCGTTGTTCTTGTCCCGAAGAAAGATGGTGGGATAAGATTGACAGTTGATTATCGCCGTCTGAATGCCAAGACACGCCCAGATAGATATCCATTGCCTCGTATCGACGATACCCTACATGCAGCAAAGAAAACATGCTATATGACAACTCTAGACTTGAGATCTGGCTACCATCAGGTATCAGTCAAACCAAGTGATAGAGACAAAACAGCTTTCATTTGCCCTTTTGGAACATTTCGCTACACCAGAATGCCATTTGGACTTCGCATTGCTCCTTCAACATTTCAAAGATTGATTGACAGATTTCGTTCTGGTCTTCAAGATATAAATCTCCTAGCATATCTCGATGACTTGATAATCTTATCTGAATCTTTTGACACCCATGTTAAACATTTACAGCAAGTATTTGAACGATGTAAACTTTTTAAACTCAGATTAAATCGACAAAAGTGTAATTTTTCATGTTCCTCAGTGAATTATCTTGGACACGTCATCACTCCGCAAGGTATTGCGCCAAATCTAAATAAAGTATCTGCTATTACTAAAATTCCACCTCCTAAGAATGTCAAAGAACTATTATCGTTTCTACAAACCTGTTCTTGGTATAGACGATTCATAGAAAATTTTGCACAAATTTCGAAGCCATTAACTATTCTAACCAAGAAGAAAGCCAAATGGACTTGGGGCCCTACTCAAACACAAGCATTTGAAAAGCTTAAAACTCTACTTACATCAAGCCCTATTCTTCAGCAAGTCGATCCTGCTCAACCTTACATTCTGAAAACTGACTCGTCCTCTTATGCAATCGGTGCTTGTTTATTGCAGGGGGAGGGACCTGAAGAAAGACCTATTGAATATGCAAGCCGACTACTGACGTCAGCAGAGCAAAATTACACAACTACAGAAAGAGAAGCTTTAGCAGTAGTTTGGGCGGTAACTAACAAATTTCGTGGTTACCTAGAATGTGCTCCAGTCATTGTTAAAAGTGACCATCAACCATTTAAATGGTTAATGACCTTAAAATCTCCTACAGGCCGTCTAGCAAGATGGGCATTAGCATTACAACCATTTGATTTACAAATTGATTATACCCCAGGCCGAACAAATATAATTGCTGATATGTTATCAAGACCTCCAATCTCAGAAACAGAAGCCAATTTAACTACTGTTGAATTGCCTAGACAGAATGCCGCTGACATTCGACGAGAACAATTAAATGATCCAGATGTTTCTAAAATCATCCATTGTTTTGAAAACCTTGATAATGATAGTCTTGATTACAAGAAATGGACTGAACGAGGATACATAATGCTAAATGGTGTACTTTACCGTTATGTTCCTGAACTAGATGAAGAAGAAGCTCAACAAGTTGTACCCAAATCTCAAATTCCCACTATTCTAGCAGAATATCATGACTCACCGCTAAGTGGACACTATGGAATAGAACGTACCTACCAAAAGATAGCAAGTCGTTACTTCTGGTCTGGCATGCGCAGAACAATTACTGATTACGTCAATAAGTGCATTGAATGTCAACGTTATAAAGTTTCAAACCTAAAGCCCGCTGGACTATTACAAACTCCTGTACAATGCCAACGCTTCGAGACCTTATCCATTGATCTTTTTGGTCCTCTACCTGAAACACCTGAGAACTACAAGTGGATATTCATTGTAGAAGATACCACAAGTCGATGGGTAGAATTGCTCCCACTTAAAGTAGCATCCGCCGAAAATTGTGCCCGCGTCCTTATAGATGAAGTCATTTTACGTTATGGCGTACCACGAAGAGTTATAAGCGACAACGGTGTACAATTTGTCAGTGCTGTAATGCAGCAAGTTGCTCACTGTCTTGGATTCAAACAATCTCTTACTCCATCATATCATCCTGAAGCTAATCCAGTAGAACGTAAGAATCGTGACCTGAAAACTCAATTATCCATTTTAGTAGCCAATGATCATACCGAATGGAAAGATAAATTACCAGCTATTCGTTTTTCCATGAATACTAGCCAAAGTCAAGCCATTGGTTGTACTTCAGCATATCTTACTTTTGGACGTGAATTACGAACTCCAGATGATGTTAACCGAGACCTACGTGCTATTGTGGACAATGAAAATTTTGTAAGTCAAATCACTCCATACTTGCGTAGCCTTGGTAAGACAATTCGAGAAGCCCGCGACACTCATGAATTACAACAGGACCGAACTAAGAAGTATGCTGACAAACACCTTCGTGATATACCCAGTTATAAATATGGTGATAAAGTACTTGTTAGTACACATGTCCTCAGTAAATCCAAAGATTCCTATTCATCTAAATTTGCACCCAGAAGAGATGGACCTTACATTATTACAAAGATTATATCGCCAACCACTTATGAAGTTTCATCACCAAGTTCCCCAGATGTCCCTCTAGGAAAATATCATGCATCAGCTTTGACGGTATACAAAGCTCAGCAAAATGATGACCCAGCTCCCGTTAGGCCAATTAGAAAACGTGGTCGACCACCTCGACTAGCCACACACAGTCAAGAACAGCAAAACGAAGTTGAAGATTCCAATGTTACATTGCCTCCACTCGTCACTAATCATGAAGACAAAAACTGTCCAAAGATGCCAACTGTAACCCAATCAAAAAGATTAGTTTCCAAGCCAAAATGTCCCTGTTGTCCTTAAGAATTTTTAGTTACTTCTACTCACGGGACGTATCGTGAAGTAAAGGGGGAGAATTTGTAACAAACTTATACTACTCCACTTCTATGTCACACATCGGTAGCCACTTCCAGAGATGTGTGCAATCATACAGTAGGAAGAAGTAATATATAGGTTATGTAACAGTAAATTTAGTAATGTCAAGTTTCAGTTAAGAAAAGTTTTGTTAATAATCTTTTTTTTTTCTAAACAGTAAATAAATGTAGTGTTGTGTTACGTGTGTTCTCATTATTAAATCCAACCTCAAGCGAACTAAAATACTATTGAAAATGTAGTAAATCTAATGGTAGAGTCTCGGAGAAATCCCCGCCACAGTAGTTATTTATTTCATTTAGAAATTATTTTGCGCCGACTTCAAAAATTTCAATTTCATATAAAAATTTCTAGTTATTTTTCACTTTTTAGCGCACTTTTAGAAGTCGGTTCAATTTTTTTATAAAAATTTAATTTTTCGATTTTTAGTTTTGAATTTATTATGATATTCATAAATTATTTGAACTAAGTACTAATCGAGATTAGTGTACCTCGCAATGACTCCAAGGTGGCCAAAAGGTACTCATTTTTTCCATAATTATAAATCACCTTAAAATGAACCACTAAAAATTTTTTGATTCTTTGAGTTCTCCAAGTACCAATGACATTGTGTCAAACGAATATTTAGTCTGCCATAGTAAATCCACTATTTTAAATTTCAAATTAATTTTAGATTGGTAATATAGGCCCCAAAACCTTCCAATATCGATATTTAAAGAAAATAAATTTATTTTTTATCCACCATATTGGAAACGCCATATTGAATTTTTTAAAAATAATTTTAAATTCGTCATGTGTGGACCCCAAAAATTCTCCCGTACCAATTTTGGCGAAATTCGGACATAATGGATTTTTTTGTCCGCCATATTGAATTTTTTTAAAATAACTTCAGATTCTTTATGTGGGACCCCAAAAACTTCCCCATACCAATTTTGGAGAAAATCGGACAAAATTGATTTTTTCGTCCGCCATATTGGATCCGCCATATTGAATTTTTTAGAAATTATTTTATATTCGTCATATGCGACCCCGAAAACTCCTCCGTACCAATTTTGGAGAAAATAGGACAAAAACGATTTTTTGGTCGGCCATATTGGATCCGCCATATTGAATTTTCATAAAATAATATCAGATTCGTTATTCGTAACCTCGAAAACTCTCCTACACCAATTCTGGAGAAAATCGGACCAAATTAAATTTTTTTGTCCGCCATATTGGATCCGCCATTTTGAATTTTTTTAAAATAATTTTAGATTCGTTGGGTACAACCCCGGAAATTCCTCCATACCAATTTTGGAGAAAATCGGACAAAAATAATTTTTTTGGCCGCCATCTTGGATTTTACTGCACCAATTTCATCTAAAAAAATACGGGACCACCGCAGCAACTTCCTTTACATAACGTAAAAAATTTCGCTCAAATCGGTGCAGCCGTTCCGGAGTAATCGGTGTACATACATAAAAAAAAAAATACATAGTCGACGAATTGAGAACCTCCTTCTTTTAGAAGTCGGTTAATAAAAAAAAAAAAATACATAGTCGACGAATTGAGAACCTCCTTCTTTTAGAAGTCGGTTAAAAATGTATATTAACTAGTACCATTCGAAATAAATACGAAAGCTCGGTGTTTTCTTCAGAAATAAAAGTGCTATTGAAGTGAAATGTATTGTTTTTTGGGATTCCCGAGAAGGTTAAAAAAAATAATTGAAAAACCAAGACCAGCATCTTGTTCCGCGACCTTGAAATAGGTGTCGACATTTTTTCAAAAGAGCGTAGTTTTCCTAGATTTCACTTGTTCAAAATAATTACCTCTTTTTTTATAAGGTACACTTCTCTTCATGTTTTTTTTTTTTATCTCGAACAATTACAACGCTTAGAAGTTGATGTAGTTGATGTAGTAGTCGTGACATCAGGGTACCTATTCTCGTTTTTGAGAGAACGATCATCTTGAAGGACAGTGGGCGTGGGTCTCACGAAAAAGTACGAAAACGTATTCAGAATACGGTTTCTTACTTTTTCGTGAGAACCACGGCCACTTGCCATCAAGATGATCGTTCTCTCGAGAACGAGAAAAGCTACCCAGAATACGGTTTCATACTTTTTCATGAGAACCACGCCCACTTTCCACCAAGTGATCGTTCTCTCAAGAACGAGAATAGGTACCCAGTTGGGAGAACAAGAATGCTTAGTTCACGTTAGTATTGGGTGCCAATACTGCCAATATTCTATCACCTCTATTCCACCCTGCACTCCGTTACCTCGCCACTACCACACTATTTCAGTGCACGCCTTTGTCAATCTGCGGCTTACTTGAACAGTACATTATTACTTGTATTAAATATCCGACTGTTGTATTAGTATTCGCTATTAGAAAATATTTGTAAACATAAGATGACAGTTTATGAAAAATGGCATCACAAGAAGAATGGTATTCCGAAAAATTGTCTAATTTGGTACAGGAAGATTTAAGAATTTCAACATTAAATGAATTAAAGGATCACCTTCAGTCTCTTCCACATGAAGAAGCTACAAGAATAGCCAATATTCTTCAACTGCCATTGGTTTTTGATTGCTTAAACGACACAAACTCGTAAGTTAACCTTAAAAATGCTGAGTTAAGCCTGGAAAAAAAAATAAATTCGTAATCAACTTACTGTTAAAGAGACAGTATTTTATACATTTAATTTAACATAGGTGGATGAATTATACAAATTTTTTTTAAACTTGTAGTAAGAGAATATTTATTAAATTTTGTTCAAAATCAACTAGTTTATCAATAGATGATGTCTTTCATATATGAAACTGTTGGCACAAATATCTATATATATTTATAGGGATGGGTTGATATTTGTGGTACTGCTTCCTGACCATGGTGTTTTTAATACCACTTTTACTATGGCATTGTATTGACATAATATTAGAGTGATTTTTCTTTTTAAAAAGGGCTTACATATATTTCAGTCCTATTTTATGGTGGAAGTGACGTTTTTGTAAAGTGTATTTATGATATTGACCAAAGTCCACTAAATTGTTTTTAATAAGGCATTATTTTTAATAACTAAGCAATATAAACGGCATTTTTTAAATCTCAAATTTGAACATGAACGAACCTATAGTGTGTTGCATTTCTTAAACTATCTCACCTGGTGAAATCAGCAAGTCCTACATAAAGTGCGACAGCGATTTGAGTGATAATGAGGTAAAAAAAAGTTATGTCACATACAGAACCGACAGAAACCTTAAAAATAGCCATAAGACCAGCCATGGAGGTCTACTTAATGCCGTAAAAAACAATCATGTTGTATTTCAGTTGGTGATTCCTCTATAGAAGAAGTAAGAATTTCAGTAATTCTAGATCAGCGGTTCTCAACCTTGTTCTGGTGAACCCCTTCTAGAAATCGTTATAAAATGGTGCACCACCTGTGTGGTCATTAGGAATAGTAAATAAAACAGTAAAATTGGGTTATTAAAATTTATTTTCTGTATTGAAAAACTAAAACATAATCGTAAAACATTTACAGACCAACATTATTAAAATTAAAGTGATAGCTTAACCTACAAAAAAGAATTAATGAAAAATGAATACAATAGAGAACTTAAAAAAAAACTTCAATAGGATATTTGTGCCTGTTTGGTGGAACAAAGAAATTCAAAATTTGGTGCGATGTCTAAAAGTTTGGGTCTTAGATTAGGTTCTGCTTTTAACCTGTTTCTGTACTTATCTTTCAGGTAAGTGTATGTTGAAAATCCTTTCTCACATAGATATGTTGTACAAAAGGACAATAAAACTTTAATGGTTTTTTTCACCAAAACAGGATTCTAATTTCATTTATTGAGCCTAGAATCATTTAAGGAGTGATCTTTAAAAACAGTTTTTAGGGAATTGTCAGAATATCAGTTAATGAAATTTTGTTTTTCCAGTAAAGTTAAAGAAGTAACCTAAGTTATATCTCGTTAAAAAGGATTACATATCAAGTTGTTCAATCCAGATGTTATAGGTTTATTAGGAAAATAGACTGAACATTAATTGAAGTTGTTTGAAATGTTCGGCAATATCCCTTTTAATATTTTTGTTGAGTTGAATTTTATTTTCTAATAAATTGGTATTGAGAGAACCAAAACATTCATACTCATTCACCTGCAGATATTAAATCCAAAAGTTGAACTTTTTTAGCATGGCTGCTATTCTATCATGCACATTGGAAATGGTAATACCTGCGCCTTGTAAAGACAGATTTAAATCATTTAATTTAGAAAAAATGTCAACTAAGTACGCAAATTTTTGCAACCAAAGAATATCAGATACACAAAAGGACAAATGAAATTGATGGTCAAGAGAAATGCTTGAACTTCAGAATTCAGTTCAAACAAGCGGATCAACACCTTGCCATGAGAAAGCCATCTAACTTCTGTATGAAGTAGTAAAGAAACGTGGAGGCTTCCAAGTCCCTCACAAAACGCACAGAATTGCCGAGAGTTTGTAGCACGCTATTTTATTTACAATTTTTAAAGCGTCACTTCATTATACTGGATAACTCTGCTGGAATGCGCTTAGTTGCCAGTGCTTGTCTATGAATGCAACAATGAGTCCATTCAATTGATGATCTTGAATGTTGCGAGTGAAGGACGTGTACAAGCATCGATCGTTATTTTTGTCCTTTTCAAGTGGTTTAAAGTGACGGAAAAAGACCGTTTTTTGGCGTGTGTGAAACTGTTTGACTCACTCAGTTGTGAGTAAAAAGTGTGTGTTGGTGTCCTTCTGCACTTGATGGAAAATTGCTTTTAAACTATAGACAAAACAAATAAAAATATTTTATCTGATAAACTATTCTTATCAATTTTTTATTGTCATTTGAAATCATTGCTGAATGTTGAATGCGATTTTTTTTTTTTTTTCTGGCGAGTCCCTTTTTTGGGTAACGTTCTGATGTTGAGAGAGTTTTAGCACTGATAAACGTTATTTTTAACATATTGCGTTATAACAGCTACACAAAGAAGAGGTGAGAGGTGGACAAAATGTCTTCAATCAACTGCTTTAAATGTCACAGCGAGTGTGTTTTCAAGAGCAGGCCAAAAGAAGATGAATTATTTGGTGCTTCATGTGATTCATGCAAAGAAATAATATGCAAAATCTGCGCAGGCCTGAACACAACTGAGGCTCATGCTGTAGCCTTGGTTCGAAAAAATTTATTGTTTTACTGTCCAGATTGTAAAAATAATATTGTTGATCATGATAAAAGTTATTATACTGATGTGAATATTCAAAAATTACAAGAAGAGATAACTATTCTTAAAAAAAAGTTAGAAGAGAAAACCACAAAGTATGAAGGGAAAATCAGTGAGCTAAATAATGAAATAGAAAAACTCACAAAACAAAATACCAAAAGGAATGCCCATGTTGGAAAAATGTCAAAAAGAGCAGATGATTTTATAGACGACGTATCTAATGTTGAAAAGAATATAGAGCAATATAGAATTACAATCAATGAATTAAATAAGGAAATAATTGCCTTAAAAGAGGAAAGACAGATATGGGAAGAACGAAACAGTGAAAACTTGGAAAAATTAAAAAAAGCTGAAGATGAATTAAGAGAACTTCATTCAATGAATAAAGGCATGATCACATCAATTGAAGTTTTAACAATGGATAATGAGGTCTATTCTAATGAAATAAGGAAGCTGCGTGATGAAATTCTTAAAACTAGGAATGACAGTTTTAATAACATAAGTTGTGATGTCCCGTGTGTTGATCAGAAATTTTGTGACAATATAGGGCATAAGCATAGTGTTGGCAGTCAATTCCCTGACATTCAGCTAAATGTGGAGTTAGACAACTATAACTTTAATTTAAGTGGTAGCTGTAGTAAATTAGAAAATAGTGCAATGCCTAAAATTCTGATTCTTGGTGATGAGAACTGTAAGGGTTGGGGACTTGGATATAGAAATAACCAAAAACTCGACACGTATAAGATACAAACTATTACAAAGCCAGGATGTAATTATATTAATATTATTGAGAATGTAGATATGTTAGTTAAAGATTTTGGTAATCTAGATTATGTTGTAATTTGTGGTGGATATAATGATTTAAGTTGTGGTAAAGTTCCAAAAATCAAAGATATTTGGAACAAGTTAAAGATGTGTTCCCATACTAATGTAATAGTTTGTTCTGTGCCCAATTTATATAAAGATGAAAATAATACTTTAACGCACAAATTTAATCTCAAATTTCAAAGGTTTATAGACAGGGCAAACTATTTTGTTAAAAATAATATTTCTTTTATAGATATTAATGGTTTTTCTGGTTTTAAAGATAGAAATACAACCATTATTAATAAAATTGTCAATTGTATAAGTAATGTCAGCTTCTTTCCTAAAAAGTCAAACCTTGTATTCATTGACACAGTGACGGATCTCTCACCGTCATATAATAGTGAGACATTGGTGGTAAGTCGGGCCCAAGACCGAAATGATGTTCTGACCGATAGGGTTATTAGTTCAGAATCAAGGAGTGATAATAAAACAGATTCTTTTTTAGAAACACTTTCACCTCCAATACTGGTGGAAGATTAACGTTGGTTAGTGTTAATACACAATGTCTCACAAACAAATTAACCGACATTGAAATTCTTACCCATGAATGTAAGCCGGATATCTTGTGTATTACAGAACATTGGGCAAACTTATTTAATATAGAATTTATGAAAATAAATAACTACTGTCAGATGGCCTACTCGTGTAGAGCACCACAAAAGCATGGGGGAACAGTTGTATATATTCGGGAGAGATTATATGAACACAAAAAAGTTAGTACTATTACTACTGAGTTCTATTTAGATATGCATTTCGAATATAGTGGTATTAAGCTTCCCATAAATGAGGAGGAGAGTGTTTATATTATAAATATTTATCGTCCTCCACAGGGATCTCTAGAGCATTTTATTTTAAATTTAACTAGCTTACTAAATAGAGTATACACTCCTTTGAATGGTAAAATAATTTTGTGTGGAGACTTGAATATTGATAGTCTGTCTGAGAACGACAATAGTTACAGAGTGTTGAGTGATGTGATGCAATCATTTGGCCTGAAGAATATGGTGGATTTTCCCACAAGAATTTTCACAAACAAAAATGGAGTGACAACCAAGTCGTCTATTGACTATTTGATTACTAATTTACTGCCGAGTTCTTGTGACTGCACGTCAATGAATTTTCATGTGGCAGATCACGTGGGCATTTACTTCGAGTTCATGTACAAGGCACCATTTGAGATTGATGACAAAAATCTACCTAGAGTATTTCGTCGGATTAATGAGCACCGTATGGAACTCTTTGGATCTAAATTGGGAAACATTGAATGGAGAATTAGCAATAGTCTTAATGTAAATGATAATTTTAACAATTTTATGAACAGGTTCTTGGAATCATTTAATGAATGTTGTCCGATTACACAATTTATCGACAGGAAGAAAAATACATCTCCATGGTACAATGAGGCATTGCGGAGAGAACGTAAAGAGATTGATATGGCTTATAAAAGATACCATGCTGATAATAATCTTAGTTCCAAAAAATGCTATAAGGAAAAACTGAAGGAGTACAGAAAACATATCTCAAACGCCAAACGTGATTATATTGAACAAAATATCCGTGACTCGAAAAACACAACAAGAGAAGTGTGGAAACAGGTGAACAAAAAACTAAAAGGAAATAATACTTCACATATAAATTTTATTGAGACTGATAAGGGTACTCTCACAACCAGCCAAGACTTGGCGGATTATCTTGGCAAATATTTCACTACAATAGTAAAGGAAAAATTGAATAATCACTTTATAAATAATATCTCTACAGAATGTACGGTGGTTAAGTTTTCCATGACTAATTCTATGTTTTGCGAGCCGACAACACCAGAAGAAATCGTTAAAGTTATTAATAATCTAAACAACACATACTCCTGTGGATCGGATGATGTGCCAGTGAGAGTTGTCAAAAAGATTGCAAAATTCATAAATGAACCTCTATGTGCTTTAATAAACCAGTCGATTGTGGATGGCGTTTTTCCGGATAGTCTAAAGCTGAGCAAAACACTGGCTATTTTTAAGAACGGCGATAGACATTTAGCCGATAATTATAGGCCAATAAGTATTTTGAGCGTATTTTCTAAAGTATTCGAGTGTGTAATGCATGATAGGCTAAGGAGTTATCTTTTCAAGTATAAACTGATTACTAAAAGTCAACATGGATTTCAGCCTGATAGGTCAACGGAGACGGCAGCGACAGAGTTTGTGGGCTATCTGGAGAGGGAGATGGATGGTAGGCGCCATGTCGCTGCTGTTTTCTTTGATCTCTCAAAGGCTTTTGATAGCATCAATATCAATTTTATTAGATATAAGCTTTCTAACTTGGGTATACGGATGAGTGTGCTGGATTGGATTGTTAGCTTTTTGTCTGATCGAAAACTGTTTGTTCTTTTAAATGACTGTAAGTCCAGTGAGTATGATGTTGATATGGGTGTCGCTCAGGGTTCTGTACTGGGGCCATTAATTTTTACTCTGTTTATAAATGATTTGCCATCTTATATAACTAGAGGTCTGGTGGTGAACTATGCGGATGATACCTCAATAGCTCTATCAGAAGCAACTCCTGAAGAACTTGGAGCATCCATTAAACAGGTCGTTAGTGACATGTCTGGGTGGTGTGAAAAAAACAGACTCATATTAAATGTAGATAAAACTAAATGTGTATATTTTAACAGGAATAACTTGGCGATTCCAGGAATTTCATGTGCCGCCTATAGCAAGTTTTTGGGTTTGACAGTAGATAGCGGTACTACATGGGAATTGCATATCGGGGAGGTTGCTAATAAACTCAATAGGGCATATTTTGCTCTTTTAACTTTACGACGTGACTTATCACGTACTACACTGCTGCAGGTGTACTATGCTTTGGTATACTCAGCGATGTCTTACCATGTAATTCTCTGGGGAGCTGCATCAAATACAGATAGAGTATTTTTAATACAGAAGAGAATTATTAGACTTATATTTAATTTAAAAAGGAGAGAATCATGTAGGGATATTTTTAAGAATCATAAAATACTAACTTTTGTATGTGTATATGTTTTTGAGTGTTGTCTTTACGTTAAAAGCAACATTAAACGTTTTGAAACGAGCTCGGCTTACCACCAGTATAACACCCGGAATGCAAATGTTCCACTTTACATCTCGCACAATACGACTCGCTTTGAAAGATCTGTCAATTATCACCCTATTCGTATATACAACAAACTTCCTCAAACTATCAAATCAGCCAATAACTACAATAGCTTTAAGAATAAATTAAGAAAATATTTAATTGGGAAGGGCTTCTACTCACTCGCGGAATATTTTGAGGATTCTTAAAGTGATACGATGGTTGATTTAAATTATGTGTTCCGTTTTTGTTCCTTGTTTTATTATAGGAAACTAACTTTTAATTTTTAAGAAGTATAGCTAATGTCGCATGCATATTGTATAATTTTGATATATATCTGACCATATGACGTACTTTATATCAACCTTAATTGATGTTAAAGGTGAATAAATGTTTGACTCTGTTTGCTAATAGTGACAATGTCTTTAAGAATAAATTTGTTAAAGTCCTCAAAATTGAGGGTGTGTTGCTGACGTTGTATGTCATCATTTTTTATTATTTATTCTTGTAACTAGTTTTTAATTCTTTGACCTCCTCTTGCTAGTGTTATTTTACTGTTTATTTTGAATATGTGATGTACCTAAGTGTAAATTTGTTTAGATATGTAGTGTGCCTAAATGTCAATGTAAATTGATTTTAAAGGTGAATAAAGTATAAAGTATATTCTTGTTGATTTTCTTTACCCGCACCACAAGACTAGAAAATGTTCTGATCATTGAATTTTCACCATTAGTGCACACATCCAAATAAAAAGAACAATTTATTTAATTTTTTTCGAAATGGTCATTGATCATATCGGAAGTTGCTGCACGTGACCTATAGGTTTTCAGTGGTTTTGCAAATAATATATCTTCTTGAATGGAATTCTTAAAAATATATCTAATATAGACAAGCAATATTGCAGCGGTGTTTATATTCTTATATTCCATCGTTTATGGATGTTTTGGTGTATAAATCTCCTCTTAGTTCAGTCTCTAACGCTTGCAATAGTTATCAGGATGTACTAGTTAAGGGTGACTATAACCTCCCCAAAATTTTATGGACTTCAAATGAGGAACATTTAGGGCTGATCTGGATAGTGTAGACAATAACATACTGAAATTCTGCTCCTATTGCTTATACCTACCACTAGTTTATATATTTTTCCATTCACTTGACTCTGGCGTTTTTCCCGGGACTTGAAAATTGTTATTTGTTTGTCCTATCCACAAATCAGACAACAGGAACAAATTAGGCACTATCGCCCAATTAGCATTCTATCAGCAATGCCAAAACTCTTCGAGCATTGGTTTGAAGCTATCTTAACTGATGTAGTTAAGAACATGATAGTCATTAACATGGATTCACTTGTGGTCGTTCCGTAAACACTAATCCCTTTATTTATATTAACTATATCATTAAATCATTCTTTGAAGATGCAGAAACCCATATCATGTACACAGATTTTAGCACAGTCTTTGATAAATAAATTGTCACATTTTAGTCTCTAGGTTGTCAGGTTTTGAAATTGCTGGAACGCTGTTGTTCTGGCTGGTATTGTATCTTTCAGACAGCAAGCAACAAGTTAGACCAGATAGGTATGTGTCTGATCCATTTCATACCACATCTGAAGTTCCTAAACATTGAAACATCTAAAGTTACAAAACATAGTCACCCCGACTCAAAAAAAAAAAAAATGAAGGCTCTATGTTACTTGGAAGCCCAAATTTTGCAAATTTTTCAAGCGCGCTCCGATTTGAAGGTGTCTTTTCGATTTTAGTGGTCGAGAATGAGAACCCCCCTCACTATGACTCCCCGTCGTGACACTTCGGCGTACCCTCACTTTGACGTTCTTGTTGCAATAACATTTATTTATGAAACGATTTTAACATTCAAAAAGTCATTTTGTAGATATTTTCAAGACGCACAAACCGTCTGAAATTATTTTTCTTTATATTCTGTAGTTTCTCCGAAATCGATTTTTCAGCCTAATTGTTTAAAAAAAAAAGATGTATAGTTTTTTTTTAAACACGCGGTGAGAAACCTTTTCTGTTATCCAAAACGTTCATGCAAGAAAATTACTAATATCTTTTCTTCTGTTTTTTAGGCCCTTCTCAGACTAGGTTGTTTCGTGCTAATTTCCAATGTTAGTATCAAAAAATGTACTATTTTATGTTAATAACTCAAAAACAAGTCAAGAAATAATAAATGTTTAGCATAATTAACAACACAAGAATATTTAGGATTTTCTGTAGCTGCCATATATTTTTGGGACACAACTTAGTCTATAATAATTTCTATCTACGTATTTTAATATAAATCTAACTTATCTTTAAGACATAAACTTCAATTATATCATATTATTAAAATCAAATTATTTTAGGGAGCAAATAGATCTAGCTTGTGAAGTGCTTTCACTATGCCTTAGCAATTTGAACCTGGGTGAAAGCACTAATCGATACAGTACAGCCCTGGAACGAGCTCTTATTCATCCTTATGCAACTGTTAAACTTATGGCCCTTACTGAAATAGAACGATCACTTTCAGACGAAGAAGTTTTATATGCATTATGTCAAAAAAATATTTTATTAACAAATATTATAACCTGCCTGGGAGACAGTGAACTAGGTGTTGCAAAGAAGGCTTCTAATATAATTATAGCTTTAGGAATAACTGTTCCAGGAATTAATAAAATAACGAGTAACGAGATTTTCACCGCATTGCAACAGGTGATGAGCATAAATGAAATTGTTAGACTTAGAATTTATGAAGTAAGTACGAATACAAAAAATCAATTTTTAACATTAAGTTGATACGTGGCTTGACTTTAACAAATGGATAGGGCCATTTTAATACTAGTTTTCTCCTTCCTGCTTTAAAAAAGTGTGCAGAATATCAGAAGGAAAATGTTTCTTCATGTCCCATTTTCGACCCTTTCAGGGGGTATTGGAGTTATTAAATATAAAATATTGGGGTATTCTAGGTTCTTACTTTTTTGCGAAATGAAAAATTCCGAAATCAAATTTGTCATGGCTTTCTTAATTTTTAGTCAACAAGGTCATCTTCGTTTTCTAGGCATATCTCGTAGGGATATATTAACCAAATCTATAATTTTTGTACATTATTAGAAAATAATAGAAATGATGATTTCGCATAATTTAGGCTTTTTCAAAATATATACGTTTTTAATATTTATTTTGAATAAGAATATAAACATATTACAGTTTTATTTACTAAGAAGGTTTAAGACTTAGACCCAATCTACTTGTCATGGAAGTTAGATCTAGTCGCTTAGTTTTGTTTTGCTTTTGATATTGTCATAATTTATATTACATATGTCAACAAATAAACACTGATGTAGGGATATTAAGTATAAAATTCTAGCGATAAAACCTTACAATATGTAAGAGAAATAGTTGTGTCTCGAAAAGAATAAAACTCTTCATTTTCGCCAGTTCAGTAATAAAAGAAAATTATTTTTTTGTGCTTGTATTTCTAAGATTTAAAACTTGCTTGACTTATTGTTGCTCTTATCAGTTTAAACCCTCTACTGTCAACTTAGACTGGTTTTAATGTAAATTAGTTCAGTTAGTTTATCTCTGTCTTACATTTTACATGTTAAAAATGTCCAAACTGTATTCCAACCTTTACAAAATGCACCTTAAATTACAATTTAAGTCAGATTTTCCCATGTATACCCCGGCGATGTACTAATTTGGCAATATATAGTTAAGGCAATATTGGCCACCAAAGGAGCAAAACGAAATATAAATTTGTAGATATTATTTGTTGAAAAAATTCTTTGTTTGTTGTAATAAACCATTTTGACCCCCGATATTTAGTTAATTGCCTCATTTTTTACCAAATACTGATATGACATAAAAAATGCACAAAAAAAAGTTGGTTAAAAGTGGATAAAGAATTTATGTCTATCAATAAGTAACATACATAAATTTAAATTTTAGTAAAGTTACTATTGAAGAAAAATATTTCCACAATTTTTCTTTAAAAAATCGATTAACAGCAAATAACTTACACGCAAGGATGATAAATTTCATTCCTTCTGATTAAGTTCCAAAGACGCAATTATATATATAGGATGTTTCACTTAAAATAATAAAACTGAAATCAGGCAGCCAACTAACTAAAAAAATATACAAGTAAATTTGTTACTATATTACCAAATCCAAAAACAAAATAATATGTAAAAAATAGTTTCGTTTGTTGATAGTTTGGACCTTAATATTTTCTTAAATAACAGCATCACATATTTGATATTTTAAATAATATAATGAGAGTAAAAATTATTGTTATCGCAAGTTGTGATCTTATATTTATTGTGGAATCTGGAATCAAATTCTTAATGCAGTTAGCACGAGTAATATCACTTTAATGATAGCACGCGAAGGGCTATTTCATTCCAATTTTTTTAATGTTCCAATTTAAAATAAAGTTCTCTACCACCAAAATTGGCAAGAACGGAAAATATTTTTTTATGTATTTTCCGTTTGTTAGTTTGATCACTCCCTGACAACTTTACTTTTGAAAGCTTAGAGTTATTTTTTTTTTCAAAATAAGAAAGTTAGACTTTGTGAAGTTGTAATCATTATATGCAAAATCTTTTCTCACAAACTTTTACAACAGTATTTGTGACTTTTTTAGATGATAATAAAGATTTCAAAGCAGTCAGATCACAGCTTTAAAAAACTGAAATCGGTTGGGTTAATAAAGAGAATTGTGGATGAACTTGAAAATAACGATGTTTTATTAAAAATGAACATAATTGAGATTTTGTCACAATTAGCTCAAAGTGAACATGGTTATGTATAATTCTAGCGATAAAACCTTAAAATATGTAAGAGAAATAGTTGTGTCTCGAAAAGAATAAAACTCTTCATTTTCGCCAGTTCAGTAATAGAAAATTATTTTTTTGTGCTTGTATTTCTAAGATTTAAAACTTGCTTGACTTATTGTTGCTCTTATCAGTTTAAACCCTCTACTGTCAACTTAGACTGGTTTTTAATGTAAATTAGTTCAGTTAGTTTATCTCTGTCTTACATTTTACATGTTAAAAATGTCCAAACTGTATTCCAACCTTTACAAAATGCACCTTAAATTACAATTTAAGTCAGATTTTCCCATGTATACCCCGGCGATGTACTAATTTGGCAATATATAGTTAAGGCAATATTGGCTACCAAAGGAGCAAAACGAAATATAAATTTGTAGATATTATTTGTTGAAAAAATTCTTTGTTTGTTGTAATAAACCATTTTGACCCCCGATATTTAGTTAATTGCCTCATTTTTTACCAAATACTGATATGACATAAAAAATGCACAAAAAAAAGTTGGTTAAAAGTGGATAAAGAATTTATGTCTATCAATAAGTAACATACATAAATTTAAATTTTAGTAAAGTTACTATTGAAGAAAAATATTTCCACAATTTTTCTTTAAAAAATCGATTAACAGCAAATAACTTACACGCAAGGATGATAAATTTCATTCCTTCTGATTAAGTTCCAAAGACGCAATTATATATAGGATGTTTCACTTAAAATAATAAAACTGAAATCAGGCAGCCAACTAACTAAAAAAATATACAAGTAAATTTGTTACTATATTACCAAATCCAAAAACAAAATAATATGTAAAAAATAGTTTCGTTTGTTGATAGTTTGGACCCTAATATTTTCTTAAATAACAGCATCACATATTTGATATTTTAAATAATATAATGAGAGTAAAAATTATTGTTATCGCAAGTTGTGATCTTATATTTATTGTGGAATCTGGAATCAAATTCTTAATGCAGTTAGCACGAGTAATATCACTTTAATGATAGCACGCGAAGGGCTATTTCATTCCAATTTTTTTAATGTTCCAATTTAAAATAAAGTTCTCTACCACCAAAATTGGCAAGAACGGAAAATATTTTTTTATGTATTTTCCGTTTGTTAGTTTGATCACTCCCTGACAACTTTACTTTTGAAAGCTTAGAGTTATTTTTTTTTTCAAAATAAGAAAGTTAGACTTTGTGAAGTTGTAATCATTATATGCAAAATCTTTTCTCACAAACTTTTACAACAGTATTTGTGACTTTTTTAGATGATAATAAAGATTTCAAAGCAGTCAGATCACAGCTTTAAAAAACTGAAATCGGTTGGGTTAATAAAGAGAATTGTGGATGAACTTGAAAATAACGATGTTTTATTAAAAATGAACATAATTGAGATTTTGTCACAATTAGCTCAAAGTGAACATGGTTATGTATTTTTAGAGGAAAATGGAATCCTAAGGAAAATATTCCTTTTGATTGATGAGGACGAATTGACAACTCAGCTCTGTCAGCCAGGTAGAACTAAAGCACTTTTAATCAGAATTAAATTTAGAAAGTAAGAATTTCGTTACTTACTAATATTAATAAGTGATTGGTACCTGTTTTAATCTCATTCAAAATTTAGATTAGCTTAGTGGAACTGTAGAGTGTATTTTCTTTATCGAAATGAATTTAAATTAAATATTTCTTTGTCAATTTGTATACCATTATCTCGTATTTGTATATGACTATCAGTAAAGGTATACAACACAATACAGTTATTTTGAAATATTTTTTTATTTACCAAAAGTACTGCGATAACGAAATTTCCAATTAAAAATTAATTTTCCTGTGGCACAAAGATGATTTTAAAAAATCTGTATGTCCGCCATTTAGCTTCCCAGTTATTGAAATATATTGGTTAGTTTCTCACTTAAAATTTCTATTCTTTGATTATACTCCAGTAGATTTTAAAAACAAGTTTGTTCGTTGTTCATAGTCGGTGATGGATTTGATCAAAGACTATATAAACATGTTTATATAGTCTTTGATTTGATGTTTAACTTGCATAATTTTTTTTATTCTTACCTTCACTATTCGTGGTTGTCGTAACTCCTTTCAGTATTTTTAAGTATTAAAAATTACTACAAATACGAAATTTATAATAAGTACCACCGAAAAAATGATTTACAAAGATATATTTATTAGTAAGTACCGTTAGATATTATATATAATTTGCCTATAGAAAATATGTTAACACAACTAGTTTTACAAAAACGTGTTGACAAAATATAACTACCTAAAAAGTTAAAGTAAACAAGTCTTACGTTTCTGGAGACACTCATTTTCGGTCTAAGACGCAATCACCTCGATGTAGGATCCAGTTACCACTGTTAGTTATCATTGACACACATCGCCGAGGCATGTTGCGAAGCAACTTCTCATAATCTAGTACATTAAGCGAAAAAGCAGGCCACTCCTTGGTAAGTAATGCCTTTTTTTCTCTTCCAGCCCCGACACGGGTACGGTGTTTCATGTCCAAACTAGCATTTACTAAACACTTTTCATAAATTCCTTTCATTTCCATTACGTTCTGATTTTCAGTAAGAAGACACAATGACTCAAATTCATGTTCTAACTGTCCTCTGAATAATTCTGTGTTGCGCAATAGACCAAGCTTTTTTAACAGAACTCTAGGCCCAAAATGAAATTGAGTCCGTAAAAATAACGTCTGACGAATCTCTATCGACGTTCTCTGGTGCCTAGGCTAGACGTTTTTGGATGTTTTTTTCCAGACAGTAAAGGTTTTTACCTCGTTCTAAAAATCATTGACACTTTTTTCTTGATCATAACTTTTCACGCACTTCTGTATGAAGGGTACATAATTTTTCATATTTTACAGCGGCAGCATAAGTTATTTTTGGGGTCTTTTTCGCGCTTACACAGAAAAACTGCTTCAAATGTTTTATGATATTTCGCACTCTTTATGAATATGTTTGATAGACTTTTAATTAAATTAAACACACAATTACACACACTGTATTTTCACTAAGAAACTATAGTCACGCAGCACACTAGTCGCAATATATGTCGTATTTGTCGCTTCGAATTCAAACTCTGGAACTAGCTGAATCTCGGTTGTATCCCGTATTTGTACCACGCGTCCTTGGTGTGTAGAATATATCCCAAATCTCTCAAAAGTACAAAATGACATTGTATACTTCAACTTTGACATTTTTTCTTAATTTTGCCACTCCCACAAGATAGCACTGTACTAATGTAACTTTGCTACGTCCTGCACTTCTCTACTCTCTGTAAGATGTCACTACTATACATTTAGCATGATCGTAAGCAAACATTGGCTATCTCCGCCGGAACTATCCTTGACACTTGCCCTTAAGTACCAACCGAAATTGCGAATGGAGCGGAGTCCACCTCCGCGCCTTACGCCAGGGATATCTCACTCTCCGACAAGTCCTGATAAAAAAATTTGGGCTTAATTCAAAAATACAGCATGTTGGTATAATGAAATAGCTAAGTTTAGGCCTTTGGGATTTAGTGGCGGACTCAGTGTGGGCCTTGGTATAAATAGTTTGTATACCCCTGCTCTAAAATACGATCATTGCTGCTTCTCAGTTCCATAAAAATATTGATTCTGGCTGTCCTTATCAGATTTTTTAATTTTATTTGGTTTAGTTTCTCTTATGAAAATAAAGTGTATTAATTAATAAATTAAACTTGACTTTATGATGAATAACCAAATTGTATACGAAACATAACTAACAAAGCAATCAAAAGATAGGTGTACTTTCTTCTCAAATATCTTAATTTTATTCAAATAATAAATACTAACATTAAACTTTATAAATTTCTAATAGGGCCTTGATTTAAAATGATGTTATTTTCAAAAGAGACTACATTTTTGAGTTCTATAGAATGCAGTAAATGTACATATATTTTTTCACATTGCTATATTTTCAAAGTATGCACAGGAAAAATAGAAAATAACTGACAAAACAGCTAAATATTGTTTATTGAATACCCTAAAACCTTGAAACATACCAGTAGATTTAAACAACAATAAATTTGCTTGGGCCTTATTTATGGTCGGTGGAGGAGGAGCTTCTTTCATTTTTGACAAACACAAATATTTTTATTTAATTTTGCTTTCAATTTTTTCTGTGTAAGAAATGGCTACAAATATGTAGTTTATAATTATTATCAAGAAAAAGATGATTTAAAAAGTTATTTTTATCAGTAAATATTATTATACATTATTTATGTATTAAAAAATAACAAAATGAGTAGGCAACCAGAAACTAATTCCTTTCTTTATTGTCGGATACTTTGTTTTCCAACTGATGTACCGATTAGCATGTTAAACTAGTTACATAATGTAATTAGAATGTATCAACACTTTTCCAAATATAAATAAAAATATTATCACATTATTCAGCGTTTACACAACGGGCCCTAGTTTGGACGATATGCTAATTATACGAGGTAATTTTTTGCTTAAAACTCATCAATAAGGACTATACAGATTTTTAAATTTAACATGTAATGAAGTGAGAGCAGAACTTTTTTTCGGTTGAAATTTCCGACAGACATTTTTCATATGTACCAAACAGATACTGACAACCCTGGTCGCACTCAATAAATCACCTTTTGAATGTTGCCACTATTCCAACACCGGCAAAGTCCGACTTACACAATTTCTTATTTTTATAGTATTTTAAAAATGCCATTTAATTCATAAGCAGTTTAAAATATTTTAACTTTTTATTTAATGTTACAAGTTTGCAATCGCCTGGCAATAAGTAAAAACCAACAGGATACCTGAAATTTCTTTCACTTAAAAAAAGTTTCAAGTGGTATATTGGTTCAAGAGCAACTTGCTTAAAGAACTCCAAATTGGTAAAACATAAAAGGATTATAGCGCCGGAGTTCATCCGCCAAATTGTCCGTATCCGCGCTATATATACACAAAATGTTTTTGTAATAAATTTCCACTAGTATACGTTTACATCAATCAGTCACTTGCTCTTGAACTATACTAAATACAAAAATTTGGTCATGGGAGACCTAGCAGTGCTACTTCAACTTGAAATTCGTAACCTTAAATAGCTAAACAAAACATCCACGGACATTGGCGCAACGAAAATTTTGGCATCAATTTTTTAGAAGATTCCTGACCGTGCAAACGGCTCTTAATTAATAAGAAACGAAATTACAAAATTTTTGCGTTTAGAATCGTATTTGACCGATTTTATTTTTTAATAACAATTACACGATTGTTTACTATTTTAGAAGTTGTTAACTTCGAAGTTGTTTTTAGTTGATAAATTGTTTGAAGATGTTAAAAGATATTAAATTATATTTTAGGGATTTTAAAATTTTTTGGACATATCGCACATAGAAAACCTAGAGAAATGATAGTTAAATATCCTAGACTGTTTGACATTCTATTTTCAAATCTTGAGAGTGGCGATTTGACTATAGTAGGCATTTCATTAGATACCATTGGATACATAGGACTAACAAGCCAAGGGAAAGTTGCTTTAGAGTCATCAGGTAATTATAAGATTCTTTATATTTAACATGACAATGGGACATTTCTCAAATTATATCATTATATTTTGTGTAGAGAAACCTGAAATATATATGTTACTGTATTAGAACAAAAAATTTTGAAACAGCGCCATTTTAAAAATTCATATCTTTTTAGAAATTAAAAAAAATATATATAGTTTTCTAAAGGTACTCTTAAAGTTTTAGAGCGATATCAAGATAATTGATTTAGTATTTTAAGAAAGAATTAATAAGTTTTTCATTACGCAGGGTCAATAGAAACGAGAGCCCTGTTTTATATGTATTATTTTAATATGAAACATGTTCTTAGGAAACCAAATTGAAACAGGAATTAAAACAATATCAAGACTACTTAATTCTTTTCCCACTGACACACGAGTGAGGGCACTAAACTGTATCGAAAATCTGTTAAGAATTACAGATGCCAGAAATGATATAGTGAATATAGCTCATACCTGGTATCGACTATTAAATGCGGATCCAATGGAGATTATTCTGAAATATGCAAAAAATCCATTTTCTGAATTACGATTAGCTGGCCTAGGTATTCTAAATGCAGTTGCAGGACAAAATTGGGGACAGGAAGCTATTAGGAATACACCAGGTAAATAAAAACTCTTACTTTAAATTCGCATCATAGTTTATCCAAAAAAGTATTACGTTTGCTTTTTTTTGATAATGAGAAGTAAGATCGATGAATAGAATAGCAATCCTATACTTGAGAAACCAAAAATAGTCATCTTAGTTTAAAAGATTTCAATTATAAAAATGAGGGGATCACCCAGTTAATATTATGTAATAAATGTATTTTAACATTTATACTATGTAAGTATAAATGCGAATAATAACAGGTAATTACTATTTCTATAATTAGGATTATCGGGAATTTTAATTTAGACTGATAGAGTTATTCAGTTTTTGTGTAATTGCAACTAATTGTGAAAATATTGCTTAACTCTGGTGATACCAAAGTGTCTGATGGTATTGACTGGAATTGTTATTAGAGTGTGAGTAATTTGGAGTTTTTATTCAGACTCTACAAAATATGTCTTACAACACTTTTTAGCACTTTAGGGTTGCTGCCCCAGGATAAGATTTATTTCAGATGTTGGTTGGGGTATAAATTACAGAACAGTATCTGTGCAAGTATGGACATACAGGAACGCAAAAATTTTTTTAAAAATTCAATAATTGCGCTTCTTAAGGATTCCCTTGTACATACATTGGTAGGTTTCTCTTTAAGTGTTAGGATTACAGAACTGCCGAGAAAACTGTTTGGAATATACTCTCATGTGAGGAGCAGTCCTCCTTCTGGTCAATACTCGGTACTTTCAGAATCTGTCCCCAAGTTTGGTCAAATACAATATATAAAGGGAAAACCAGATAACAAAAATAAACGTCTTAGTAAGTTGATGGAAATCGAACATTAGAGAGCAAGCAATAGAAGACAAAAATAGGACTAACTAAGATGAAACTATACAAAAAAAAAAAACATATAAATTTATTTTAACTTTTGGATTATGATATTTGGATTTTTTTTATAACCTTAAAACTTAAAAGTACCTGCCATGCAGTGAAGAGAAAATTGACTCCAGCAATGTTTATCGGTCGGGATTTATTCTAAAAAAAAGTGATCGTTTTTGTAAGCAAAATATATCGATATAGAAAATCGCAATGAACATAAATTATTTAGGAAAACGACGACTCTACAGCTGACAGCTTGTTAGTTTTCATTGATATATGGTTGTGGTTTTAAAAAACTTAATTTCTTTATGTTGATCCCATATAAACATTTTTTAGTTTGTTAATAAACTTTTGCTTATCCATTCCAGATTGAGATTAAATCTGGTATCTAAATTTTACCAAAAAAAAATCTAAGTTGATACTTTTATTTATATACATATATAAAAATTTGGACCGGCAAATTTGGAATACCTGGTTATCTGAGAGCGTAGATGCTTATCGTATAGTAAACAGTTTGGAAAATAGATTTTGGATGAATTGCTACAAAACACAATACATCTTATTCCACCACCATCGAAATGGTAGCCTACCTATACCGCCACACCGAGAAGAAAGTACTGTACCCTCCCTGCTACACTGATACGGCATGCGTCCTTCCGATCTGTCCTTTGCACAAACAAGTGCATGTCGGTACCCTGATGAGTCTTGTAAGAGACGAAACATGTACCTCTGCCGTATCACTGTAGCAGGGAACGTACATTTTTACTTTCTTCTCAGTGTGGTGATATAAGTAGGCCACCATCTCGATGGTGGTGGAATAGGATGGATTATGTTTTGTAGCAATTCATCCAAACTGTGCTTTCTCTAACACGGAAAGGATATGATGGAACGAAGTTTGCATTCACTGCTCGCATTTTACTTCACTTACATACGGAGATGCCTATAATTGTACATTTGCTGAATGTGATTTCGGCATTACAACGGCATAATGTAATAACCACTGCTATTGCATCTCACACAGATGAATCCGTGAAAGCCGCATATATATATATATATATATATATATATATATATATATATATATATATATATATATATATATATAAACACTGGCGTTGCTAGGTGTTATTTGACATATTCGTTGTAAAGTTTGATATTTGATATTTTAGACGGTATTAATATTACTCGGAACATTTTGACATACGAACCATATTTTTGTTGTTTATAGTAACTTCACAATTTCATCTCTGCCAAAATGGCATTAATTCGTGATCATTTTCGTGCAATTATTTTACACGTGTTTATCTCGACGAGAGTGCATCGAAGAACTTAATTCTTTACATCCCGCATAATTTCACAATCTCTCAAAAAAAAAGCCGCCGGGTTAATAGATGTAAGGAAATGCTCAAAAAATACGATAGCAGTGCTTGGTGTATGAGTCCGAAAGTAAACCGCAGTCCAACCAAAACCAACAAAAGTTGCTAGTCCACGAAGGAAGCACTTCAAAGCAAATGGTCGCCTGCTTTTTCGGAAAAACTTGCGATGTCATAACCTTTAGGAAATCATCGAACGGTCAATTCTGAATTTGTTTAACGGAAGTCATCGGTGAATTGAGGTTAACAAACCGGATACGACACATCGGCTGGAATTGATGGGTCATCCACCGTACAGCACTCAATGATTTATTTCTGTTCCCCTACATGAAAAACAAACTGCATGGTCAATGATTTTCCACGCCAGAAGAGGCGATTAATGCTTTGAGAAACCATTTAGAGGGTTACCATGTTCACAGTGGCAGAAATATTTTTTGACCTGGTTCAAAGGCATGCAAAAGTATATTGATCATCATCGAGAATATTTGGATAAACAATAAAACCGTTTTCAATGATAAATATTTGTTTTTGTTTGTTATTAGATATAAATGGCTACCCTCATTCCAAAGGAAAACTTAAGCTTTCGAACTAAATATGGAGCCAAATCCTTAATTTTTTTTTTGTCGCAGAAACATCAAAAAATTTTACGCTCTTCACACTAATTTAGTGATTGACTATTTCTAGGCATAAAATACAATAAAATTATTTACAACCCAGTGTATTCAAATATTATTATTATATATATCTCGTTACAAAACATTCACGAATTTTAAGAAAATGGTGAAATAGTTCAATGTTTTATCGCGAAAAGTTTAGAAAAATTTATACAAGTGTTCTATAATTCTGTGGACAGTGAAGATTTAGAAACACTGAACTAAACTATCTAAATGAGCAGTTGATACACAAATGTTTGCAAAAAGAAAATCGTTTTATTTTTATCTCATAGAATTAATATAGTTTACGAATAAAAGAGCACTTCTAAAGTTAATTAAATGTTCAAAATCACAGATATTAAAATGATTTACACATGACATTTAAACAACGTGTTTATAATAATAATTGTATTTTTAGAGAAATCTTGCAAAACGTTGTCATTCTATTGATGTGTCCATAAAGCGATCTATATAAGAAACGAAATTTATAAAATTATTTGCTGAATCTGATTTAAATAACACAAGATCGCTGCATGCAGTAAGCTTATATTTTTGACAAGAAAAGAATATACAAAATTGCCACATTTTTAATACAAATTCAAACATTTACAGCCAGATTCACTAATTTAAGATTTAAACCCGATCTAGTTGCCATGAAATTTAAATCTTATAGTCGGCCAGTTTTATTTTGCTTATGATATTGTCATAATTTATATTGCATATGCCAACAAATAAACACTTATGTAGGGATATTAAGGATAAGAGCCTTACGATAAAACCTTGCAATATGTAAAATAAATACTTGTATCCCGAAAATAAATAAAGTTCTCCATTTTTGCCGGTTCAGTAGTAAAACAAAATTATTTTTTTATTCTTGTATTTTTAGGGTTTAAAACTTGCTTGACTTAGTATTGCTCTTGTCAGTTTAAGCCCTCTGTTGTCAATTTAGGGCGATTTTAAATTTAAACCACGTTAATGAATCCGGCTGTTAAATTCTATCGCATCTTAAATGTAAGATTATAAAAAATATTATAACAATACGCCCATATTATACTTATGTTATTTTGTAGCTGTTAATTTTGTACTATTTTTTTTTATAAAAACATGTAGCATTTTATTAATGATCATTGCCAGCGTGGTAAATTTTTTACGAGATAAATGGATTTTGCTATTAGGGGTCCCCTTTTTAGGAGCGGCAAAATTAAAGTACACGAGTGACAGTCTAGGTTTTATATAAATAAGCAATTTGTGGTCCTTTGTCTCCCCTTTGAAAAAATTTATAGTTAAAAAGTCTAAGCCTTTTTACGTGCAGTTATAATTTTCTGTAATTTTTACTTTTTCAATTTTCTTTTGTCTAAATATTTACGCAAACCATCCGTAGTAAATGTTTTATTTTTCCTTTGCAGGTTTGGTTGAATTTTTACTGGATAGAAGTGTAGAAACAATAAAAGAATGCAAAGAAGCAAAATATGAAATTGTGAAATTGCTATCCCATAGTGTTGTATTTGACCACCCTGTTTTAGAAAGACTTCAAACGTTTGTCAAAGAAGGACCGTTTTATGTTCACACTGTGACGGAAGTTGCTATAGAGGGAAATTGATTGAACTAGGAAATATGTTTATATTATTTTTTATTTGTCATTAAAAATTAAATACTTTATGTTAATTTATCGTAGCATCAATTTTGAACTCTAATTACAGCTAACTGGAGATTATGGGCCTTTAACGATTTTTTAAAAATTGTGTTTATTATGAATATATTTCATATGTATTTAAAATGTATACCCGGCCTAAATAACATAAAAGGAAAAGTTTAGCTTATCAGCTGTGTTCTGGTTTTCATAATGTCATTTTTTTAACTTAGTTGATTGTATTATGATCTTCCAATGATGATAAAGAAGTTAGATCTAATTTTGGTTTGGTCAGTTTTATGAGAAAAGTAAGGACACTCTATTAATAATAATAAATTTATGGTTGCTTTTCTGTCATCGGTTGGACAAAATCCATTTGTGTCAAAAAAACAATACCATGCCTCTCTTTAAAATGAGTTTTACTCAATAACGAATTTATTAGATTACTTCGAATAATATTATCACTCCTCAACAGGAATATAAAAGTGACGTTCTAATAGCTGCCATAGGATATTTAACTCTAATAAACTTAAAATACTGAATAAATTTAGAAATTACATATGATTAGTGGTAGGCCTGAGTGGTTCTGGTTTATATAATTCTTATCCTTTGGTATCACATTGCTATAAAATTCAGGACTAAACTTTAAAATTACTTCATTTTATATAAAAGTATTCAACGTTAAGACATTAAATAGATGGCGTAAAAGATTAAAGTATAGGAAAAACCAACTTTTTTGTGCATTTATATAGGCACAATATTATAAACTAATTCAACCAGTACAATAAAATAATAATTCCAGCGATTTTGGACTAATAACCTCACTCAACAATAATTTACTGATCTAGTGAAATTTTGAACTCCCTGTATCATATGATCCAAGTCATTTTTACATCATTTATCCTTCAAATCGATGGGTCACCAATTTAAGTATGCAATATCGAACATCCTGAAATATTTTTACACATTTTCACGTCTTGTTATAGAATACAATTCAACAGATAAGTTTCTTGTCTATCCGTCTAAGTGTAAAATCTAGGGCAGGTATTTCTGGAATAGAAAACTTCGTTATTCCAAATCAAATCTTACCAGGAATATTAATCAATTTACTCTTAAAAATACCAACTTTGACCTTTTCTCTCAATTTGTGCCAGTATCAAGTATTTATAGACTATGTCGAAAAAAAGAGGGATAAAAGAAACTAAAATGTTAAGTGTTTTCATTGTTTCATATGTTTAATTGACCTCCAAATATGACAAAATCATAAAGGGCTACCAAACCAAAAAAAAAAAACAGAATCGTTATTCCAAGTGTTAAGTTATCCTATAGATCGCTCTTCAATAAAAGTGAAATTTTCGGTAGAAAAGTTGCGAATTAAAACCTGATTTTTTCACGGCTAGTGCATTAATACAGTATATATAGTTCCCGCTAAAAATCTTTTAATTAGTTATTGCCTGAAGGTCTAAATATCGATTAGTTTTGTTTGATTGTGCTCACTTAGTGTTAAAAATATTCAATATAAAAAAGTGTTTACTACAAAAACGTAAATAAATTCCACAAGTTCGTCGAAATCCATCGAGGCAATAAAAGTTGGAGCATCCCAAAACATTTTAATAGTGGTGATAGAGTTATTTTATTTATACTGAGTAAAATGCCTGCCTGTTCTCGTTGTAAGCAGCACCTAACACCTGAAGATATAAAGGCAAAAATTGTTTGTGATGCCTGTAAAGGCTCTTTTTGTCAAAACTGCATTGGGCTAACTGCTTCTGAAATTAAAGTTATGCAGTTAGTGGGTAAAAGAATCTTAAGGTTCTTTTGTGATGGCTGCACAAATTCTACTCTACCTGATAAACTTGATGATCGAATTGAAACTCTTAAATCTGATTTAATGAAGGCAATTGACAATATTAAGGCTGATGTAGTTGAATCTGTGAACTCATTAAAGACAGAAATCAGTAATATTTCTACTACTAATAAAGAGGTTATTCATATGCTTTCATCTGGCAGTTTAATTCCTACGCAGAGCATGGCTTCATCTGGCAGCACGAAAGCAACTAGAGCTCAACTTACTCAACTCGATAATATCACACCCAGTGGTTTACAGAGCAAGCCCCCAAATCATCAAAGTCGAAGAGGTCTTTCCACCCATAGACCTGTTATCCAACAAGATGGGGAGGGTGGCAATGACAATCAAACTACCCAGCACACTATGCAACACTGGAATATAAGATCTCAGAATGCGCCTGTCAGACCCCAGTTGGTGAGAGGTATTGGCACAAATTGTTCTAATTCTTTCGCCTCTGCTGCCCGGCGTGTATGGCTTTCAGTCGGTAGGGTTAATCTTAATACCATGGAAGATGATATCAAACAATATCTAGAGAGTAAATTTCCAGGCCACTTATTTACAACCGAGTTACTACCAAAGAGACCTGAAGCTTTGAGCTTGGCTTTTAAGATCGGTGCGGATGTTGACCTTATCGACAACCTTTATGATGAAAAGACTTGGCCGGATGGAGTTATTGTTAGGAGATTTTCCTTTCGAAAGAACAACAGAAATCAGCAATGGAAATAATCCAACATCCAATGGCAAAAAATCCAAGAATAATGAAAAGAATATTATGAAACTGTTCCACATTAACATACAAAGCCTAAATTCCAAATTCTTAGACTTTCAAGTTATTTTAACGGATATATATCCCGACATTTTATTTATAACCGAACACTGGGTAAAGGATGATGGTATAGTCAGGTTCAACTTGAATGGATATAAATTAATAAGCTACTTTGGAAGACACCAACACAAAGGAGGAGGAACAGCAATTTTCCTAAAGGAAAACCTTCAGACAACACTTTATGATAATGCGCAGTTACCCGAGGCAGCTGAGAAGCACTTTGAATATTGTTTAACTAAATGTAATATTAATAATGAGATTTTTATTTTCATATGTATCTATCGATCGCCATCAGGTAATGTCGAGGTTTTTTTTGATAGTCTTAATGAATTATTAGATGATTTATACTGCCCAACCAAAACTTTTATAGTGGGTGGGGATTTCAACTTTCATTTTCATGATCCTGAAGACAGTAATGTACATTCACTGTTGCAATTATTGGACAGTTATGGTTTAAAACCTCATATTATTGGGATTACCAGGGATCAGTCCGGCTCTCAACTAGACAACATTTTTAGCAACATAGAGAATGATAATATCGATTCAGAGATACATATCAGCAATATTTCTGACCACTGGGGCCAAGTTTTGCAAATAAGGGTAAATAGGGAGTACCAGCACACTTATACAAAAAAAAGATTTTTCAATAACCATAATTTATTACGTTTTAAGGACTACCTTATAAATGAGCCTTGGAATGAGGTAGATCAAGCATACGGTGCTGACGAAAAATATAACACATTTTTTCGAATATTCTACTATTATTTTGACCTTTCTTTCCCAACCAGTACAAGTAGAATCAAATATCATAAAGCAAGCTGGGTAAATACCGAAATTCGTAACTATTCAAACTACATCAAAGACCTGTATGTGTGGTACAAGCAGACAAAAAGTCAAGCTGTGTATAGAACATATAGGTCAGAAAGAAAGATTTATCGAAAATACCTATCTGATTATCATAAAAATTTAAATGATAGTAGGATTATTAATTCCAAAAATAAAATTAAAACTGCCTGGAATATTCTTAAAACCGAATGCAATGAGATTAAAAAGAATTACGACATAACCCTAAAAATAGATGATCATATTCATAGTGACCCAAAAGATATTGCTGAACTGTTTAGCAGACAGTTCAATGTACCCAATAATTCAAATCTTAACCTTACGTTTCAAACTGAAGTTAATTATCCGACAATATTTTTATCACCAGTTAATTCCGATGAAATTTTTCGAACACTTATGAGTTTACCTAATAAATTTTCAGCGGGACTGGACGACGTGCCCGTATATGTTTTAAAATTTGTCGCACACTGCATAAGTAATCCCTTAGCAAATATTGTTAATGAAAGTTTTGCCACACAGATCTTTCCTACTAATCTCAAGACAGCCAAAGTGATTCCTATATTTAAAAAAGGGGATCGCCAGTGCATCAAAAATTACAGACCAATCTCGCTGCTTCCAGCAGTGTCAAAGGTCTTTGAAAAAGTTATATATACTAGAATACTTGAACATCTAAACAAACTCAATATCCTGAGTAAAAATCAGTTCGGCTTTAGACCTAACAAATCTACTGAAATGGCAATATTTAACACAATTTCCTATATAAATGAAAGAATTGACACAAATGATAAAGTGGCAGGCCTATATTTTGATTTGTCTAAGGCCTTTGACACTGTGGATCATAACTTGCTTTTGACAAAGCTTGGTGCGTATGGGGTCAGAGGTGTTGCTGCCAGTTTGCTGCAATCCTACTTATCGGATAGGCAGCAAACAGTCTGCTTTGCTAAAAATAATCATCATTACTTTTCAGATAGAACTAAATTGTTGCAGGGGGTACCTCAGGGCTCCATTTTGGGACCCATATTATTCTTAATATATGTAAACAATCTGGGGGATGGATTGGCCGCGGATAGCGTTTGCCAGTTTGCTGATGACACATCAGTGATTCTGGCGGACGCTTCTATGGCAGGACTGTCTCAAAAGTGCACAAACTCTGCATTGAAAATGCAGCAGTGGTGTTCTGATAACGGCCTCGCTCTAAACGTAGATAAAACCGGCCTCATTCTTTTTTCAAAGCATGCAATAAGGTCTGAGTCACTGCTTGTGTGGCTTGGGGGTAGATCTATACCTACTTTGGAACAGGTTAAGTTCTTGGGTGTTCATTTGGACCCCTCTTTAAACTGGGAACATCATATCTCAGCCCTTGGGGCTAGGCTTAGCAGTTTGTGTGGTGTAGTCCGAAGGCTTCGTGACGTGATCACTGCAGAGACTGTTAGGCTTTTCTACCTTGGGCAAATACAATCTCTTGTCTCTTATGGTATTTCCTTTTGGGGATCATCAAGAAAGGCTATTAATATATTTAAAATTCAAAAACGCATAATAAGATGCATCTTTCACCTACATCCAAGAGTTTCATGTCGACCATTTTTTACTCAGTTTAAGTTGCTTACTGTTCCCTCATTATACTTTAGATCTTTAGTCATGCTTGTCAGAAGGAATACGGAATTATTTCCGCTGAATAGACTTTATGGGGGAAACATGGTTATGACTACCAGAGGGGCGAATGACCTAAGGGTACCTTTACATAACTCCACCTTCTATGAGAGAGGACCATACTATATGGCGATTAAAGCCGTAAGGATGTTACCAGGAGAAATCTGGCTTACCGAGTCGATTAATTGCTTTAAGAGACGCGTAAATGAATGGCTTTCTGATAGGTGCTTTTACTCTTTCAATTTTAATGAATAGTTTTTGTAATGTCAATATTTTTAATTTAATATTTTTTGTTTAGTGGATTTTTCTCAAGCATGTGTTTTGTATGTAAAAAATTTTATTCCTTTTAAATTAGAATATCTTATTTTGTAAACTGTAAAACTTTGTTCAGTTTAAACTGAGTTTCTTATTACTACTTTTTTAAATTATCTTGTATCTGTCTTTTTCTTCTTTTGATTTTCTTTGTGTAAGGTTCCTATCGGAATGTCGATTAGTTTTTATATTAACTGTAGTTAGTTCGACATATTTACAATTCTTAGTGTTAAACATTTCTTTCTCTGACGTTGCTTTGTTATGTGATCATAATTTTGTTGGCAAATAAAGGATATTATTATTATTATGAATGATTTACAAGCCAGACGGCTTCGCACTCCCTCCAGGGATTATTCACTCATACCAGGCACACAAAGGTACCAGAAGTATGAAGCTCTGTGGGAACCCTTTCCATGTTATCGGGTCCTAGGTGACGTGGTCTGCTGTATTACCCATGAACTTTCGGACGGTTCGCGCGGTTGCTAGGAGAGTTGCTTTCTGCATCGGTTTATACAGATGCTCACTAAGACCCAGTCCCTTGATGTTCTGCAGGAGGTTCTTCGGTATCACTCCAGTTGTTGAGAGTATTATGGGAATCGTTTGGACGCTGTTCATTGCCCATTGTCTTCGGATTTGCACCTCCAGATCTCTGTATTTGGCGATCTTCTCGTTGTATTTTGGTCTTAGGTTGTTGTTATTAGGTACAGCGATGTCGATTAGTGTAGTTCGCCTAGAAATTTTATCTATTAGTATAATATCTGGTCTATTATGAGCAACTGTTTGATCCGTCAGAACCGTTCGGTCCCAATATAACTTGAACTGGCTGTTCTCAAGAATAGGCTCTGGATTGTACTTGTAATAAGGCACTCTTCCTACCTGTAATAGGTTCAATTTTTCTGCTAACTCTTGGTGGAGTATCTTAGCGGCTGAGTCGTGTCTTTCCTTATACTCGGTTGCGGCAAACGCTTGGCATCCTCCAGTTATGTGCTGGACCGTCTCCGATGTTCGACAGCCATATCTGCACTGGTCATTCTCTATTGAGGGATCTCTAATGATGAACTTCCGGTAGTTCTTCGTCGGAATAACCTGGTCTTGGATAGCCAACAAGAAGCCCTCCGTTTCCGGAAACATCTGTCCTGAAATCAACCAGTAGTTCGACGCTGAGTTGTCGACATTGTCCTGATTGACCTCATTTGGATGCCGTCCATGAAGTGGCTTCCGTAACCAGGTTTGTAACTTCTCTTGGTCTGTTTGGTGGTGAGAAGTAATATCTTGTTCCCTCAACTGTAGCGGTGTTGAATCGTCTGCCTCGCATATTGCTCGATGTAGTGTGGAAGAGTCCGCCAACCTGTGGAAATATGAACGTAAGTTTATTATTTGTTGATCGAGCTGTTTACCAATATCCACCAATCCTCTTTATTATTATTATTATTAAATTAAGGGGTGTGTTTTTGAGATTAAGGTAGGTTTGTCCACTTTTCAGTTTTTTTGAGTTTTACGCGAAAACTATACTTTTTTCATAAGTACATGTCTACAGAAAAGTTGTAGGGTAATGGAATTTCCTATCAAAATGGTTTCGTGAAGTCCAAAAAAGTAATTTTTCAAAAAAATACAACCCAAAAACAAAACACAAACAAAATTTTTTTAAATATTTAAAGTTAGGTATTGCTTCATGAAAAAAAAAGCTGATGTTACGCCTATTAAAATGAGCTTCTTAGAAGTCTATACGATGAAAAATAACCGAGATGTAGCGTTTCAAACTTTGCTAGTTTTCTCGAGATACTAGCAAATTTTTGCTTTTTTTCAAATTTTGTCCCATAACTTTTTTTAAGTAAATTTTGTAGGTATAGACATTGCACTCTTAAAAAGAAAGCTAACATCCCGCCAGTTAAAGTTTGTATGATGAATAATAGCCGAGAAATGGCCTCTCAAAGTGTTCAATATTTTATAATTTTTTTAACTTTTTACTCGCACATTATGTAATTTTGCGTAATTTTTTTTATCCAATGGACAAATTATTCGACGTACTTATTATAAATACTGCAAAAGATATGATATGGCATCCCAGTCCAATAATGTGGTTATCGTTGGTCAAGATGTCGATCTTCTTATCCCATCAGTATTACCACAAGAGTGCAAAAATATATATTTTTTGAAACAAACTATAGGAAAACTGGTAAATAACTATTTTTGAAAATGTAGTTTGTGTTTAAAAGTAATACACATTAATATTAAGAAAATAGTTTAATTGAAAAGACTCAAATTTTCTAATAAGAAAATCATAATATAAAATACAAATTTATTTTCCACATAATGCAGACTTTACTGATGACAGTGTGTATATACTTGTTTGTTTTATTTATAATGTGTATTACTTTTAGACACAAACTATGTGTTCAAAAATAGTTAATTTATGAAGTTACGTTATACAGGGTCAAAAACTAATAAACTTTGCATCACATGTGACTAAATTTTAATAGCCCTATTTGGATTTTGTAGAAAAACACACATTTAATATGGCGCTACTTTAAACAAACTATGTCTGGGATGAAGATAATAGAACTAAGAAGTTTAATGTACGTTGCGTTGAGTCTTATCTTGCAACAGTGGTGTAATTTACAAAAAAATAGGCAAAAAATCTAAATTATCTCACACAGCTGAAATTTTGCATATGGGTTAAAAACTGCACTTAAAAAAACTTTTTCTAATAACTTTTTTCAATTTTTTTAGATATAACCCCACTTTTGAATTTTTTTTTTGGAAAAAAATTAAAATTTGACAGATAATGCTAATCACGTGAGTACTATTTTTTGGACAATTTTCATCTAAATCGAAGCAGAAATTGATGCCAAAGTCAAACTTCGAATAAAGCTATTAATAAAAAAAATCCCATATGATGCGGACTTTATTGGTCACACTGTATTTTACCACAATCCTTTTTTACTTTTCAAAATGTATTAAACATTGCCTCCAAAGTTTTTATTACCGTTTTAGCTAACAAATAAACTATCTAAAAAAAAGCCTTTCATTAGTTTGATCTCAATAAATGTTATTTTACAAATCAAAGTAAAGTCTTGAACATTTCATTTTGAGGAATTTCTGAAAATTAAATTATTGTATTTTTTGGCCTGTAAGATACGCCAGTGGGTTTTCAGGATGTGTAGCATGTGGTAATAACTTGACCTGCACAGTCCAGCACCCTTTCTTTCCTGGGCGTATCACGAATGTCATGTCATTTTAAAGCAGTGTTGCCAACTTGCAGGAAATTTTCCAATTCATGGATTTTTTTTAACAAATTTGAAAATTGGGGAACATTTTTGTTTTTCGACAAAAATAGAAACTTTTGTTATCAAAAACTTTTTCCCAATTTCCGAGTTTTTTTTTTTATGGAAAGCAAACAATTTTGATTCAGTTTGCCTTGCATATTATTACTGAACAATAACTAAACATAAATTTGATATGTACGGATATTCTTTTAAAGATGACATATCAGTTTGCGTAAAAGAGCAGCAGAAGTATGTTTAATCTTTATTGGCAGCAACGCTTATATATACCCGGGAATAGATTAAACCATATCCATATAAAATAAATACTAAATATGAAACAGCAATATTAAAATCGCAAAAGTTCATCTCCTCGTTTCCACAGTCCTCGATACGCCGACGCTAAATACTATAATTTTATTGGTTACTTTGAATGTCTTCTAGCATGGTTATATTTACATATTTTTTCCAAAATAGAAAGATAATAAACATTGCTATAACCTAACATTTTGTTTAAAAAATGCTTCCATTTAAAACAATTTAAAATGACATAAAATTCGCTTCCTTTATTGACCACAGATATATTGAAGACACCAATAAACCCTTTCCATCTCGCAGTTGCACACTAAAAACCTCGAGATCGAGGAGATAAACTTATGGAAATTTATATACGTCTGCCCTTTAATGTTGGCAATAAAGATTGTTCAACATGCTTAGTATTTGTTTTATAAGTATATGAATTTAACAAGGAAGTTTGCTTTCAAAATGCTGCGGCGAATTTTTAAGCCCAATAAAAGGTGTTTATTGTGTTACGTCGGATGTTGTCGCTAATCACGCAAGAAATATATACCGAAAGGTTCAGTTTAATGTGTTAGTTTTAGCTTTGTAATATCTTAAACAAGTGACATCGGTTCGTACAGTGATGTGAGAGTTCCAAAACAAGAGGCCTGATATGATTAGCTAGATAGCAGCTTCTCCCGAGTTTCGAAGCTGGGTTTGTGTTATTGATAAGCGCTAACTTGCAATTGTTTAGCACTAAAACTGCAAAAGCCAAGAAGATCAACTAAGCTTCCAGAGTGCCTTTGTATAGTGGGTTCTATTTATAGGTTTATAGCATAGCTAGTAATGATAGCAATAAATCCTGGGCGAAACGGTCATACGCTACCAAAATAATCAGTTTGCAGAAGTCCACGATCAAATTCTGTCACAATAACATACAATTTTTTGGTGTTTCCATACTTATATTGTTTATTTTTATCAATGCAAACAATTAAAAGTAATTTTTCATGTATTTTATTTTTAATCTGAAGTATGGTAACAATAAAATGACGAATGAGTTAAATGTTTGAGGTTGGGAAATTTTACAATTTGAAGTGAGAATTTTTTTCCAACAAGGTTAGCAACAGTTTCTAACTTTGTTCAGAACTTTGAATATACACCCATTTAATGTTGTCGTAGGGGAGATTATCCGAAAAGTCACTGATCTTTATAAATTATTCCAGCTCTTAAGTAGTTCTGTACTGCTTAAATGCTTAATTGGAAGTATCTTCATATAATAAGTCGAGAAAGAACCTAATTAGTTCCTATTAAACGCTACGACCCTAAGAACTACAAAATTTATCGATATATTCAAGAAGCTATTACTTAAAATGAAGAATAGATTAAGGGATAAAATAAATTAAGCAATTTACATCTGAAACCTCAATATAATAAAGAGTTTTTTTTTTGAGCAACATTAAACAACGTACTATGAAACAAGCTATTGGGAACTGAACAATCTCCCAGAGACACCCGGTGGCAAAAATGAAAAACTTTCTGAGCCATGTAGATTCAAAAAACAATGTAGGAAATGAGGTAAAAGTAATTTTAAAAAATACTTGTTGACGAGATAGCTTGCATTTATCAATTGAAATGTAAATTGTGATCTATTGAAATTAGGGCTATTTTATAATTATCAAAAAGTTTTCCAGGTTTTTTAGTTTTGAATATGAAATCGCGAGCATATTGGACTCTGTAACGAGCATCTGCAGTGTTTTCATTTAATTGTTTTTCATTTTATAGTTGAAACATGCAAAATGAGCAAACTTTCATTGAAATTATCAAAGAAGCTGTTTTACTGGTAGGCGACATTTTATTATGTAGAATTAAATGGAAAAGTGATAAAGAAATTGTTATTGTGGTATATATCACACAATCTTTCGAAATTAATGATAAACCACCCAAGACTAAAAATAAAATTTTAGCATATCAACAAGTATGAACATTTTTGTATAAAATTATAAGAAAAATGTATATAAATAACAAATTGTAGAAGCAGAGTAGAGAATTTGCAATCAGTTGTACGGCAACAATGGAGAAAAGTTGAAAAAACTTTCGGCATCCGTAAAGCAAAGTTGAATCGATTGAAAATTATTGACATTTCAACAAAGCTTATGGCAAAATTAAGTATGTAGCTGATGAAAATATTTTTCTTCAAAAAATTCATAGAGCTCACTTGTTGCAAATTCTCTATTCTGCTTTTACAATTTGTCATTTTTAGATTAATATCTTTTCTGATTATTAAATTTTATACAAAAAAATTTACATATCTATTGATATGCAGCAAAGGAGCAAAAATACTCTTACATTCCCTGCAGGATAAAAAGACTTACATACAGTCAATTTATTTATATCACTCACTAAAATTTTAATTTCAGTTTCATGTGGATTATCATTAATTTTGGAGGGTTGCGTGATATATGCCGCGATAACAATTTCTTTTTTATTTTTGCATAATAAAATAAGGCCTGCCTATAAAACAGCTCGTTTTGATAATTGGAATTTTTGATTCACTCAAAAGATTAAAATACCTTGTAAATTCTCTTCAGTGGAAGTTTCTAAAGCACTCATTTTGTAAGTTTTAAATATAGTATGAAAAACATTGCGGATGCTCGCCGCAGAGTATCGGACTCTGGTGCCGATTTCATATTTAAATATTTTTAAAAAACTAGAAAACTTTTTACTGATTTTAAAATTACATTAATATTGGCTTAACAATTTACATTTTTTATAAATTCATGCTATCTAGTCACCAAATATTATTTTAAATTATTCTTATACTGTTTCACGTTATTTTTCGAATTTACATGGCTGGGAAACTCCTTACTTAGGACACTAGACGTTACTAGGGAATCGTTCATTTGTCAATTACCTTACCCATTTTTTCTATCCACATTATTCAAATCAAAAAGCATGCTATTAGTAAATTCACTGGTATAGTAAAAAAACCTAATAATTTTATTTATCTCCTTTCAAAAAATCTTATATTTGATTGCAGGTACATTGAAGAATTAATACCCATAAGGCTGATTTATTATTTTCGGATATTCAAGGGAGAAAAATTAAATTTCTTGGGATGTTTTTTTTTGCAAAAATAAAAAATTAATATTCTGAAACCACTCTTTTCAAGTTTTTGGTCTGTTTTCTACTTTTCATGATTAGTTAAAATTTCTAATTCAATAAAAAATACTCTAAAACTGCATTTTTCTGCCCATGATGTTTAAAAAATAAATAAGTTTTAATTACTCATGAAATTTAAATTTAAAAAATAATAAAAATATCTTAGTTACCAATTTTTGTTTATCAACTTATAAAAAAGTCCTTATTGCTTTTATATTTGTAATAAATTATGCAACAATATTAATGAAATTGGTTCACTTAACAACTCTATGGACAAATATTATGTTAAATGTAAATTATTGTGTTTTGTTCATAAATATCCTCCTAGAAAGATTGGAAAATGCGCTTGCGCTTTAAACTTCATATAGAATATTATTTTTTTCAAAACCTAATATTTTACTTGCAACCTCTCTTGACATGGGCATTTCGAAATCTTTCTTTAGTAAACTCTTTTTTGCAACTATGACATGAAAAAAACGTTTTCTTTTTAGAATTACTAGTATCTAATTTAACAAATCTTATTGGTTCTGCATCGTTTTCAGTCTGCAGCATAGTAACTTCATCAACAGAAGGGAGATTTTCAAGCTCTATAGGTCGTTCTAAAAAATATGGAGTACCATTTAAAGCTTGGTCAAAATCAGGCTCCATCACAGGTCTACATATTAAATTATGTTTGTTCATATAATGACGTTGCATGCGGTCTACCCCTAACGATTTAAAATCACACAGTTGACAAACCACACGAGGTTCCTTTCCACATGCCTGCATATGGTTATATAAGTTTGATTGCTTTTCAAATGTTATCTGACACTTAGGACATGATATTAACGAGCCTTTTACACATTTTTCTACATGAGTTCTATAATATTTTCCAGTAGTACATAATTTATTGCATTTGGGACATCGACGCGGTTGTTCTCTTCTTCTCGATATTGCCTTGTCATTACTACCATAGTTATTTGCAATGCGCCCCATTGTAGCATATTGTGTATTTTTAGCATATGTTTCAAAACCCTTTAACTTGATACCATGATGTTTCATCAGATGCCGTTGAAACGAACTCTTCATATGTGAACTAAATGGACATAATGTGCATTTATTTAACTGTTCAATGTCAAAATCCCTTCTTGAATTTTGAGGTCCCATCCTAAAACCAACACGTATTAAAATTAATTAAAAATATATTTTAGAATGAAATTACCATTTAATTGGCACTGAGAACCTCATAGGGTTTCTTGAGAATTTGCCGAGTGAGTAACTAACCGTCATAATTCATAAAAACAGAAACTTTTTATTGTTCGCCCTTTTTACTTATTACTGGTTTAAATTACTAATTAGTGTTTGCGACGCATAGCTATGTCTTGTTCTGTGTGACCAGTTGGCAAATTTTAATATTTTAAATTAGCATAAAGTTGCATCAAATTTACATGTATTTCATTATTATAGTGCTATAGAAAATATTTAAAAATTTTTGTTGTGTTCTTTTCTTTACTACAGATAAAAATAATGTGACTTAAAATGTAACTTACTTTACCTTCTAAAATTGTAGCCACAGTGTAAGATGATTTTAATTTTAAAATATGTGCTTCTAGAGAATTAGAAAAGTATTAAATTTTCCAATTTCAATAAAGCTTTATTGTCTAATGATACAAAATCCCAAAGACTTAAAGTGTAAGTTAATATTTTAAAGTTTATAACCATAGATAATAGAAAGTTTAATGTAAATAAACAGAATAACTACCAATAGTCTCTATTAACTAGGAAATAAAAAAATTATAAAGTCATTTAAAATACAAATTTAAAAGACCCAAGACATCACAAATCAATGAATGAGAGTTTAAATTTAGAAAGAATATATATCGAAATCATATAGAAGTTAACAAAATTATAATAAATTAAATTGAGTAAATATAAAGCCAAAGATTGAACTAATCACAAATTAAAAAAAAATTAAAAAGCTAATGAATTAAAATCAAAGTAAACATAATAAACAGAATGTTAACACATTTAAAATATATAACTATATTTGTAGTTAGTCATTAGAATAATCTAATATATGGTATATTTACTGAAAGTAATGGGAAACTAGTCGATTTGACAAACAAATGACGTAATAATTAAATCGCTCATGTTAAGAAGTTTGAAATTTGTACATTGTTGTTTACAATTGTTGTGCGCTACAGTGACCCAAAGTTGCGGAAATTATTACTTTATTGCAGTGCTTTATATTCCTTAATAATTTTGTGTGTCAATAAATACAAAACAGTTAGTATTTCCTATACTTCAGTTCTCTACCCTACATATTTAATATCTTTAAGTGAAATAATTTTATATAAAATGATAAAGACAATTTAGAATTTGGCCATGAACTTTATGCACATGTGTTACAAACTGAATAGTTATATAAATCAGAACCATTCAGGGCTGTTGCTAATGTCATATATATTTTCTAAGATTATTCAGTATTTTGACTATAATATGCTTATTTCAGTAGCCTTAACAGCATATTTTAATTTCCTTAGAGGTTCCAATGGCCTTACACTCAGTAGTAAATGGTTAAATGTTTTCATGCCATTATAGAATACCGAATTTCTTATTCGGGTAGTGTGAGGTATTGGCAAGAATATTAATCCTATTTATCTTGTATTGTAGATACTGACAATAAGTTGGTCATAACATTTTTTTAATACATTAATTACATTCCAAAATGAACAAACATGTTAGAGTTTAACTTTCATGTTGCGTAAACACAGGTTTACAAGAATCCTTAATTCCTTCCCTGCTCATATACCTTTTTTCAAAATACAGAATTTATAAGGTACCTACTACAATTTCTCCAAAAACAGAATGAGATCTCAAATGGGACTCTACAAGAGCTGCCTAGCCAGAACATGTTATAGTGAAATTAATTCCCTCAAAGTAAAAAACCCACTCGCCACCTTATTATACAAACAATTTATTGGAAGTTTTGAACGTTAACTTTGGTTATTATTTGGATTAAGTGAAATCTATGAAATCAATTTTTATTTTTTTAGAAAAAAATGTAAACTATTTCGAAGGCGTAGAATACGATTCTGGCCTTGGTTTTCCACTATTTTTCCTCACTTTCCCAAATTTTAGCAGACAATTTAGAATAAAACTATAAAATTTGTCCACCTCATTCAACATAGTTTAATTTTGGTAATGTATAAAAAAGGGTAAAATTAACCATTCAAAATTTTTGATTAGTTCAGGTTTAACTTGGTTTTGGTTAGTTTGAAAAACTTAAACTAACCTGAACTAACCTAAACTGACCTAGATTTATACTTTCATGGTATAAACTATAAAACTTATCATTTTCAGTCAACAATATTGTTTTAAGTTTTTTTAATGTATAAAAAAGGGTAAAACAAATAACCACTCAAAATTTTTGGTTAGTTCAGCTTTAGCTTGGTTTTAGTTAGTTTGAAGAACTGATCTGAACTAACATAAATTTATTAATTAAGAAATGCTGCAAGAACGATAATGGAAAAGGTCACAGTTAGTAGGGAGAAGGGTAGTGTAATATCTGCTGCAAAAAAAATGAGTAGTAAAATTATAAGTCCAAGATGTAAAAAAACGAATCAGGATTATAAATTCTATGAAAGAACGGTGTTGTTTAGCGCTAAAACAATTAGGCCGTCAGCTGTCCATAAGGTGAGATGGGCTAATTTATTTTTTATCTGCCCTTTGGAAGGCTAAAAGATCTAATGAAGTTTGTGAAAAGAGTCCAAGGCAGCCCATTCGAAAATTTGGAAAAATAATTTTTATTTGCAAAAAAAATCTGTTTTTCCTGATCTCAAATTGTCTACCATTAAAGTAAAAGGGTAGTCAGCAAAATTGAATTCAAGAATAAAAATAGCAGACAAGTGGCAATGGTCGAAGGGGTGGAAACGTAGTGGTGAACTTACAAAAAAAAATCCAAACAATCCGGATTTATTTTCATTTGTCAATGAACAATATGAAAGATAGAGTAACAAATTGTGTGTAAAAAAATGGAAGACGGCCCAAATTAAAATCTTTTTTTTCCAATGGAAAATTATAAGAAAATTTCGACAAAGTTTTCATGATCAGAATTTGTCTGCCGATGAAGATAATACTAATTTATGGGGGCTATGAATTTGGCAGACAAATTGGAAGTTGGGAAAATAGTGACAGACGAAGGAAAAGTCGACAAAAAACTTTTTATATTTGCCCTGATTTATTTTTGTCTGCCATTTTGTATTTCGATTGGAGGTATCGTAACATGTTCTTACTTACATTGGCAGACAAGTACAGCGCTTCGCAAATCTATAAATAAATCAAAAAGTCAATACTTGAAAACATGTTACAACATGCAGGTTTCATGTTTATGAATAAATTTCCCTGATTTTGTTTTTTGGTCTGCCATTTTGTATTTTGGTTAAAAATGAACATTTCTGACGATAAATGTGGCTAAAAAGTTACACAGGCAGACGTCGGTATATAATTCCATACAAATATTAATTTTTGTGACTTTGAAATTTGTTAAAATAAATTGTTGAAGAGAAAGTGGCACTTTCCTCCTTATACACAAATAAAATATCTGCTTTGTTTTTCTCTGGTTTAACTTTGATGATATTATAACAGCTTAAATTAAATCTTTCTTGTATCATGAATAAAATAGCGTTTAATTCATTTAAAATCGAAGAATTTTAAACACCTTGAAAATATCGCAAAAATAACGACAATCATATATTTTATTAACCATTTTTATGTTATAACAATTATTGCTATACGATAACTGCAATGAAATCTAATTGAAATTAGTTTGTATGCGCGCTGTCCGTTGTACAAAACGAGTCAGTGACGTTGCTTTTTCATACAAGAACCAATTTTTTTTACCACAAATTTTATATTTTACATTATAACGTAACATTGCAAACAAAAAAATGGCGCATAAAATTAAGCCATATTAATCATAAATGTATTTACTTAATAATCCTCTGATGCCTAAATTATGACAAAACGCTATCCGTAGGAAGCCACGTGGACACATAGTTGCCTTTTTTTTATAGAAAGATTCCCTATGAATTTTGAGTATTTAAAATAAAAATCACACACTTAAAGACATGATATGCAAACATAAAAAAAAAACAATTAATATCTGTACCTATACTTATGTAATCAATACTAATTATATAACCTAAAAATTTTTATGATATATTACAAACGTGTATCTGGTATATGAGAGATCATTTGCAACTGTTGATTCATTTGCGAAGCACTTTACTTGTCTGCCAATGTAGGTAACATTTTATGATACCTTTAATCGAAATACAAAATGGCAGACAAAAATAAATCAGGGAAATTTTAATTTTTTCAACTTTTTTATTTATTTATAAATTTGCGACGCGCTGTACTTGTCCGTCATACTTTTCCACCAGAAAAAAAGATTTCTTTATGGGCAAACCATCTGCCACTTTTTTTTTCACAATTTGTTACTCTATCTTAAATATTGTTCATTGGCAGACGAAAAAATCTCAATTTTATTGTTTGTTTTTGTTTTTTGTAAGTTCATCCCTACGGTTCCACCCCTTCGACCATCGCAACTTGCCTGCCATTTTTTTCTGTTAATTCAATTTAGGTAACTACTTACTTTAATGACAGACAATTTGAGATCAGGAAAAACTAATTTTTTTTTGCGAATGAAAATTAATTTTCCAAATTTTCAAAGGGGCTGCCAGGGTTGACCCCATGGGCTCTTTTCATGAACTAACTTAGATCTTTTAGCCCTCTAAAGGGTCAATGAGAAATAAAATTGATCAAATAGAAGCTTTCCTATATGATAAAGATGTGAATGTTCTCTGTTTCACGGAGCATTGGCTAATGGAGGAAGAGCTTATCGAGTCAAGAATCGATGGCTACACTTGTACTGGATTCTTTGCAAGAAGACTACACATTGGCGGTGGATCCGCAATTTATACCAAAAATATTCTAAGTGTTGAACCCATTGATTGTATCGTAGGATTAAGTATAGAAAAATGTATAGAGTTATGTGGTGTTTTTATAAAAAATTTTAATATATATGTTTTAGCTGTTTACAGATCTTCGAGTGGTCATTTCGACACCTTCTTGTCAGTAATTGATGATCTTTTAAGTCATTGGGGTCTAAACAAGAGAGTGTTGCTGGCTGGTGATTTCAATGTGCATTTTGGAACAAATGAACGTGAATCTGTTGAGCTGTGTGACTTACTGGATGGCTTGGGTTTTCATAGAACGATTGATGGGCCGACCAGATCGTCTGCATGCCTTGATAATATATTCATTAATTTTCCAGTGGAGGAACTTGCATCGGGGACTATTGATTCGGACTTCTGTGACCATAATTCTCAAATAGTTCAATTCAGAGTACATTTAGAATATAGTTTTAGACAGGAGTTTAGAAAATGCAGGCCAGTTACCCAACGAGGTATGTTAAACTTCTATAACTTAATAGAAAATGAAAATTTTAGTTTTATTAAAGATCCAGGTTCCAAAGTAAATGATAAATGCTCCAGGTTTGTGCATATTCTAGAAGGAGCCTATTTAAAGGCTTTTCCTGAAAGAGTTTACAGGGTTAGATCGGATCAGTCGGGTAATGCCAGTTGGTTTAACGATGAGTTAAAGAGAATGAGAGAACATCTCCAATTTTTAGGGGAGCTCACTAGGCAGTACCCTAGTGCTGGGAACACTCGGATTTATAAGGAATTTAAAAAACTTTATAAATTATCAATTAAGAACGCCAAGAAGGCAGCTAATGATAGAATCATTGCCTCTGCCGCTAACCCTATCAGGGCTATGTGGGATATCATAAATAAACATAGGAATTTAAACAAAAAGAGTGAAGCGGCACCAAACATAACCCCGGATGAGTTCAATGACTATTTTATTAATATTGCACATGAGTTAATTGGCCACATCCCTAAACATCGGGCTGATCCTTTGGGAGGTTTTATGGAGGTTGTTTCCAATGATCATTTTGAGTTTACAGAAATTTCTTTCAATGAAATGAGAGAAATAATCGATCATTTGAAAAACAAGTCTAGCAGGGATATTTTTGGGCTTAGTATAAATCTAATAAAATTAATAAAAAATTTAATCATAAGTCCTCTGACTGGGCTGGTAAATGGGTGCTTCAGGGAGAATATTTTCCCTGATGTACTCAAACAGGCCATGGTTATTCCGGTGTTTAAACAGGGAGATAGAAATGTTGTGTCAAACTATAGGCCAATTAGTTTATTGCCGGCCATATCCAAGATAATTGAAAAATGCATGGCGTTAAGGATGGTCAGCTTTTTTGAGAACAATGGCTGCTTTAGCCAATGTCAGTTTGGCTTCCGTCGGGGGAGGAGCACTGTGCTGGGCATTCTGGATCTGATTGGGAGGATCACACGGTCGTTTGAATCAAGGGAATATAATGCCATCTTATTCTGCGACTTAAGTAAGGCGTTTGACTGTGTTGCTCATGATATCCTTATACAAAAGCTGCACTTCTATAACTTTAATGAGAGCAGCTACAAGCTTATAACATCTTATTTGGAAAATAGGGTTCAGATTGTGAGAGTTGGAGAGGAGTCCTCGGCGAAGGGAGGGATTTCGATAGGGGTGCCCCAGGGTTCGGTATTGGGGCCAATTCTCTTTTTAATCTACATAAATGATCTACCTATGGGCAAAGATGCTGCAGATTTTACACTCTTTGCCGATGACACCACTCTCTCGGTTTCAGTTGTATCTCTGGAAGGGGCTTTGGGCAGGTTGGAAGCGGCACGGTCTGGTGCTAGGGAGTGGTTTGACGCAAATGGACTACTTTTGAATGAAAATAAAACCAAGCAAGTGGTATTTTCTCTACGGGACGTGGGAGATATAAATGGGGATTTGCTGAGTGCTAGATTCTTGGGAATCCAGATTGATCCTGGCCTTACTTGGGAAGCTCATATAGAACAGGTTTCAGAGAGGCTCCGTAGCAGTCTGTTTGCTTTGAGACGTCTGGCGCTGTGTGTTGGCATGTCGGTTCTGAGGGCTTCGTACTTTGCTCTGTTCCATTCGGTAATGTCATATGCAGTGCTTGTCTGGGGCCATGCATCGCGGGCGTCTCGCGTGTTTGGGCTTCAGCGAAGGGCTGTGAGAGTGGTGCGGGGTATGAACTTTAGGGAGGACTGTAGGGCAGCATTCTCCGAACTAAAAATATTGACTCTGCCTTCGCAACACATTTTGGATAACCTACTGTATGTTAAAAAATACAAAGAAAGTTTCAAAACGCTCAGTGGGGTCAACAGCTGGGACACGAGGCACAGGGATAATTTGGTGCCAGCATATTTTCGCTTGGAAAGGTGTCGGAATGGGCCTGGTTGCCTCGCGATAAAATTTTTTAATGTTTTTGCCTCTGTCATTGAGAGAGCTTCCAGATAATTCTTTTAAATATAGAATAAAAGAAATCTTAATCCAGAATGCATTTTATAGTTTTGACGAATTTATTCATTACAAATTTTAATCCTAATTTTTAAACTAGACTTAGCCTAAGTTTCATATGTAATGTATATAATTGAAATTTTAAATGTAAATGTAGTTGTAAGTGTTTTATATTTTATATACTGACGAATGTAAGTGCTGTAAAACATGATACTGATGAATAAATTGAAATTGAAATCATAAGCCTTCCAACAATCCTACACAATAGTAGTTTTCGGCAGTATCCAATTTTGAATGATTTCCAAAAGGGCCTCTTTGTTTTCTGCTCTATTTCTCCGAAAATATAAAAATCAAAGAAGGGAAAAATATGAAATTGTGTTTTCTTACAAAATTTTGAATAGGTTAATTAATAGCCCAGAACTTATTGAATTATTTCAAATATGAGTACCTCTTAGACAATTGAGAGGATGTAAAGTATTCAAATTGAGGCAACATCAAACATTATATGGAGAAAACTCCCGTCATCCTTATTATTAGGAATGAAAATGGGTTTCAGGGTGACTTGTTTAATATTTCTCTAAATGTATTAAAGTTCGTTTCAAAAGGAGTTCACAATTGATTGTAGGAATTTGTATATTTATGATAAATCTTGAAGTAATTTCTTTAAATTGTAAGTGGTAATTGTTTGTTTGTTATTTGATTTTCCTCGTAATCTGTTTTATCTACAGACAATGAGTATTAATTTTAGTAATTTTTGTGCAAATGGGCTTGTCCCGTGTATGGATAAATAAATAAAATGTTTTTTGGGTCATTCGCTTTACAGCTTTGACTGGAAAAAATGAATATGAATATATATGAATATATATATATATATATATATATATATATATATATATATATATATATATATATATATATATATATATATATATATATATATATATATGAATTTTATAGAAATTATATTTTCAAACAGGTAACAGCACAAATTACTTCTCTTTCGAGATAAATTGTGTCTCTAACGGATGTAACTAGCGTTTTTGTATTTAAACTTTGTTGGTTGTTTTTCCTGATTAAAAAGTGCAAATTTATGTAATTTTATATAATACACAAGCTTCTATTAGCGTGGAATTTGTGATTGTAACAAATTTTTAATTATTTAATGCAAAAAACTGAACCTAAAGTGACAACCTCGAAATAAGGGGTGTATCGAAATTTTTTCAAAAAAACGTCCTTTCCTTAGATTTCACTTAATGGAAAAAATGACTAACTTATTATCAATACTTGTTTCTAGAATCTTAATATTGTGGTTTCATCAACAAATACTGTTAACTTGCTTCTGTTCAGCGATGTCATGTCAATAAAATAGATTGCATAAAATAAGCCTCAATACTGCCTTGTAGCACACTCACGTTCACTTCGGTTTTATCAGTATCAACCCTCGTAATGTAAACTTTGATTTTAACCTGAAAGGTATGAACGAAATCAACAAAAGTTACCTTTCAAGCGTCTACAACAGTATTCCGTGATCCAGACAATCTAATGCCTTCGAGAAATAACAAAATTTCCCAAAGGTACCCACTCAGAAATTTAATAATTCTTTGAACTTGTAATTGAATCGATATTATTACAAAATTTCAGAAAGCAGTTCAAGTTGTTTATATCTTTGGTAAATTTGGTTGGTAACTTAATAAAGATTCGACGAACGGATCTATGCAAATTGCTGATAAGGGACTTCTGTCAGGGTGCATTCAAAAGGTTGGAAAACGGTGGAATTGGAATGCAAGTTTTTCGGATCACAAGCTCACGGCTGCGTTATATCGTAAGTTTTCACGGATGGTAGAATGAATGGTTTGGTTATTCCGGGTTTCAATCCGTTCGTTCAAAAAAATCGTTTCCACGACATTTCGCCAAAATCTCATTTGGCATTTTCAAGTGCGGTTCGTCCCGTTACTCGCTGAGAATATATATATATATATATATATATATATATATATATATATATATATATATATATATATATATATATATATAGACAACTAAAAAAGGAACATGTATATTTCTGTAGAACACGGTACCGCAAGTAGTCAAATTTTTTACTGACCTTGACTCGTTATAACAAACTATCAGACAGTCGCCAGAGAGAACCAGAGATAAAATTCACAGAAATATTTTTCTTTTAAAACTAAATAAGTTAATTTGTCTACTATATATGTCCCTTTCAGTATATTATTACCGTGTGATAGTCACCACCCTGCCTTGGTTTTGGAACACTTTTTCTGTGATAAGTTCATTCCAACTAACTCAGTCGAAAGTGTTTTTCAATAACTGTGATTATGTAACGATCAACGAGTTTTTGATTAATGTCAGTTGGGACCAGATTTTAAATTGTGATGTTAATTTAGTGGTTGAAAGATTTTACTATATTTTGTATCAATGTTTGAATATATATGTTCCTAGAATAATTATAAGAAATAATTTTTACTTTCCAAAATTGTTTTCTCCTGAACTTAGAGACTGTATTATAAAGAAAAAAGAGTTATATAAACAATATAAACCTACTAAATATATAGATCATTACAGTAAATTTTCTGAATTACGCACTCAATATAAGGATCTCTCTAGTAAATATTATAAGGAGTATATTTGAGATGTTGAAACAGGAATACATAGAGATTATAGAAATTTTTGGTCATATATTAACAGTAACAAGGGCAAGGTAGTATTCCTCATGTTATGACCTACCATAATATACAATGACAAATGAATTTGAAATTGTTAATGCTTTTGCAGATCACTTTGCATCTGTATATGCTGGAAAACAGAAGGATCAGGTAAACGGTTTTGAGGAGTTCTCTGACCTAACTGATTTAAGCATTTTCTGTTTTAAATTTAATATTTCAAATATTCTTAAAAGGTTGAACGATATCGACTTAAGAAAGGGCCCCGGGCCAGATGGATTGTCTCCCAAATTTCTAAGAAAGTGTTCTTTTTCACTAGCTAGACCATTACGGCTAATTTTTAATAAAGAAATAGACGGGTTTTGTATTTCAGTGTATGTTTTATTAATATCGGCCAAGCGCTTTCGGTCTAACAGACCATCCTCAGGGCTCAGACCCTAGAAACAAGAGAATATGGTCAGCAAATAAGCTTACTCAGTACTCACCAACCATACTCACTCGTCAAAGGGCACACCTTAACCCTGCCAGTTTGAGAGCAGTCGCCAGCCGTAGCCTCCACACAGAACAAATTGTATGCAATTAAAAAATTTTAAAAAACTTTGTCACAAATTAAAATTAAAACCAAAACATTCAACATACTAGTACATTAACACTGATAAAACAATAAACCTTGTTACAGTTAAAAATTGGGTTTAAATAATCAATATTTTCGTTTACCTTTTTCTACATTAAATTACAGGTTCAGATTAATAAAGTAATAAATAGATTTTTGTTTTGTACGTAAATTTACAGTAAACGATGTTTTCTATTTTAAAACTAATGATTACCTTTTGTTTTTCATTCATTAATATTGGTTTCATCTATATTCAGATCATTCCTTTTGTTTACATTTTGAAATTTTGATTGACATCGAAACTTAACATATTTCTGTAATTTATAAATTTCAGAAAGTTTTTAGGGTTGCCTATAAGATGGCCCATCAGTTGAATATTATCGAAATGCTAAATTCGAAATAAAATAGTATCGATTTTTTTTTCATTATGTTGTTTTTAGTTTATTAGTTGAATATTTCTCTTTACTTTACTCGTTAGAATTTTTGTAATTATAATATTGTAAATTTGACCCTCGAACTATATCGAACTAGTTCGAACTAATTGGATTTTATTTTTAAATATTTCGAACCCATTAAGTAGTTTGTTATTGGGTATTCATTTTGTAGGACGAGGCAGGTTAGATTATTAATATATTGGTTGTCGCGGTCTGATTTTAGTACTGGCCAGTTTAAAGTTGAGATAGAAGAATTTTTGCATATATTTTCCGGAAGTAGTTCAAATTGTATGATAAATGTCAAGGGTTCGAGATTATGGCTACGAGATTAAGGTTATTTTTTTGGATAGATTTTTGATAGACGTTTTTATAAAGTTTTTTTGGTAACTTCCGTTGGAAGAAATGTGCTAGTGATTTGAGAGAAATCGTTCTCTTTTGGCTATCTGACGCAAGAGCGTGAAGATGTGGTTTTAGTTCTACTGCTTTCCCAAGTTAAGGGAATTGGTCATAAAGGGCCGATTAATGTAACTAAACCGAGTCGGGGTGCAAACAATTTTTGGTGATTTTGGTCGTTTCACTCTACAGCCAGTTTGGCGATTATTTTCTTCAGCCAGCCAGAAACAACGGCTTATCAGTTAGCAGATGCCAACATTTGCTTGAGTTCGAGGGTCTTAGGAATAAGTACAATATGTCTTTGGAATGAATATGTCTTAGGAATAACTACAGTATTGTCTTTGGGATAAGTACAATATGTCTTTGGAATAATTACGTTTTTGGGAAAACTATAAATAGTTATAATGTACCGTTTGGGGTTTCGTGCTGCACTTCTGGGATTGTGAGCCTCTGAAAGGGACAATCTCCATCTTGAGCCAGGTCAACGTCCTGTCTGGGGAAGCCGTCTATGTCACAGGCCTTGTTCAACCACCTGTTTTAAAGTGAATCAGCTAAGTGCCTAATTTTAGCCAAAGTATGTACACAAGAGTTTCTGAATGTTAAGCCTAATGGGTATTAAACCTCTATTTTGAATCGTTTAGTTAACTAAGCACAGTTTTCTGTTCGATTACCTAGAGGGCTAACAGGTAGGGGATTCTTGTGGATATGTTTTTGAACCTTTCTAATTAATAGACATTAAATATCTGGACTTTAATATTTTTTTTTTAATGATATTTATCTTTTGGTAATTTATCATATCATATATTTGCGGCGAACCAGTAAACTATGTAAGGTGAAACGCAGTCGACTTCGTTGCGCTACAGCCTCAAATTTAAATGTTTTATTTTTGCGATACTTTACTGTAATTGAGGTTTTTATTATGGTTCCATTTTTTTTAGAGTCCCAGAGTGGCCAAGTACCCATTTAATTATTGTTTAAAATAATGAATATTATAGTGACACATTTATTGAAAATTTCAATTGCTTAACAATTGAATATTTTGGAAACTAGTTATTTTGTACAAATTTGTAACATACTTTTCAGTAAAATTTTATTAAGATTTTAACCACTTGAGCGACAGTTATAAGTTGATTTCTATGATCTAATTTTTGTAATTATCTATCACTTTTTTTTTGTAATTTTCTATTGCTTATATTTTTATTAACTGTCATTTAAACACTCATTATCTCTCTCCTTATCAATTTTCTAATTCTTTCTCTCTGCAGATATTTTTGGTAGTTTTTTGATATTGTTTTTTTTTATTACTACAAAGTTGATAGTCTCCTGCATTGTTGGGCTTATGGACCTTCATAGTCTAGTTTAAAATAGAGTGTGTTATTTTCTTCTATAACTAGGCTATGTCGACGTAAACCGTCCAAAGGTAGTAGTTGATTTATTTACTTTTTGGATCGGTTTGCCGTTCACTGTGCAGGACACTGTCAAGTTTAATTTATTCTTTTGTTTTAAATATTCACATTTTGCTACGTCATAGAAAGACAATAACTTTCGACTAAGTCAACAAGTTTTTTTATTGCAATTTAACATTTGTAATCGCACTTCTATTAGATAGCCCCATTAGAGGAGCTTGCAATAATTCACATGGTGATAACTTTTTCCAGGAGTGTACTTAATATCTGGGAAGGGGTATAACGTGAGGAATAAATGTATTGGCCTCTATTTAATTGGTTTTATTTCCTATAATTTTAAACTAGGATATTTTTAAGTACTTAGACTCTGCGATTTATTTACTCGGATATGACATATTAAATATTTATTCTTTTCCAAGTTTTCTTTACTACAATTGCTCGTAGTATAATCATTAGGGCTCATTCTAAAGTAAAATTTGGTGGCGCCTTTTTCCCGATTTAGACATTTATAAAACTTACTCAGGCAATATATTAAAAATAGTGGAAAAATATAAAAACAACGAATCTACCCTGAGATGAGCTAGCGTATAGGTAGACTCCAGTCAGCATTAGGACAATCATTAGGTAAGTCTGAACTGAGGTACCTTACAGGGTGTTGCCAGGATTTGGTAGGACGTTCATAGTTGGTAATAATATAGTATATTTCTTGGTAAAATTTTGAGATTTCACTGGCACGAAATTGATTGCAATTTTAATTACCCAGTTTGAGATAGTTTTTTTTCTAAGCAGCAATCCTTTTATTTTTCACTGGCGCCCACGGGTTTCTTTTCCATTATTTTTTTAAATAGATTGTGATTTTTGATTTTTTTTTAAAGCTGATTTTGGTAAATTTTGCTGTTGTAAGTTTACTGGATTTGACATTTTTTTTATGATATAGTGATAATATTTGATATATTGGTCTTATATTTGATTGATTTATTGACAATTGATCTTTGATTGAGCATATTTTATTTTTGATTTAATTATTTTTATTAGGATATTTTTGTAAATATAACATATTAAGATGTATAAATTAAATGTTGACCGTTTAACCAAAGATGAACTAGAGTATGAAGTTCAGGTTAGGGGTATAGATCCTTCCGGTACGGTGGATTCCTTAAGAAAGTGCTTAAGATCTTTATTAAGTTTAGAGAAATCTGGGAACATAGTTCAAAGTTCAGTAGTTCTTGATAATGAGCAGGAGATTTCAGAATGCACTCGGAAACTTACAGAGTTAAAAGATTTTATTTCAAATTTTTCTGGAACTAGCAAACAAATTTCGAAAATTGAATCAAAATTTGCCCATTTAGTAGGTCGAATTAATAGAATTTCAGATGAGGATATTACTTTTAAAGATAAGCGTTCAAAATTATTAATCGAATTAACTTCTCTTTTAACTGATTTTGAAACTAAAACAAAGCTGCTTTCTACAGATATAGGATCAGAGCCACCATTAAATCCAAATTTTTCAGATCAATCGGGTACTAGTAATTTAGCAAATTCTACAATGGCTTCTGGTCAAAACTCTCCAATACCTAATGTTAATATTGTTAGCAACCAGTCATCTACAAATAATTTAAATTTTAAAAGTGTACCAGTTTATAAATGGGGTATTAAATTTTCAGGGACTTCAGGGTTAAGTTTTAATGCGTTTTTGCAACGAGTAGATGAACTTTGTATTTCAAGGGGTGTTAATAAAATAGAATTATTTCATTCAGCTTCTGATTTATTTGAGTCAAATGCATTAAATTATTATCATTTAATTTCTAAATATGCTACTGATTGGGATTCTTTAATAAAATTAATGAGAGATGAATTTTTACCAGCTAATTTTGGGGATAAATTATGGAATCAAATTTTAAATAGAACTCAGGGATCAGATGAACCTATAGGAATTTATGTTGCGGCAATGATACAGTTATTTGATAGAATGCCAGCTAAGGTGTCTGATTGTTTACGTTTAAAAGTTTTACGCGCTAATATGTTACCTTTTTACCAAGAACGACTAAGCTTACATGAAATAAATACTCCTTTTGAATTGATTGAATTATGTAGAAAATTAGAAGAAACTAGGTTACGCGTAGAAGAGTTTAAGCCGCCAAAAAAAGGGAATGTCTCTCTTGAACCAGATTTAGATTACCAACCGGTAAAACGTGATTTTACTAAACCAGCTGCTAGTGGAACTGTTAGTGAGGTTCATTTTTCAAATGTTGATAATTTTTCACAAAACTCTAATGCAAATTTGAATAATTTCAATCTTAGAAACAATAATAATAGACAAAATAATATTTCTCAAAACAATAGATTTTCTACTTCACAAAATAATAGAAATAATTCACAAAATGTTAGGCAAAACTTTCATAACAATAATGGACATAACCAAAGAAATTTTAGAAATCAAAATAACTTAAGAAATAATTATCAAAATCAAAATAATTATCAAAATTTTACAAATAATCAAAGTAATGTCAGGAATGTTAATGTTTCTGGTAATTCTAATCAAAATAATTTTAGAAATAATAATTCTCGTTTTTACAGTAATAGCAATCATAATAATTCAGGAAATTTTCAAAATAATTCTAGTAATAGACAGAATATAAATAAAGATTCAGGAGTTAATTTATGTTTCAAATGCAATCAACCTAATCATTTTGCTAAGAATTGTACAGCTAAAGATAAGAAATGTTTTAATTGTGGAAAATTGAACTGCACTAAGAGAACGTGTCCTAATTGTAATAGTACTCAAATTTCGAGTCAGGGAAACGGTTCAGGAAGTCAAGTTTAGGTCGAGGGTTGACTTCTGACATACAATCGACCACTGATGATTTAAATTTTAAAGATAAAGTTGTTTTGGATTATGTATTGACACATGTAGGTCCTGGGGAATGTCCTTATTTAAAAGTAGATATTTTGGGTTTAAATTTTTATGGACTTTTGGATTCTGGGGCAAATAAAATTTTTGTAGGTAATAAAGGTTGGGATAAATTGAAAACTCTGGGAGTTAAATTGGATGTAAATAAGAGTACGCTTTGTAAAATAGCTAATGATAGTTCTTGTGAATGTATAGGCATAGCAACTGTTCCAGTAAAGGTTAGGGATATAATTAAACTTGTAGATATTTATGTGGTACCTGAACTGCGACATGAACTTATTTTAGGTGTTGATTTTTGGATAAAGCTGGGTATTGTTCCGGACATGCGCAGAGGCGAATGGTATTTTTCATCTGAAGTTTTAGGTAGTCCAGAGATTTCTTTGATGCAGTGTGAATCAGACTTGACAGAGGAGCAGAAAGTTAGATTGAATAATTTAGTTACAGCTTATTTTGATAAAATTGGGGATCGTTTAGGTTGTACCTCGATGGTTAAACATAAAATTATTACAAATAGTGAGCCTATTAAGCAGAGATATTACCCAGTTTCGCCCTTTAAGCAAAAACTTATAGACGAGGAGGTAGACAAGATGTTAGCAAACGGGGTCATTGAACCTTCAACTTCTGCCTGGTCATCTCCAGTGCTTCTGGTGCCCAAGGAAGAAGGAAAACAGCGCTTTGTAGTTGACTTTAGGAAGGTTAATAATGTCAGTCAGAAAGACGCCTATCCTTTGCCCTATATTTCTTCCATTCTAGATAAATTAGGGGGAGCTCGTTATCTTAGCTCGTTGGATCTTCAAAGTGCGTATTGGCAGGTAGAACTAGAGGAAAATAGTAAGCAGTATACAGCGTTCACAGTTCCTGGACGAGGACTTTTTCAGTTTCGTAGGTTACCGTTTGGTTTGCACAACGCTCCAGCTACATTTCAGAGATTGATAGATACAGTTTTAGGTGCTGACTTACAACCTTATGTTTTTTGTTATCTGGACGATATAATTGTAGTCACTTCCGATTTTAATAAACATTTAGAAATTTTACAGCTCGTTTTTGATCGTTTAGACAAGGCAGGGTTAACTTTGAATAAGGAAAAAAGTAAATTTTGTCGAGCAGAATTAAGATATCTAGGTTATGTTGTTAATAGACATGGTATTTCAGTTGATCCCTCGAAAGTTGAAGCCATCACCAATATTCAGACTCCAAAAACAGTAACAGAAATTCGCAGAATTATAGGAATGTTATCATGGTATCGTCGTTTTGTTCCAAATTTTTCAGACTTAATATCACCTTTTACTCGTTTACTTCGTAAAGGCGCTAAATTTGCTTGGGATAAAAATTGCGAGGATGCTTTTCAAAAAATTAAAAATGTCTTAGTTTCAGCACCCATTTTGACTTGTCCAAATTTTGATCATGAATTTATTCTTCAGACAGACGCAAGTGCATACGGTGTAGGCGCAGTTTTATATCAAGTATACGATGGAAGAGAACACGTCATCTGTTATATATCTCGCAGTTTGACTCGTCAGGAAAAAGTTTATTCTGCTACAGAAAGAGAATTGTTAGCTGTACTTTTTGCAATCGAAAAATTAAGATGTTATTTGGATGGTGCAAAATTTTCTGTTGTTTGTGATCATTACAGTCTTCAGTGGCTGGATAATCTCAAAAATCCTCAGGGTAGATTAGGTCGATGGGCTTTGCGGTTACAACAATTTGATTACAAAGTCATTCATCGTAAAGGCAGAGAAAATATTGTTGCGGATGCTTTGAGTCGTTCTGTTCCAGAATGCGATGCCTTGGAGATTTCTAATATTGATCTACAGGAAGTACAAGACAAATGGTATATTGACCTCAGGAAACGTATATTGAAAAATCCTTTAAATTTTCCGCGTTGGAGAGTAACTGATGGTAAGATTTATAAGTATTTTCAGCTAGATTTTCCGGACTTGCGTGATACTACGGATTATTGGAAATTGGTTGTCCCAAAAGAAAAGCGGCGTGAGATTATGGAATCTTGTCACAGTTCTACAATTGGAGGTCATTTTGGGGTTCAGAAAACTTATTTAAAAATTTGTCGTTTATATTATTGGCCTTGCATGAGAGCTAACATTACCAAATTTGTTAAACATTGCTTAGTATGTCAAAGAGTTAAACCTGAACAAAAGTTGCCTAGTGGTTTATTACGCGATAATTTAATTCCAGAACATTGTTGGCAGGTTATTAGCATGGATTTATTTGGTCCATTACCAAAGAGTAAACACGGTAATATGTATATTTTTGTAGTAACTGACGTTTTTAGTAAATTTAATTATTTCTTTCCTATTAGAAAAGCAAATTCAAAAACAATAGTTAATCTTTTAGAGGAGCGTATATTCTTGGTTCATGGTATACCACAGGTCATTAGGTGTGATAATGGGGTTCAATTTAAAAGTCAGGAATTTCAGGGGTTAACAAAAAAGTATGAGATTAGAACACTTTTTAATCCAAATTATCATCCATCGCCAAATGTTACTGAAAGAGTTAATAGGGTTTTAAAATCAATGCTTTCAGCTTTTATCTCAGATAATCAAAGAATTTGGGATGAGAATTTAGCAGCATTAGCTTGCGCAGTTAATACCGCCGTTCATGAAGCTACAGGGCGTACGCCATATTTTGTTAATTTTGGTAAAGATATGATACTTCATGGTAGTGAATATTCTAAGGTAACAGATGTAGGTGATCCAAATTTTAAACAGAATAATTTTTCTAAAAGAGTAGAAGCTCTTGCAAAATTAAGAGATTTTGTAAATAAACGTCTTCAGCAAGCTCATCAAAGATCAAGAAATCAATATAATCTTAGACGTCGTGATGTACAGTTTCAAGTAGGAAATTTGATTTGGAAAAGACTTTTTGCATTGTCGGATGCTGGAAATTATTATTCAGCTAAACTTGCTGGTAAATTTGAAGGACCTTTTAAGATAGTTAAAAAAGTGGGTTACAATGTTTATGAGTTACAGGATATGAATGGAAAGTCCAAGGGAAATTGGCATGTTCAGGATTTAAAGCCATACTATGATCCCAATGATAATTAGGTTATTTGTGTAAAAAAAAAAAAAATTATTTCATAATTTTTTTTTTCCTTAGAAAAGGGGGTGACTGTTACAGTTAAAAATTGGGTTTAAATAATCAATATTTTCGTTTACCTTTTTCTACATTAAATTACAGGTTCAGATTAATAAAGTAATAAATAGATTTTTGTTTTGTACGTAAATTTACAGTAAACGATGTTTTCTATTTTAAAACTAATGATTACCTTTTGTTTTTCATTCATTAATATTGGTTTCATCTATATTCAGATCATTCCTTTTGTTTACATTTTGAAATTTTGATTGACATCGAAACTTAACATATTTCTGTAATTTATAAATTTCAGAAAGTTTTTAGGGTTGCCTATAAGATGGCCCATCAGTTGAATATTATCGAAATGCTAAATTCGAAATAAAATAGTATCGATTTTTTTTTCATTATGTTGTTTTTAGTTTATTAGTTGAATATTTCTCTTTACTTTACTCGTTAGAATTTTTGTAATTATAATATTGTAAATTTGACCCTCGAACTATATCGAACTAGTTCGAACTAATTGGATTTTATTTTTAAATATTTCGAACCCATTAAGTAGTTTGTTATTGGGTATTCATTTTGTAGGACGAGGCAGGTTAGATTATTAATATATTGGTTGTCGCGGTCTGATTTTAGTACTGGCCAGTTTAAAGTTGAGATAGAAGAATTTTTGCATATATTTTCCGGAAGTAGTTCAAATTGTATGATAAATGTCAAGGGTTCGAGATTATGGCTACGAGATTAAGGTTATTTTTTTGGATAGATTTTTGATAGACGTTTTTATAAAGTTTTTTTGGTAACTTCCGTTGGAAGAAATGTGCTAGTGATTTGAGAGAAATCGTTCTCTTTTGGCTATCTGACGCAAGAGCGTGAAGATGTGGTTTTAGTTCTACTGCTTTCCCAAGTTAAGGGAATTGGTCATAAAGGGCCGATTAATGTAACTAAACCGAGTCGGGGTGCAAACAATTTTTGGTGATTTTGGTCGTTTCACTCTACAGCCAGTTTGGCGATTATTTTCTTCAGCCAGCCAGAAACAACGGCTTATCAGTTAGCAGATGCCAACATTTGCTTGAGTTCGAGGGTCTTAGGAATAAGTACAATATGTCTTTGGAATGAATATGTCTTAGGAATAACTACAGTATTGTCTTTGGGATAAGTACAATATGTCTTTGGAATAATTACGTTTTTGGGAAAACTATAAATAGTTATAATGTACCGTTTGGGGTTTCGTGCTGCACTTCTGGGATTGTGAGCCTCTGAAAGGGACAATCTCCATCTTGAGCCAGGTCAACGTCCTGTCTGGGGAAGCCGTCTATGTCACAGGCCTTGTTCAACCACCTGTTTTAAAGTGAATCAGCTAAGTGCCTAATTTTAGCCAAAGTATGTACACAAGAGTTTCTGAATGTTAAGCCTAATGGGTATTAAACCTCTATTTTGAATCGTTTAGTTAACTAAGCACAGTTTTCTGTTCGATTACCTAGAGGGCTAACAGGTAGGGGATTCTTGTGGATATGTTTTTGAACCTTTCTAATTAATAGACATTAAATATCTGGACTTTAATATTTTTTTTTTAATGATATTTATCTTTTGGTAATTTATCATATCATATATTTGCGGCGAACCAGTAAACTATGTAAGGTGAAACGCAGTCGACTTCGTTGCGCTACAGCCTCAAATTTAAATGTTTTATTTTTGCGATACTTTACTGTAATTGAGGTTTTTATTATGGTTCCATTTTTTTTAGAGTCCCAGAGTGGCCAAGTACCCATTTAATTATTGTTTAAAATAATGAATATTATAGTGACACATTTATTGAAAATTTCAATTGCTTAACAATTGAATATTTTGGAAACTAGTTATTTTGTACAAATTTGTAACATACTTTTCAGTAAAATTTTATTAAGATTTTAACCACTTGAGCGACAGTTATAAGTTGATTTCTATGATCTAATTTTTGTAATTATCTATCACTTTTTTTTTGTAATTTTCTATTGCTTATATTTTTATTAACTGTCATTTAAACACTCATTATCTCTCTCCTTATCAATTTTCTAATTCTTTCTCTCTGCAGATATTTTTGGTAGTTTTTTGATATTGTTTTTTTTTATTACTACAAAGTTGATAGTCTCCTGCATTGTTGGGCTTATGGACCTTCATAGTCTAGTTTAAAATAGAGTGTGTTATTTTCTTCTATAACTAGGCTATGTCGACGTAAACCGTCCAAAGGTAGTAGTTGATTTATTTACTTTTTGGATCGGTTTGCCGTTCACTGTGCAGGACACTGTCAAGTTTAATTTATTCTTTTGTTTTAAATATTCACATTTTGCTACGTCATAGAAAGACAATAACTTTCGACTAAGTCAACAAGTTTTTTTATTGCAATTTAACATTTGTAATCGCACTTCTATTAGATAGCCCCATTAGAGGAGCTTGCAATAATTCACATGGTGATAACTTTTTCCAGGAGTGTACTTAATATCTGGGAAGGGGTATAACGTGAGGAATAAATGTATTGGCCTCTATTTAATTGGTTTTATTTCCTATAATTTTAAACTAGGATATTTTTAAGTACTTAGACTCTGCGATTTATTTACTCGGATATGACATATTAAATATTTATTCTTTTCCAAGTTTTCTTTACTACAATTGCTCGTAGTATAATCATTAGGGCTCATTCTAAAGTAAAATTTGGTGGCGCCTTTTTCCCGATTTAGACATTTATAAAACTTACTCAGGCAATATATTAAAAATAGTGGAAAAATATAAAAACAACGAATCTACCCTGAGATGAGCTAGCGTATAGGTAGACTCCAGTCAGCATTAGGACAATCATTAGGTAAGTCTGAACTGAGGTACCTTACAGGGTGTTGCCAGGATTTGGTAGGACGTTCATAGTTGGTAATAATATAGTATATTTCTTGGTAAAATTTTGAGATTTCACTGGCACGAAATTGATTGCAATTTTAATTACCCAGTTTGAGATAGTTTTTTTTCTAAGCAGCAATCCTTTTATTTTTCAACCTCTTTAATACTCTCACTCTCTTGGGTTTTTATTAAAGAGGTTTATTGTTTTATCAGTGTTAATGTACTAGTATGTTGAATGTTTTGGTTTTAATTTTAATTTGTGACAAAGTTTTTTAAAATTTTTTAATTGCATACAATTTGTTCTGTGTGGAGGCTACGGCTGGCGACTGCTCTCAAACTGGCAGGGTTAAGGTGTGCCCTTTGACGAGTGAGTATGGTTGGTGAGTACTGAGTAAGCTTATTTGCTGACCATATTCTCTTGTTTCTAGGGTCTGAGCCCTGAGGATCGTCTGTTAGACCGAAAGCGCTTGGCCGATATTAATAAAACATACACTGAAATACAAAACCCGTCTATTTCTTGATTTCTTCGGTGTACAACCTGTTAATAACTTATTAATTTTTAATAGTTCTTTAACTAGTGGAACATTCCCTAATGCCTGGAAAACGTCCTTTCCGAGTATAATTTTCAAAAATGTTGGTAAAAGAGATTATGTGTCGAATTATAGACCAATATCTAAAATTTCACTTATACCAAAAATTAGGGAATCAATTATAACTGATTTTCTTGATAGTACTTTACAAAACATAATTATAACATGCCAGCACGGTTTTAGTAAGGGGAGGTCAATAGTAACAAATCTGCTAACATATACTGAATATATAACAGGATCTTTGGAAGATGGTCAAGTTGTTGACATTTACACAGATCTTTCAAAGGCTTTTGATAAATTGAATCATGAAGTTTTGTTATGTAAATTGTCTAGATATGGTATAAAGGGCTCATTTTTATAGTGAATGAAATCATATATCTCGGACAGGAATCAGATAGTTAAAATAAATAATAATTTTTCAAAGCCAATAACTGTTACCTCTGGTGTACCGCAGGGGGCACATCTTGCACCACTATTATTCAATATATATATATATATATATATATATATATATATATATATATATATATATAGATATATATATATATATATATATATATATATATATATATATATATATATATGCTGATGACTTAAAAAAATTTTAAAATGATATGTAATGCTGAGGATGTGTGCAACGACATAAATAGCTTTTCTAGGTGGTGCAATGTAAACAAACTGGTTTTGAATGTTCATATACACAATTTTCCAGGTCAACTACTTTTAAAGAGAATAACTATTGTTCGAACAATTATAAAATCGAGAGTGTTAAATTTATTTGGAATCTTGGGGTTCCCTTTGATAACAAACTTACTTTTACTCAGCATGTTGATGCTTGCCGTAACAAGGCTCTCAAGATGCTGGGTTTCATAATGAGAAACACTAGAGATTTTAATAACGTCAGTGTTATCAAAATATTATATACCTATCTTGTAAGACCACATTTGGAAAATTGAACCAGTGTGTGAAGTCCTTATTATCAGGTCTATATTAATAAGCTTGATTCAGTCCAAAGGAAATTTTTATGTTATATAGCCTTTAAAAAGCATATATCAAAGGAAAATATCAATTATAAAAGCTTAGAATTGGAGTTAAAATTGAATAGTGTAGCAAAACGTAGGGAAAATTATGATATTGTGTTTTCTTACAGGATTCTGAATGGGTTCATTAATAGCCCAGAACTCACTGAATTGTTTCAAATATATGTTTCTCCTAAACAGCCGAGACAATGTAAAGTATTCCAGTTGAGGCAACATCTAACAATATATGGAGAAAATTCGGCAGTCAATCGTATTAAGAGAAATGGAAACGAGTTTCATGGGGATTTATTTAATATTTCTCTAAATAGATTAAAGTTTGTTTTAAAATAATAAAATTTTTGAAGTTGGCGCCATACTAATACCTGACAAAATGTGATTCGCATAAACAGATTAACAATACTTTATTTGTAATTGCTTTCTTACCACAATTTGTATAAATTAGTAGTTATTTATTTCATTTACAAATAATTTGGCGCCGACTTCAAAAAGTTCAATTTCATATAAAAATTTATAGTTATTTTTCACTTTTTAGCGCACTTTTATAAGTCCGTTCAATTTTTTTAATAAAAATTTATTTTTCGTTTTTAATTTTGAATTTATTGATATCCATAAATTATTTGAACCAAGTACTAATCGAGATTAGTGTACCTCGCAATGACTCCAAGGTGGCAAAAAAATACCCATTTTATCCAAAGTCGTAAATAACCCTAAAATGAACCACTAAAAATTCGTTGATTCTAAGAGTTCCCCAAATACTAGTGAAATTGTGTTAAACAAATACTTAGTCCCACTATCTTAAATTTCAAACTAATTTTAGATTGGTAATATAGGCCCCAAAACCTTCAAATATCGATATTGAAAGAACCTAATACGTAAATTTCTTATACCGATATATTTTAAACTGCATATTGAGTTTGTATACGCCCCAAGAACCCCGCAATATCAATTTTAGACAAAATCGGAAAATGTAAAATTTTCAGTCCCTCATATTGTCTTATCAACCTAATAGTTGTAAAAAATTAATTTCATTTTCGTAATACATGACCCCGAAAACACCCTAATACCAAATCTGAAAAAAATGCGAATAAGGTAAAATTTTCAACTCGCCATCTTGGATCCGCCATATTGAACTTCAAAAAAATAATTTTAACGTCTTAATCTAATCTAAATTTAAACCCTTCAAAGCCCCCTAGTACCAATTTTGGATGAAATCCAGGAATTTAAAATTTCTAGGCCGTTATATTGCATCTGACTTATTTTCTTAAAATAATTTTATATTCGCTAATTACATCCTCAAAAGCGATTCAGTCCCACATTTGAACAAAATCGAAAAATGTAAAATTTTTAGTTCGCCATATTGAATCCTGAAAAAATACTATTAAATTCATAATTTACACCCTCAAGAACCCCCTATATGAGTTTCGGAAAAAATCGAAAAATATAAAATTTTTAGGACCCATATTGAATCCCCCAGATTGAGTTTTTCAAAAAATAATTTTAAAATCGTAATTAACACTAAAACAAATATCCCAATACTGATTTTAGACAAAATCGAGAAATGTAAACTCTTTAATCCGCCATCTTGGATCCGCCATATTTAATTTCTTTTTTAATGTCAGATTCGTAATGTGCGATCTAAAACACTCCCCCATATCATTTTTTTTAAATCATTTCAGATTCGTTATGTGCGACCCCGAAAACTCCCCCATACCAATTTTGGAGAAAATCGGACAAAATTGATTTTTTCGCCCGCCATATTGAATTTTTTTAAAATAATTTTCGATTCGTCATGTGCGACCCCAAAAACTCACCTGTACCAATTTTGGAGAAAATCGAACAAAATTGATTGTTTTTGTCCGCCATATTGATTTTTTAAAAATATTTTGGATTCGTTTTGTGCGGCCCCTAAAACACCCCCAAACCAATTTTGGAAAAAATCAGACCAAACTAAATTTTTTTGTCCGCCATATTGAATTTTTAAAAAATAATTTCAGATCCGTTGTGTACGACCCCAAAGATTTCCCCATACCAATTTTGGAAAAAATCGGCCAAAATTAATTTTTTTTGGCGGCCATATTGTCAGCGCCATCTTCGATTTTATTGCACCAATTTCGTCCAAAAAAATATGGGACGACCGCAGCAATTTCCAGAACGTAACGTAAAAAATTTCATTCAAATCCGTGCAGCCGTTCCGGAGAAATCGGTGTACATACATAAAAAAACATACATACGCGACGAATTGAGAACCTCCTTCTTTTAGAAGTCGGTTAAAAAGTATACAATTGATTGTCTGAATTTGTACAGGGTGAGTCAACGATTGGATGAAGTGCCTTTTCGGTGAAATTTACAAAGAAACTATATTTATTATTTGATACAGTTTATTTTTACGCAGATTTTAAAAATATTTAGGACTCTACAGGGTAAGCCAAAAAACTAGGACAGCATAAAGTTGTTTTTTTTTTAAATAGAACACCCTATATACGAATCGTATTTTCGATTTAGCTTATAATTTTAAATCTTTTTTATTAAGGGTTTACTATAACAAAACTTTATAGTTTCTGAGATAATTAAGTTTAAAGAAAAAAAGTCACATTTTCAAGCATCAATTCAATCCTAAATAACGTTTTCAATTTTGTGACAAATATAATCAAATTTGGAATTTAGCAAGGCCAAGGACAAGTTAACATAATTTTTACCTAATATTTGCAATAAAAGCTACAGGGTGTTGAACACATCGGCTCAAATTTGAACAAGTTTAAATGAATAAATATCTTTTTTTTTTAAACGGTACACCCTGTATATTTTCATGTTATTTAATAGAGTAATAAAAACACTAAAAGTTTTGTTCAATATATCCTATACCTATTTATAATAGTTTTTGAGATATTTCGGTTTTTCTTATTTTCCATACTTTTTTACAGAAATAGTCTTCATTATCATAGTAGCCATGGCAAAAACAATGTAAAAGAACATTTTTCTGTGTGTCAAATTTATAACCGCAATCGCTTCTTTTGGTTTTTATGTAGTGTAGTTTGTTTTTTTTTTGCATTCATCTTATATTGTAAAATGAATTTTCCAAAAAATGAGTTAATAGATATGATTTATACAATAGGAGAGGCTCAAAAAAATTGCCTTCTTGCTCAAAGAATTTACAAAATGAAGTATCCTGATCGACGCCAGCCTAATACCCATACTTTTCAAAACTTAATGCAAAGATTTGATTCTTCTGGTACTGTTGATTATCCAAAACGTAAAGTGGTCAACAAACCAGTAACTAATGAAGAAAAAGAACTACAAGTATTGTTAAATGTTCAGGAAAATCCTTATATTGGTAGCCGTCAGTTAGCAGCATTATGTGAAACATCACAATCCACCGCTAATCGTACTACCAAGAAATATAGGTATCATCCATATCACATGGAATTACACCAAGAATTGCATGGACAGGATTTTGAAAGTCGTGTAAACTTTTGTCGTACAATAAATGCGGAGATTCAATTAAATCCAAATTTATTATGCAAGGTAATGTTTAGTAATGAAGCTACTTTTAGAAGTAACGGTGCCGTAAATAGACGCAACATGCATTATTATGCCACAGAAAACCCATTTTGGATTAGAGAGGTGCAACATCAAAACCACTGGTCATTAAATGTTTGGTGTGGTATTCATCATAATCGAATTATTGGACCCCACTTTTTTAATGAACCACTAAATGGCCATAGTTACCTGAACTTTCTACAAGAACTACCCCAACTGCTTCAAGGTCTCGATAGGGATGAGCTCGACAGTATGTGGTTCCAGCACGATGGTGCGCCTCCGCATTACCATCGTGAAGTTCGTGCGTTTTTGGACCAACGATATCCGCAAAAATGGATTGGATGTGGGGGGTTTCATTGAGTGGCCACCAAGGTCTTGCGACATCACCCCATTAGATGTCTTCCTATGGGGTTATATTAAAAATAAGGTGTATGTTAATCCACCAACAACAGTGGAAGATATGCGAAACAGGATTAGGGATACCTGTAGAACAATAACGCCATTAATTTTGTCCAGGGTCCGAGAAAATCTGCAAAAAAGACTAAATTTGTGCATTGCACAAGAGGGTCGTTTATTCGAACACTTATTAAAAAGAAATAATTAATCTCAGTATTTAATAGGTAATTTTTTTGTTTCAATTTAGTATAAAAGTAAATATGTATTTGCCTTGTCGTTATTGTTGTGTTAATTTTTTCACATTATCTTTAATTAAACTATTGCCGTTGTAATATAACGAATAATGTATTTCATCATATTTAACCACATTCTGTTTGTTTCTGTAGTTTCTTTTTATTATTTTACATGGCTACTATGATAATGAAGACTATTTCTGTAAAAAAGTATGGAAAATAAAAAAACTGAAATATCTCAAAAACTATTATAAATAGGTATAGGATATATTGAACAAAACTTTTAGGGTTTTTATTTATTAAATAACATGAAAATATACAGGGTGTACCATTTAAAAAAAAAAAAGATATTTATTCATTTAAACTTGTTCAAATTTGAGCCGATGTGTTCAACACCCTGTAGCTTTTATTACAAATATTACGTAAAAATTATGTTAACTTGTCCTTGGCCTTGCTAAATTCCAAATTTGAATATATTTGTCACAAAATTGAAAACGTTATTTAGGATTGAATTGATGCTTGAAAATGTGACTTTTTTTCTTTAAACTTAATTATCTCAGAAACTATAGTTTTGTTATAGTAAACCCTTAATAAAAAAGATTTAAAATTATAAGCTAAATCGAAAATACGATTCGTATATAGGGTGTTCTATTTAAAAAAATACAACTTTATGCTGTCCTAGTTTTTTGGCTCACCCTGTAGAGTCCTAAATATTTTTAAAATCTGCGTAAAAATGAACTGTATCGAACAATAAATATAGTTTCTTTGTTAATTTCACCGAAAAGGCACAAACCTACTTCATCCAATCGTTGACTCACCCTGTATATTTGTAATAGAGATTTCTTCTCTAAATTGTGATTGGTTAATTGATTGTTTATTTGATTTTTCTTGTAATCTACATTTTAACTATAAACTGATTATTGTTATTTAGTACTTTTGTGCGAATGGGCCTGTCCCGTGTATGGATAAATAAATAAATAATATTATTTTTGGATCTAGAAGTTGCTTATGGCTACTCCGAATTACTCAAAAGTGAGAACGGGGCAATTCGGATATTACAGATAATTGACCTCATTTTTCTTGTCTAATGTAAAATTGATTTGACCCATGTTAAAAGATTTTTGCATATCAACTAAATTTAAAATAAACAGCAGTCGATTCAAAGTTTAAACATAACAATTATCTATACTTAAAGTATTGAGAGAAGTCGTTGATTTGACAAACAGATGACGAAAATAGCATTAATCATGGTATATAGGAACTGTCATATTAGCCCAAAACCACTGAAATTATTCTTTTATTGCAGTGCTACAAAACCGTTAAAAATTTTATGTGTAAATTAACACAAAAAAAAGGTTAATATAGTTAAGTGGAATACTTTTATATAAAATGGCTTAAAGTCAGGTCCTGAAGTTCATACCAATGTGATACCAACTGATAAAAGTTATATAAAACAGAATCACTCAGGCTTATCAGTAATGTCATTTCTAAGTCTATTCAGTACTTTGACTATACCACTCATTTGACAATGCCATAAGGGAAATTATCCAAAAACTCACCCATCTTTTTAAATTATTCAATATCTTAAGTTGTTCGATACTGCTTAAATGTTTAAAAAGAAGTCTCCTGTAATAATAAGTCAAGCAAGAAATTAATTAGCGAGAAGCTATTACTAAAGATTAGACTAGGATAAAATAAACTAAGTAATTCACATCTGAAACTTTAATACAGTTTTGTTTTAAGCAACATTATACAATGTATGATGGAGCAAGCTATTAGCTTACCTCTTTTTTCTAGTTACATTATTTAAATCCAAAAGCATGCTATTGGTACATTTACTGGTATATTAGAAAACCTTAATTTTATTATTTAGTTTATATTTTCAAAAAGAAAATTCTTATAATATTGTTATGAACGACTAGGGAAAACTTACTGATACGTCCTTGTATACAAATATTCAGACTAACTTTAATGTTAGTAAGTTCTGGACTTGTATATGTTGTGCATTTTTCTGCACAGGAATGTTTCAATGATAAATAAGTTTTAATTGCCAATGATATTTAAATTTGATATTTCACACGTAGTGCGCTAACTAGAAAATAGAGGTTTATTTAAAATAGAACGTTACTTCTTTCAACATCTAATATTTTACATACAACCTCTCTTGGCATGGGCATTTAAAAATTTTTGTCTAGTAAACTCTTTTTTGCATATATGACAAGAAAAAAGTTCCTTCTTTTTAGAATTACTAGAATCTAATTTAACAGATCTTGTTGGTACAACGTTGTTTTCAGTTTGCAGCATAGTAACTTCATTAATGGTAGTAACATTATCAATTGAAGGGAGCTTTTCACACTCTATAGGTCGTTCTAAAAAATATGGAGTACCACTTATAGCTTGGTCAAAATCAGGCTCCTCCACCGCTCTACATATTAAATTATGTTTGCTTAGATAATGATGTTGCATGCTGTCTAGCCGCAACGACATATAATCGCAGAGTTGACAAACCACACCATATTCCCTTCCACATGTCTGTGTATGATTATTTAATTTCGATTGTGTTTCAAATGCTATCCGACACTTAGGGCATGAGAGTAATAAGCCTCCTACACATTTTTCTACATGAAATTCAAAGTATCTAGCAGTAGGATATAATTTATTACATTTGGGACATCGACGCGGTGATTCTCTTCTTCCCGATTTTGGCATCTTATTATTACCATATTTATTTGCAATGCGCTCCATTGTAGCATATTCTGTATTTTCAAAGTTCTTTAACTTGATACCATGTTGTTTCATTAGATGCCACAGAAATGTACTTTTCCATGTGATCTATATGAACATAATGTACATTTATTTAACTGTTCAATGTCAAAAGCCTTTGTTGACTTTTTAGCTTCCATCCTAAAACCAAACTTTATTAATATAAATTAAAAAGTATATTTTAGAATGAAATTATCAGTTAGTTAACACTAAGAATCATGTAGTTTCTTAGGAACTTGGCAACTAACAGGCGTAATTCATACAAATAGAAATTTTGTATTATTTGTCACTTTTACTTTTTATCGGTTTACATTTCACTTAATATATGGGATAATGGGACCCATAGTATTTCTATGCCTCTTTCTGTGTAACCAATTGGCAAATTTAAATGTATTAAATTAGCATAAAATTACATAAAATTTATATTTATTTCATTATTTTAGTACCATAAAAAATATTTAAAATTTTTTGTTGTGTTCTTTTCTTTACCGCAGATAAAAATAATGTGATTTAAAATTGAACTTATTTTACCTTTTAATATTGTGGCTACAGTGTAGATCATTTTTATTTTAAAATTTGTGCATCTATATTAGCGGAAACGTTTTCAATTTCAATAAGGCTATATTGTGCAAAGGTACAAAATCTCAAGAACAAAGCAATATTTTAAGTCTAGGTTAATATTTTAAATTTAATGACCAAATATAATAAATAGAAATTTTAATATCAATAAATAGAATAACTTTTGACAGGAAATAGAAAATTAAAAAATTATAAAAACTAATTCAAAATACAAATTAAAAATACATAGGAAAACATCACAAATCAATGTCTGAGAATTTAAATTTAGAAAGGATGTACATTGGAACCATATAGGAGTGTAAAAAATTATAATAAATTAAGTAAATATAAAGCCAAAGATTGAGCAAATCACATTACAAAAATGGTTAAAAAGCCAATGACTAAAAATCAAGGTAAATATTATAAAAGGAACATTCGCACATTTAAAATATATAACTCTACTTGTAGTTGGTCATTAAAAAATGCTAATACATGGTATACTCAAAAATACTGAGAGAACTCATTGATTTGACAAACGATATGAAAATGACATTGGTCATGTGAGATAAGAGGCTTGAAATTACCTTAGATCAAAAATTATTGTTGTGCGCCATATTAGCCCAAAGTATTTGAAATTATTACTTTATAGCACTTCTTTAAATTCGATAATAATTCTATGTGTAAATAAATACAAAAAAGTTAGTACCCCTGTACTTCAATCTTTTACGCTCCCTATGTAATATTTTTAAGTAGAATAATTTTATATAAAATGAAGGAAATTTAAAGTCTGGTCCTGAACTTTATACCCAGGTATTACCAACTGAATAAAGTTATATAAACCAGAAACCCTTAGGGCTTTCTCAAATGTCTTATATAATTTCTAATTTTATTCAGTACTTTGACTATCATATGCTTATTTCAGTGGTAGAGCCATGGCAGAAAATTCAAATTTCTTTGAAGGTTCCATTGAATGGTGTGATAAACCCTTACTTTTAATTTGTCCGAGACCAGCATCTTAAACTTTTATTGTGTGATAGATGATGCTTGCCTGGACAGCAAATTTACGTCTAACAAATCAGACACTAAATTTCTAGGACCAAATATTGATAAAAGTTAATGTTCAAAACTTTCAGTGGTAAATGGTTAAATATTTTCATACCATTATAGAATACACAATTCCTGTTTTGGGTAGTGTAAGGTATGGGCAAGAGTATCAATTTTATTTGTTTTGTACTGTAGTTACTGACAAAAATATGATTATGTAGTTTTTATACATTAAGCATACTGATTCCAAAATGAAGTTGTTAGGCTGAAAATTTTGTGTTACTTAAACAGTGGTTTACAATAATCCCTAACTCATTCCCTGCTCATATTCCTTACTGCTCCATTTTTCAAAATTAATACAGTATTTATAATGTACGGACTACAATTTTCCCAGAAACAGATTGAGTATCTCAGATGGGACTCTACAAGAGCTGAATACACAAAACGTGTTTTAGTGGAATTCAGCTTCCTTGACACCACTCTCGAGGAAAAACCCTACTCGCCAGCTTATGATAAAACTATAATCGGGAGTTTTGATAACTTATAATCAATACTTGTTTTTAGAAAAATAATTGTGGGCTTGTTAGAGATGAATTTGTTGTTCAGATAAGCGTCATCTATCACACAATAAATATTAAGGTGCTGGTCTTAGGCACATTAAATGGGGGTTTGTATCATATCACTCTTTAATTTTATAAATATATTCTGAAATGATTAAGCTTAGCTCTTAAAGATCTTGACAATCCCATAATATTGTGGTGTCATTAGCAAATACTGTAAATTTGCCTCTAATGTTTTACGTTGTCATGTCAATAATATAGATGAAAAATAAAATAGGCCCCAATACCAAACCCTGTGTGATGCCCCTATTCATTTCAGTTTTATCGGAATTAATGTACACTTTGATTTTTACCTGAAAGATGAACGAAACCAACTAAATCCATACCTTTCAAGTTTCTGCAACAGTATCCCGTGATTTAGGCAGTCTCATGGCTTCGGCGAATCACAAAATTTCTTTGGGGTACCTGCTCTGAAATTTAATAATTCTTTGAACTTCTGGTACTTGAACTCAAATATCTCAAATTTCAAAAAAAAAACAATTAAATTTAAATCTTTGATTGATTTGCCTAATAACTGTATAAAGAATTGACAAACGGATCTATGCAAACTGTTTATTACTGCCCTCGATTCAAGAGTTTTAAGCTCGGGTGCATCAAACCCTGAGTAGCTCCGAGCACATCTGGGTATATACCTATTCTCGTTCTCGAGAGAACGACCATCTTGATGGAAAGTGGGCGTGGTTCTCACGAAAAAGTACGAAAACGTATTCGGAATACGGTTTCTTACTTTTTCGTGAGAACCACGGCCACTTCCCATCAATATGATCGTTCTCTGAAGAACGAGAATAGCTACCCAGAATACGGTTTCATACTTTTTCGTGAGAACCACGCCCACTTCCCATCAATATGATCGTTCTCTGAAGAACGAGAATAGGTACCCTGAAAAAAGCGGTAAAAGTATTAATTGGAACAGTAAATAACCTACGAATTATTTTTTTTCGGAATTTATGTTTTTAATATACATAGCGAAACATATTGAAGTCAAAAAGGTAAAAATATTATATTATTACTTATTAGTTTTGAATTTTGTCTGGTGTCATGGCATTTTCGGCCATAAATATTTCGCAATTCGTTAAAAAAACTATGAAGGTAAGTTCGATATCTTGTGAAATAATCTTATTTTTGTGTCTCCATTTCATGTATAAAATGTTTTTTTACCCAAAAATAGCATCTAACAATGATAACTGATAGCTGTTAGGGCTTTATACACCAAATATTTTTTTTGGTGCTTGAGGGGTAAGGGGAAAGCAGATATGACAAGCGCCGAGGCATAATGCACTACTTGAATAAAGCAAGGATTTCTTGCACCAGTACAGCTCGGAGCTGTTCATGCTAATGAATCGAGGGCAGTTTATTACTGCCCTCGATTCATTAGCATGAACAGCTCGGAGCTGTACTGATGCAAGAAGCCCTCGCTTTATTCAAGTAGTGCATTATGCCTCGGTGCTTGTCAGATGTGCTTTCCCCTTACCCCTCAAGCACAAAAAAAAATATTTGATGTATAAAGCCCTAACGGTTATCAGTTATCATTTTTAGATGCTATTTTTGGGTAAAAACACATTTTATACATGAAATGGAGATACAAAAATAAGATTATTTCACAAAATATCGAACTTACCTACATAGTTTTTTAACGAATTGCGAAATATTTATGGCCTAAAATGCCATGACACCCGACAAAATTCAAAACTAATAAGTAATAATGTAATATTTTTACCTTTTTGTCTTCAATATGATACGCTATGTGTATTAAAAACACAAATTCTGGCAAAAAAAATAATTTGTAGGTTATATACTGTTCCAATTAATATTTTTACCGCTTTATTCAGATTTGCTCGGAGCTACTCAGGGTTTGATGCACCTGAGCTTAAAACTTTTGAATCGAGGGCAGTATATAAGGGACATATTCAGGGCGCGTTCAAACGGCGAGTCGGAAGTGAAATAGCGGTGTTGCGAATCTGGTATTTTTCGTGTGCATGCTTTTTAAAAATTCCATACGACGTAACGAGTTAGTTTTTAAAATATATGTTTACAACGTTATTAATTTTTCAAAAATACTTTAAAATATATGTTCAGTAGCCAAGAAAAATTAATATAAATTAATAAATAATTTTCATATATCGAAGTAAATAAAATGTTTACTTATTTCAATCTTGTTGTACTGAACTGGATTAAATAAAAATCAAAGACTTTTTTCAATTACCAGTTTTTCAAGTTAAAACTTCTTTAACGCGGATATCGACCAACCGCTAACAACAAAATTTGTGGACCAAAAGAACTTAAAAACGTTTCAACGAAGAATCCTGAATTCTATACCTTTGACTCCAATAAAATCGACGTGCTTAATAGGCATTTTTTTTTGTTTAGGTTTGTTTTCTATGAAATGTCTAGCCATATTTCACGTATACCAATAAATTAACTTTCCTAGCGGTGTATTTGATTAAGAAAAATAGTTTATGCTCACTTTTCTTGAAATTATCTAGCCAGCGATTTCCTGTCGGTGTCTTTAATTAAAAAAATTACTTATGTATACTTTCCTCGAAATCCTCTAGCCGTTGGCACGTACATCAAAAAATCTCATGGATTGCGTGAGGACAAAGAAAAATACTCCTCGCTAGATAAAATAAATACATCTGGGTTTCGTCTGTCTACGTTTTTTCGAGTTATCGGAAAATTATTGAACTCGACCTATCTAACTTAAATGCCGCTCGTTGCGTTTATATATAACTCGTTAATGAACTATTACTTTTAGATCCCGCTCGTTTATTAGAATTATTATTTACCGTATGTCCCTCTAGAAGTTTTTTCCCAACAGAAGCGATTCGAAAACCCTTATTAATTCTTTAATTGGACTATGAAAATCCTTTTCTAGACTTTCAGCATTTTTCATGCATTCATCTTCAATGTATAACGCTGACATTTTTAATATATCATGCGCCACCCCATGTAGGGCCGTAGACGTCTCATCAAAACCACTCAAGGTGCTTTGAATGTCTCCCTCCTCATTTCATTTATGGAAATGTGAGTTGACGGGATTAGACATGTCTAAATGGATATGATTTATTTTTAATTTAAATTTAACTTGCGAGAAATTCTTTATCCACAGATGACTTTTTGAGGTTAATTAAGGAAGCTAATTAACCAGGGATTATTTTTATCACCGAGGACTTTTTCTTATTATTTACTTAACTCTTGTAAGGAGTTATTTTAATCGAAGTTAAAATCGCTAATGGCTATCTAATTATTTGAAGAATTAGATGAAAAAAAAAGTTTGGTTAATTAATCCTAATTTAACAACTAATTTCTAACTAACTATTTTAGTTTCAACTATTACTTAATTTCTGAGAACTTAGCCTAATATTTGTGCTATCGTTGTTGTCTTTTTATTTAACACAAAGATAAACAATCACGGAGGACTAATTATTTGCTTAGTTAAAGGAAAATAATTTCTATGCTAAATTTTATTAAATTTTTAATAATATTTCCTATTTGATTATTTCAAGCCAATGGCTTCGCACTCCCTCTAGGGAATATTGACTCATACTAGGTATACCAAGATACTTAAAGTACGAAGCTCTGTGGGAATCGTTTCCTTGTCCTAGGTGATGTGGTTTACTGTATTTCTTACGAACTTTCTGACGGTTCGCGCGATTGCAAGGAGAACGGCTTTCTGGACCGGCTATACAGATGCTCACTAAGACCCCTTAATGTTCTGCAGGAAGTTCTTTGGTATCGCTCCAGTTGTTGATAAAATTATGGGAATCGTGTGGACGCTGTTCATTGCCCATTGTCTTCGAATTTGTACCTCCAGATCTCTATATTTGGCGATCTTCTCGTTGTATTTTGGCCTTAGGTTGTTGTTGTTAGGTACAGCAATATCGATTAGTGTAGTTCGCCGAGGAATTTTATCTGTTAGTATAATGTCTGGTCTATCACTTTGTGACGTTCAGTAGTTATTTTTTCCCTAAATTTGCTACAAGAACAATTCGTTTTACAGAATTTAGATGAATTTTACTGATTAATGATTAAGCAACAATAATACTTAAAAATAAGACGCTTCTAATATTTAATATACAATTTTAACGATGCCATGATCAATATACTAAAGAATACATATTATCGATGGATGTTTCACCACTTTCCAATTTTATTAAAGTAATAGATTCCTGGAACTTTTTCTTTAATATCTTCTTTCTTGCCAGTAACAGGATATCTTCACCGAAGGAATTGTAGAATAAAACAAAAACGATGCTTTTCTTCTAAATTACCATCGTAAGCAGATCGGCTTATTCTCACGTTGAACTATCCTAACGAGAAAGGGTTTTCTCTCATGTTGAACCTTCGTAAACAGATCGGTTTTCCTATAACAGTTTTATTCCCAGAAACCTCTAACCTTTTAATTCACTGCCCTAATCGCTTGCCACACCCCTTCTACAGACCAGCTCGCAACTCTAAGTTACTATTCGTAGGAAGATTTTGCGATAAATCGTAATTTATAAAACTCAAATTATAATAAAATCGACGTCTTGCCTTGTAACACTCGATGTGTCGAAGTCTTCCAAGTCCATATCGGTTTCTTCTACGTGCTCTAGAAGTTACTTCAGTTATCTCAATTACGCTGTTGTTTGTTATGTTTATTATTATTAATTCAGGTTATAACGAGGTCTGTGTTGGTTCTGGATGAATCTCAACTTGTATCTCTCTACAATCCTGTATTTCATTTTACGATTCTGAAGTTTTAGAATCGCTGATGTTTTCTTCCTCTCTTTCGAGTATCTCGAATTTAGAAATATCCGATTCTGAGGTAAGATCATCATCATTGTCAATTTTTATTTGATTTCTTCTCGGTGCAGGTTTCAAGTCATCCACGTATATCGTATATACTCCGAGTTCGAAATCTATATCGTAAGTAGTATCACTATTTATATTAAGGATGTTACACGGCCTAATTCAGTACGTTGGTATCGATTAGGATTTAGTGTTAATTAGGTCTCCTACACGGAACTCTGCCTGAGGTTATGATTCATAGTAGCATTTTCTTTCTTGATACCGTTTTTGCTTTTAAATTTTTGTCCCATTCTCCGGGCACGTTTAATTTATAAGCGAGAACAATAGCTGATGGTGATTCGTGTGCTGCACGGTATATTCTTATTCTTAGTATGCGTATTGCTTTAGGTAATTGTTTCTCCTAAGCACTTTCTCCCCGGTTTACGAGTAACACACGTAGGATTTTTTTCAACTCCTATACTCATCTCTATCGGATTCGCCTGTTGATGATGGATTAGTAAGAATTTCTGTTGGATTCCTTGCGACACGCAATATTTCTTCATTTTATCCGAAGCAAATATTAGCGATTGATTAGTAATTATCATTTCAGGGATACCATACCGACATACGATTTCGTCGCCGATAAATTCTATGATGTTTTCTATAAAGACCTTTGTTTTGATCCATTTTGAGAACACATCCTCAGCAATTTTGCTTCTGTTTTCGCCGTAGGAGGATTATACCGTCCTAACAAATCCACCGAGGCCATTGGAAATGGGATGCATGATCATAATGATGCCTTCGGCTGCTTTTGTTGCGTTTTGCATATCAAACATATGATGAAATTATTTACATATTTCGGGATTGTTTCCCCATCAGTATGTCGTTGATATTGTGAGGTAAATTTTATTAATACTAGGATGAGCTACTTCCTCTGAATCGGGGTAAAAGTGTATTAATCGCTCAACTATTATTTTGCCTCTCATCTTACTGCGCTTGTAGACTCTATCTCCATGTTTTACGAATTTTCGTTGTATTTTCCTTTGTCTGGCAGTTTCAGAAGGATTTTTCTTCCTTCCAGGGTAAGTACACCACTTAGGTTTTTAATGTACTTAATTTTCTGTTGAATGGCAATTATCAATCAATAATCCCATTTTGTTAATCATGTTAACCTTTGCTACCACTTCTGGTGGTACTAATCGTTTCAGGTAAATCATCACAAACCGTTCTTTTTTCCCATTTATATGAACTAAAGCAACATCCATCCAAATATGATACGGTTCACGGTGTACAACACTGATTAAAAGAAGATGTTTATTGGCAACTTGGAAGTACGTTTTTCTGAAATAAAGTATCATTATATAAACAAAATCAAAATATAGCTACATTTCAAGGAACAAATAGTCTTTATGATTTCCTCTTTTTAAGAACTTCGAACGTAGCATATAAAAAAGATCGAATAAATCCTAATACTTTTTTGCAAAGACGTACTAAAAATGACGAATGAAGCTTATAAAAATTATAATAAAAACCAAGGGTTAACGGAAACAAAATTTGTCAAATATGCTCGAATAATAAAACCATTAATTACTGGTACTAAATTAGGCGGTTCTATTCAAAACAGAAAATTTCATCTAAAAAGACAACACTACCATTAAACAAACATTTATCATCTGATCCATCTAACTACATTTATTGGAATAAACCTAAGGAATTGATAGATCTACTGAGATTGTTATGGTGTTCAAAGATTGCTGGTCATACCGGATACGACAATGAAGTTATGTCAGTCATAGAAGAACTTCGTGAGGAAAGTATCATTTATTAATACATACAAGCACTTTTTGGGACCACTGTTCAACAAGTTGTTTGAGTGAAAGACATAAAACCAAGCAACAGAAAACTAAAAATTGTCCATAATACCATTAGCAAGTATAAAAACCTATTAGATAAGATCTATAAGCACGCGTGGTCGACAGAACAGTTTAAAATAATAAAAGTTAATATTACAAATCTATATACATGTCTATTAAAATCTATGGATAGTAAATAAATTAAAGGATGTTTTTATGAAGCAGAGTTAAAAAAGACGAAAACCCATGGATTTATTTAGTGAAAAAAAATACGTAGGCAAGGCTAGAAAAATTACAGCGATCAATTATTTGCGAAGCTGTTAGGTTTTCCCAATCACCTCAACTCTTGGATTCCTGAATTAGATACTCTATAATTGTAGCCATAATTATATTTTGTGGCCAAATACATTACTTAATATAATACAATAATCGGTTCTATTTATTTTTTTTTCTTTAAATCAGGTAGATATCCTATAGCTAGATATTTCATCGTCCTCTCAATATCATCACGTACTTTTTTTCATTTAATAATTTTGTCATTGAGCTGCCTACCTATTTTATTCACATTATGCATAACCCACTCCTTGACGGTGTGCTCAAGGATTGAGGTGGCAACTTATTTTTTCTAATTTAGAAATTTTTACATCGAGTTCACTATTTCATTTCTTCACACAATTCATAAAGTCTTTATAAAGAATATTAGCCATTTATATACGAACTGGGTGAATTTCCTTAAGAAGATAACCTCAAGTAACAGCGTCATCAGATTTTTGTGGCTGTCCATTATAATTCAAATCTATTTTATTTTATATGTGGTATTTACTTTCATAACATATTGATTTATATTATTTAAAAACCTTTTTTTTTTAAATTTGAGCTAAACTATTATCTACTGGGTTGGTAAATCTATATAGTAAGTAAATAAGTTAAACAGTAATTATTTAGAAATATTTACTATAATTTAATTACACAAATACAGATTAAAGTTAATTGTCCATATTTGCAATGTCTTAAGGAATCAATTTATATTTTGTAGCTAGTTCACTAGGTAAATGTGTTATATTAACGAGGTATTCTTTTAATTCTTCATTGACCATCTTAGCTCAAAATGTATTCAGGTTTATGAAACCATATAAATATTTGGTTGCCTCAATATTCGATCAATCACTTGCACTATCTAAAATATCGTAAGCTATATTTCTTAACTATCTTCTCAGCCAAACCATGTACCTACCTACCCATTCTTTGTCAATTGCACCAGCAGACACCTTTAAAAGAAACAATGAAACCGTGTAAGTATTCTGACATGTGCAACAAATTTTTAAATTCAATTATATTATTTTTCAAACACAATTTATAAATTACTCTAATGAACCGAAACTTAATAATTTTTGACTATTATTTCCAAAAACTCTAGTACCTTGCCCCAAATAAGTTAAAGTATATTTCCCTTTAGTTTTACTCATGATATCTACAATATCATCTGACAGCGTTTCAGCTACACGTTGTGGCAAAAAGTCTCGAATGTGTTATTATCACTGTCATCGTGTAAAGCTACTGAAAGAGTTTTGCCAAATCGTGTGATGAAACTATTTTTTTAATTTTATAAACTTTTCTCACAATCATTGCAGTAATTTTTTTCCTCTCTAAAATCTCTGATATTTACTAAACATTTTATTAATTTCTTCTAGAATTTTTTTTTTGGAACACTCATGCTTGAAAAATGGTATAAAGTAAAAAAAAATTACTGTGAATACAAAAGCACTTTCAGTATAATCTCCGCTGTTTCCCCGTTTCCCTTTATCACAGACCCATCCAAAGACCAAATGACAAAACTTATGAAACAATAAAAACTACGCACTTGTCCTCCATAAAAGTCAAATACACACCATTACGTTTGCAAACCATTAAGTTCAAATTTAAAATCACGTGCCCAAAGTGACATTGAGCAAAGTTAAGGTGACCTCGAGCAAGGTCAAGGTGAAGATCATACACAATATTGAACACATAACGTGTCTTAAGGCCAAGATAACACCAATGCAAGGTCAAATGCAAGGTCATGAGAGCGCGGCCAAGGTCAAGATCAAGAAGTGGGGGGATGAGATAAACCGGGTATAGTTCACTACAGAAGGTTTTTCAAGCATACCAGAAAACAGGAACATTAAAACCTTATTACACCATAGGCGTGCGTTTTTTGTTATGGCTTTTTTTATATTCTCGGGTCCGTCCTAAAGCCGGATGCACTGCAACTAGAGTAGGCCTATTGTGCTCACCCTAGACATTACAGCTACTCTGTCAACCTAGCCCTCTGACTCAATCTGTACAGTCCTGCTAAGGAGTGAGTGAGTATTTCTCCCGGTTCCAATCTTACTAACCCGAAAGTTTGTTGTTTAAATCTCACCAGTGACTCACAGTCACATATGATATGCTTCATCGTTTCCTCGGCTTGTCCACATAGTCTGCAGCCGAGGTTTCCGTTATATAGATTCATTCTATTCAGATATACTTTGACGGCCATGTGTCCCGTCATTATACCCGTAATAGTCCTTAATTGGTTTCTACTCATTTGTAGTAATTTCCTTGCCAGTTTCGGGTCAGGATTCCCAATAAATAGCTTGCATTCCCAAACCAGCCTCGATGATACCTTTTGGCCCTTGAGGGCTTTTAGGGCTGCCTGGCTGTCAGAGTAAATGAGGATTTGCTTCCCTTTCTCCTGTTTATCTCGTCTACGCACCGTAAGATTGCGTATATTTCTGCTTGGAATACTGTTGGGTATTTCCCAAGGGGAAGGGTTAATTCCTTCCCCAGTTGTAGCCCATATATCCCAGCTCCAGTACCCTCACTAGTTTTTGAACCGTCAGTGTACCAAATACTTGCACTCGAGAATGTTTCCGGTTTTTCTCTTTTACTTGCCATTCGATCCTCTATTGTGACTTCAAACGGTATATTATAACGGTAGCTTGAGTTCATATGGTCTGTGTCCATTTCCAACTCAGGGCTCCTGATTTTTTTACATATGTTTTTGTGTCCTGACAACGTCCTTTGCGATTTTACTGTTGAGTGATTTAGTCGGTGGAGTCCCATTCTTGCCTCTGCCTGAATCACTATGTGTAGCGGAGGCAGATCCAGAATACACTCCATTGCCGAAGTGGGGGTTGATTTCATGGCCCCAGTAATACACAAACAGGCGACCCTTTGTATTCCACTCAGCTTTGTCATGGTTATTCTCTGCGTTACCTTGGGCCACCAGACCAAGGCTGCGTAAGTGATGGCTGGTCTCACAACACTAGTGTATAACCAGTGTACCATTTTCGGCGAGAGACTCCATGTTTTCCCACATAATCTTCTAACAGTCATAAGAGTTATTTCCGATTTTCTGGTTATGTTTTCCACTTGTTTGTTCCAGGTCAGCCTGGAGTCTAAAATCACCCCCAGATATTTTACTTCTCTGGAAAGTGATATTGTGTTACCTTGAAAGATGATGGGACCGAGATCCTCTATCCTTCTCCGTTTTGTGAAGGGGATTAGGACAGTCTTTTGGGGACTTATATTGAGTCCCTCCTGCCTTACCCATCTTTCTACAACTTTAAGTGCCCTCTGCATTCTCTCTCTTACCGTTGTATTAAATTTGCCTTGGGTTAAGATTACCAAGTCATCTGCATATCCCAGTACAGAGTGACCTTCCCTACTCAGAGTTCGCAGAAGCCCATCCATTACTAGGTTTCAAAGCAGTGGGGAGAGGACCCCCCCCCTGCGGACACCCCCCCAGTCACCCATGCCATCAGTGACTCTCCAAGCAGTTCTGTATAGATCACCCTGTCTTTTAACATATTTTCAATCTACCTGCAACAGGTCTCTTCCAGATTGATGTTCCTTATTGCAGTGATGATTGATTGAAAAGACATGTTGTCGAACGCCCCCTCTATGTCTAGAAATGCTCCTAGAAGCACTTCCCAATTTTCCAGAGTGTTTTCCACCTTGCTAACCAAGTCGTGGAGCGCTTTGTTATGGCTTACTGGATAATATTGATAAAATTATGCGACTATTTTTATTTTATTTATTTATATCAGGGAAAAGGAAATTTTTCAAGATGCGGATTTTTTTTTTGACACGTTTAAAAAAGCAAAAAATTCTGGATTTTTAAAGTTTCATATATCTCTGGATTTTTGAGTTTTGAAGCTTTTTGAACGTGCTAAAATCGAAGTTTCGTATCCTGGGAGACCTTCTTTTCTTTTTTTGGTATGTGTAAAAACCTTTAGGAGTCGTATTTCTAGAGACAGTTCAAATATGGAAAATTCGTTTTTCTTAGATGCTCATATAATCGCGAGTTTTAAAGCGTTTGAGAAAAAAAAAAGAAAAAAGAAATTATAAGTCTGGGAAAGATATTTCTTTTTTATTATTATTGGAACAACTTGTTATTTTAGAGCCAGTTGGGCTTAAAAAATAGATTTTTGTGACTTCTAATGCTTGTAGAATCGCGAGTTTAGAAACTAAAGATTTCAGTATAATTTTCCTCAATTCTATATCTTTTCCCTGTTAGATTTTTCACTTTCTCATCTCTGTAGTTTTTTCCTTCCAGTGATAGTTGATTTTGTCCATCATTGTATGGCATCTACAAATTGTGTAGTTGAAAAAGATTTACACAAATGTGTACATTGGACATGAAAAAAAGTTTTGTTTTTCGCTATTCTGTTCTGCTTTTAAGAAAAATTGTGACATTTTGGAAGCTTTTTAGTTTTTACATTTTCACACGATAAAAAACCGTTAAGCAACGAAAAAATAAATTTTGTTGTTCCCTGCTCTTATGAATGCTTTTTATATAAATATTTATTATATCCAGTCGTTCTTTAAGAAAAGTATAAATTAAGATAGTTTCATTATATTTAACTGAAAAGGTTTATGACAGAAACTGTTGTGAAGAGAAATTTGTATACCCTCCAAATTCCTTTTGGTTTTTTCGTCAATATCTTCAATTTGGTTATAATCTAGGAATGTAGTTTCTAGTCTCCATTTGTTCTCTTTTTCATATACTTTTTTATACTTACCTAGGGTTTGAGCTGCTGCAGCTTAAAAAGGGTAGCAGGTCCTACTGAGTTAAACTTTTTACAGCAGTTAACAAAACAAAACTTGTTAAAAAAAAATAATCAAAGATTTTACTTAAATAGTAATTTTAATTATTTTTCTATTTCATACTAAACAAAGCTAAATTAACAAAACACCCACATTTCTTCTAGTTATTATAGTTTATAGTCTGCGTTTCTTTTACCGATACGTCGCGGGTACGCAGGCGAGTCAAACGTTTTGTTTAACCCATTTTAAAATTCCATATTCACTGCGAATCACGCTTAGAATTTCACTTTGAGAATTCTACTTAAAACATTTTTCACCGTATTTTGAATATACTTTTTGAATTAATACATTTTAATTTTCGGTATTAACTAACTTCTTATAGCGATATTGTTTGTACACAGTTTATTGTAACGTCTTGACAATATCCGGATTATTCCAATTCAACTTGTTTTTCAGCCAAAAGTTGCATGATCGAGGCTCTACAAGTTGGAATTTCTCGAATCTTGTTTTTCACCAAAAAGCGCGTGATCGTGCTTTTACGTAATGAAAGTAACATTCGAGATCTATTTATTTTTCAGCATTACAGAACCAAAATGGTATGGTTAAGATTCTGATTTTATATCTTAAAATATTATTCGAGTTTTTACAGTAGGTACACGTAGAAGTACACGTTTCTGATAAAATTTGCAATTTCATGTCTTAGAAAAATTTGGTCTAAGGTAAAGAAAATAAGTTGATTTAAATATTTTAAATTTAATAGTTTTTTTCTGTTGTTGAATTTTAAAGTGAACACTTGTACTATTTTTGGAGATTTCCGATTTATTTATTTTAAAATAAATTTAATTTTAACACGACTCTTCCCTTTTGCTTTTTAAATATTTTTAATAAAAATTGTTAGAGACTTCAGCCAAAATACCAAATAAATAAGTTAATCTAGAATTGTTCGATTGATATTAATAGAAAATAGTAGGTAATTTAGTTTTTACTTTTAGGTGCAATATTTTGATGCTCATTTACATCTTCCGCTGGCTCCCCCTTACATTCTAAAATTGAAATGAATTCTCACATTGATGATACATTTTGGAAATAATATTCCATACTTTGATTCATGCGGATCCAAGATACAGCGTTGTAATAAACTACGTAGCCGATATTTGGAATTATTTGTGGTATTTGGGAACTTTTAATATGACGAAAAGTATGTACTGTTTAAAATTGTTTTCAGAAAGAATTACTGGTTCCGTGCCTGCGATAACTCAACACTGATTGAGTACTTTAAATATTGTAATATACAGGGTAGAGTATTTTATTACTACACACTCGCCGGGTAAGTGAATTAGCAAAAAATGTTTCCCACAAAAATTGTAAGGCTGGAAGGAGAACATCAGATGGTTACTGTGAAAAGTTAAATTTCATGATATTCAAAGGTTAGGCAGGATTCTTAAAATAGGAACCGCTATTTTTGACCTTAAAATTAAACCTTCGCAAAATTTCACCTTAACATAAGTAATTGAGTCATTTTTAGGGTAAAACAACTATTCCCCCCTATGAAGCAAAATTTTCTCAAGGAGAGCAAGTTAAAAACTCATATTTTTGGACTTGAAACACGCAAAAATTACTTGGCCTTGACATCGAGAATTTCAGAGATTAAGTTGTTTTTCTGAATATACACTACTTTTTTTTATCAACAATGAAAATTGGAGAACATTTCATTTTTTAAAGTATAATCGAGTTATAGATCCAAATGAGTTTATTTAAAAAATAGTGTGACATCTACAGATATTTTAATAAAGCTAACGGAAAGTTGAATAATACCAAACACGTTTTAACACCGTGTTCGAAACAAAACATAAATAAATTATTATTATTTGTGGAAAACTAGTGAGTTTTTTACATTGCAAATAAATTAGCGGAGATGTGGCAAGAAAATCATTTATTTACAAAAACACTAAAAGTAACAATAAGAATAAATTATGTACAAAACAAATACATCTAACTATATTATTACTAAGTAAGTATAAAGTAAACTAAGATCTTGGTATACGTTTTAACAGTCAATAAAGTAATTAAAAATAACTAATTAATATGGGATCTGTACACTTAAGTAAACTTGTTGCTTTAATTTAACATTACCAGAAACCTGCTATGATAGTCGTTTATAGGTACTTAAAAAATCCTTTTTTTTATTAATTCGTTTTATCGTAAATGTCATTTCATTTTAGGATAGATCATACAAAATTAATAGATAATTTTATATAGGTTCCAAAGATAAACATAAAATATATTACTACTTTCGTTAAATATGAGACAAAGTATTTGTCAACAGAATTTTTAACTAGGATTTTGTTTTCTTTAATTACAATTCAGATTAATAACAATTTCTTTAATAATAAGAAAAATTATTACGAACATGCTAAAAAGGAATGAGTGATCAAATTTTTCAATATACTTTTGTTTTCATTTTGTGACAGGCTTTATTTTTTGTCACAATAAATGTAGAGTCATGATCTCAAGTGTTGGACTTTGGGAAAGGTTGGGATAAAAAAGTTGGAGACCTTCCAAAGGTAATGTTACAAAAGATAGTTGTGAATATTATGATGGATCATATTACGAATTTTAAAAATACTGAATCAATAATGATGAGAAGATATTAACAACGACTAAAAAATGCAAGTTTTATATATATATATATATATATATATATATATATATATATATATATATAATAAGGCATTCTTTGCAAATCGGATACCCCCTGCTCTCCAGAATAGTATTAACATTTAAAAATTGAGCAAGGGTTTAAAAGGTGTATTTTTTTATCTAGTTTCTGGGACCGAGTGGAGCTTTCCAATTCTCAATATGAATGATACAATATGGCGGCTGAATACAATGGCTTCGTGTAGGACTTTTGTTTTATCATCGAAATTATTTCACATCGCATCAGGCTAAAACTTTTCATGCAAACGTATTAAAGGTCATAAAACATAATAACATAAGAATTTTGCAATTTTGACATCAGAATCGTCATTGAGAACCCCGAAAACCTCAGAGAATCAAATTTCATGCCATTCGGACGAAAATTTTCTATTTTATATTGAAACGATCTATTCGGTCGCCATATTGGATCTGCCATCTTGAATTTTTAAGTCTGGTTCATATTTTATGATCTGCAGTACGCTTATATTCAAATTTTTAGCCTGATGCGCTCATTTATGTGAAATAATTTCTGTGATGAAACAAAACTACTACACGAAGCCATCCTATCAAGCCGCCATATTGTATCAGCCATGACGAGAATTAGAAAACCCCACTCGGTTGGAGAAACTAGATGAAAAAAGCATATTTTAAGTCCTTGTTGGACTCTTAAATGTTAATACAATTCTGGAGAGCAGGGGTGTCCAGCTGACCAAAAATGCCATATATATATATATATATATATATATATATATATATATATATATATATATATATATATATATATATATATATATATATGTATATATATATATATATATATGTATATATATATATATATATATATATATATATATATATATATATATGCATAAATTTAAAACAAATTGCAGCTTTACGACTTTTTAAACCAGTAGGTACTAAATGAATTTAAACAGTCTTACCTATAAAATGCAGATACAGCCTAATATGTTTTTTTTTTTCATTTATAGATTATATATACATATACATACATACATACATACATATATATATATATATATATATATATATATATATATATATATATATATATATATATATATATGTTATATCGTAGATTTTCACGGATGGTAGAATGAATAGTTTGGTTATTCTGGGTTTCAATCCGTTCGTTCAAAAAATCGTTTTCACCCGGAATAACCAAACTATTCATATATATATATATATATATATATATATATATATATATATATATATATATATATATATATATATATATATTGCATTAATCATTGGTTACTTTGTAATGATCTAGAAAAAAAAACAAGAAAGTATAATTATACGTTTGATTTTTGGTGGTTAGATCCGAATAACGTATTATAATATTTTAGGATTCACACTTTCATTATCACTAAATTTAATGTTTAACAATGATGATACGAGTGTCTTAAATATTCTGTTTATATAACATTATTATAGATTATATTAAGAAATTGTATTTAAACATAATGTTGTAAGAGCATATCTTTTAAGTGACTAACAATTGTATCTATATTTAGTTTAAATTCTGTCGTCCTAACTAATACACAAATTGAAAACAACATAGTAAATTACAGACTAATATTTTAGCAAAAGTTATAACTTATCACTATAGATCATAGCAAATTTTTTGCGTGTCTGATTAGAACATCAAAATTAAATTTTAAGCTTACTTACAAAAAATTGAAGAATATGTACCCATTCCTCATGTTAACATTTTGTGTTTTTTAACCCTTATCCCTCATTATCGTCAAAGGAAAACAATTGAGAATTATATTACTGTAATACTTGTATCTTCTTAAATTGGACATCCTGCGCACTAATTAATTTTTGAATTCTGGTTGTAGAGAATGTTTCTAATTTATTACGCTTGAATAAGAAATTTTCATCTTGACAAATTGTGATATTTAAATAAGAAAAATAACTTTATTAAAAACATTTATATACTGAAAATTATAGTACTATTTAAATCAAAGGTCACTGGATAAAGTTAAGTTCGGGATATGTAGGCCATGGTATTTAAGATATGCCGTATAGATAATTAAGACTGTAAAAATAAATTAAAACACTTTTTTTCGCGAATATCTCAGGGAAATGTTCAAGTGTATATCATTTTATAGAACATATTTAGAACGTTGTAAGCATTTATATGTTAAGTGATATAAAGTATTTCATCAAAAAATAAAAGTTTATGTCGCATTTTAGAAACAATTTTTTCTCTTTGTGGCAAATTAATCAAAATTTAATATAATTTTGTATTAAAATTTTTTTTCCACTGCAATGTTTAGTACTGCGGCAAAATATATTTACCCTGTTCAAAAGCAGCTCATACCGAGTTTTTATTAAAACAATATTGAAAGCTTAAACCATCAATTTAAGCTGCTTTATATATAAATATATAGAGGTTAAGTTTTCTTTTGACGAATGGTGATATCGCATTGTATTTTCAAAAGATTCTGAAGAAAATATTTTGAAAAAATTACAATTTTGCTAAAGTACCCTAAGTACAATTGGTATCAGCTTTGAAGACTGAAATTTTTAGTTTCCTTCTTAGGGAAAATGTATTAACCATTTCTTAATTTTACAGTTAATTTTGAAACGGAATTCTGTTGTTAAAATTATTACTACTTTCTTTCCTTTAAAAAGAAAATAAGTATGATTCCTCTAATTATCATGACTTATACAAACACTGTAAGTGTATGTTAACTTAATATCAAAACTGATTTACCAGGATTTTTCAGGTCGATACTTTAGAAGAAATCAGTCTGATATATTGGATTAAACAACCTCTATAGTTGAGTATGTCCAAATGAATTATAAAAACTAATTTCTAACAATCGTCACTATGAACTTTTCGTGAATTACGTTTTTTGTGGGCTATAACTTTCGTAATTATTTTTAACATTGTCACTGCAGGCGCTTCAAAAGCTACAGATAATATGAACGCTAAAGAATATGATGCCACTGTTTGCCCCAAAAACATTACCATAGTTGTTGTTAATCCAAGATGCAAAGGATTATCCATCGTCATCACCATTCCTCTTAAAAGCAAAGGGTGTACTAAGTAGGCACAATATGTGACTCTGCTGAATGGATACAGGATGGGCATCGACAAAAATTTATTTATTATACCTGAAAAGAAAAAATAATAATTTTTTTTGTAAAAACATTGTGAAATATATATATATATATATATATATATATATATATATATATATATATATATATATATATATATATATATACAGGTGCGGAAAATTCAAAACAGAACATAAATTCGAAAACTTCTAGTGTGGTTCAATAGCTGCTAAATATGCAATTTAAAAACAAAATAAAAAGAATAATTGTATTTCTATGAATAAAATATTGCGCTTGAGTTCAAGCTTCATTTTAAAAATAAATACATGGATATCGATAATCGTTAAAAAAGCGAAAGTACTTTTTCCTGTATGCTTAGGACTTCTTAACAAATACCAGTGCAAATAATTTGTAACTAATATAACATTTGTTGATTAACATAAATGAATAAATAATTCGACTGTAATAAAAATGATAAAAAGACCTTTTCAATCATTGCCTTCTTTGTTAACAGCTCTTTTCTCATTCTCCAATACGTACGAATTGTTATCAGACTCTTTACGATGCCAAAAAACAATGTATGGATTCGTCGACGCCAAAAATTTTGGAACACATCCTCCATATTTTTTCCTCGAGAAAATTTTCGGGTAAAGTTTAGGCGATAGTTTCTTATCAACTTGTTCGATGATTTTTGTGCATCTTTCGATAGTTTACTTATCGGTTATATTGCAAATGCTATGATGTCTGGTCCACGGATAAGTAATTTGTGGATTCCTGCTGGCATGTTATACCAAGAATATTCTCTGAAGAACAATCTTGCTCGTTGAAGTATGTATTCCTCAATCTTCTCTAATGCAGTTCAATGTCCGCTTCAAATAGTCTGCAAAATGACGTAAAAACGGAGGATCAGTTTCGGCTTTACTCCTGTTATAATAGCTAACTCATCACTGTTCTCGAAGAACCGTCGAGCTAAGTTGCCATCGTTAGTGTTCCCTAACCCTTTCTTTGGCATTTTAACAAGAAGTCCTAATCTCTCTCTTTAAAGGCCTGTTGGATGGAGGCCTTTTTCTGTGCTTTCACCTCTTTGTCTTTCTGCTTACGGGCTTGCCACTTCTGTGTGTCACGTTGATACGATAAATACAAGCAGCATTCGAAGCATCGAATACATGCATGTAGAGTTAATAGTCGTAGCTTGCAATACTCTGTATTTGCCAGATCACGGTATCAATGTTGTTGAACTAAGATGTTGTTTGGCAGAGGTAACAACGTTGGACCAATTTCTTTCCAGCCACAGCGTTCACCTAGCCCTCTATCATCGTCATAGACAAGTTGTACTGTACTGAAACTGGGGTGGCAAAGAGAACTCTTTTATATGGTGCAAGTTATTTAGTTTGAGTTCATATTTTCTTCTTTTAAGACGTTTGTTCGGTTTCCTTAATAAATTCCAATTTCAGAGGTCTGCAATTCATAGTAGAGGAGGGTTTAGGATTGGACAACGCTCTTGTTGAGCCGATAATTTTTTTGGAAAACGACCCCAAAGAAAAAAATGTTTGGGGTCAAGTCGGGAGATCTAGGTGGCATTTGAATGGTTCCCCTTGTGCTTATGAGGCGCTCTGGAAATATAGTTTGGACAAACCGTTACGCTTTCCTCGCATTATAAGCAGAACAATTATCCTGCTGAAACCAAATTTCCTCAAAATTAATATTCAGTGCTGAAACAGCTGGAATGATGTGATTTCTCAAAAAGTCCAAGTATTTGTTAGCAGTTAGAATTCCATTAATAAAAAAGGGTCCAATGATAAAATCCCCTAACATACATACCAGCTCATACATTAACCTTTTGAGGGTTTTGTGTTCTCTGAGGAATAATGAGATGATAATTCTCTCTAGATTATCCTAAGGTGATAGATGGATTGTGACGGTTGTGCAAGGAGAATGAAGATTCATCAGTAAACGAAATGGTGCTGATAAACCCGTTGTCCCTATTAGCCCTTTCCATCTTGCCCTCACAAAACACACGTTTTTCCTTGTCTTCCGGAAAAATTTCTTCAGCTGTTCGCAATTTGTAACAGCGATATTTGTTACACTTTAAAATATGCCGAACTGTTCGAGCGTTCATATCAAGTTCTTCGGCAAATGCGGTACTATTGCCTAGGAAAATTAATTTCCGCTTAACTACAAACGTCATTCTCCCGATTTGCTCGTTCTTCAGTAATTTGAGGAACAGGGTGCTCTTCATTATTATCAGTGCATTTTTTACAAATTTTTAGACAACCGGTTGTTTCAAATTTTTTAATAATTTCCGAAATTCTAGATTTTGAAGGAATAGGATGATTTTCGTACGTAAATGGAAATCTGCTAATTATTTCATCCATACCTTTACCAGAATAGTACCACTTAATAATCTGCACTTTTTATTCCGTGGAATAAACTACCATTTTAAATAAAAAAATTATCAATATTCGGTACTTACGCTAAATAACTTGGAACCCTCTTGTTTTACTAGGGCGTGGCGTATGCTGCCGCCCTCTCTCACCACACCAGCATTTTATTACCCCTCACTCTAGGGCCATGCTGCTAATTTATTATGTATGTATGTATGTCGATGCTTACAATGCTTATATTCTGTCTCACTCTGATTTGGTTAATAATATAGTATTTTCTTTCTTTTACTTAAGAAGCGTCCACGTTCCGGTTTAGATTATATATATATATATATATATATATATATATATATATATATATATATATATATATATATATATATATATATATATATAAATTTTAAACTTAAAAATATTGTTATCAAATTCTAAGAAATTCTAAGTGAGTATATCAATATTACTAAAATTTAACTTCTCATTGACGTAGTGAGATCCCAAAATTATCGGCCTATCTACGTTAGAGTAATCCATGATTCGAAAGTTCAACATATTATAGTTGGTTAATCCTTCATTCCTTACCAACGCAAAACCTACTTTATAGTTTCATTTCGTGGATGAACTATTATTTAGTAGCCACACTTCGTTGACTAAAACTTAAACCAAAGATTATAATGCGTTAGCTATAATAATCTTGGCCCATACGCAATATTCATCTTATTGAAGTATAAATTAGGTTTTAAAACATCATTGCAATCGATGTTTAATATTTTTAAAATTAAAAACGAAGGTATCCTTCAAAGGCATTTTTACTTCATGTAATATCAAATGAAATAAATCACTTAGGCTGCCTGCATGTTTGGAACAAATTATATATCAAAAATTGTAAAAAAAATTCTTCATCTTTTTAATAACTCCTAATAATGTTACTTAAGTGGGTCCACTATATTTATATCAAATGAGCACTGTAACAGCGTTTTGTTGTTTCTATAAGTTAGACTTTTTATACATAAGAGTCATCACAGATTAAGTTTGGACGTTTAGTTTTAACTGTCATGAGTCGATGTTCTATTTTTAATTTCATTTTATGAATAGAATTTTTTCCATATACAAATATATTAACCTAATTTAAAATTGTTGTATTACAAGTACAAGGCGGTTGTTGAAAAACGCATTGTGTAAATTATTTCCTTCATATCCAGTTACGCAAGCAACAACGATCTGAGCCAGGCTTAGTGCTCATGCGGAGCAACATAAAAAACCAGCATTTGTAGATATACAATCTAATTAAAAATTATTTCAATACAAGTACAAAGCAGTTGTTGAGAAACACATTGTATAAATTATTACCTCCATATCCAGTGACACAAGCAACAACAACCCAAGCCAGGCTTAGAGCCCAAGCAGAGTGACTTAAGGAACTGTAAGCAGCACCCAATACGGGTGAAAGATTTACTTCATATAAACCATATATAAGGGCTAAGAGCAGACTCATGGAAGCGGTCCAACCCATTGCTACGGTTATCTAGAACAGAAAATAATTAATTTTATTAATAAAATTAAAATAATAAAACAATTTTCGAACCTACATTTAGAATTTTCAAAAAATCAATTTTTTTTATTGATTATTATTCCTTTTACTTTTAATTTGTTTAAGTCATTATTTGAAAATTCTACGCTATGTCGAAATTATTATGATAAATATAAGTACGTCACTTTATACCCTTTATACCAAGTATGCTATCTCGTTACTACAAGCTCTCGTAGTTATCTCCTCATTATATCATTTTTCAAATGTTAATATTTAGAAAGCCAATTGTGAATGCCACCTGAGTGGTAACTATATTAATTAATTAATTATTATATTTATAGTAATAAAATTTTTATAAAAAAAAATTGAACCGACTTCTAAAAGTGCGCTAAAAAGTGAAAAATAACTATAAATTGAAATTTTTGAAGTCGGCGCCAAACTAATACCTCACAAGATGGGATTTGCATAAACAGATTAAAAATACTTTATTTGTAATTGCTTTCTTACCATAATTTTTATATATTAGTAGTTATTTATTTCATTTAGATATAATTTGGCGCCGACTTCAAAAATTTCAATTTCTTATAAAAATTTATAGTTATTTTTCACTTTTTAGCGCACTTTTAGAAGTCGGTTCAATTTTTTTTTAATTTTATTTTTCGGTTTTTAGTTTTAAATTTATTATGATATCCATAAATTATTTGAACGGAGTACGAATCGAGATTAGTGTACCTCGCAATGACTCCGAGCTGGCAAAAAAGTACCCATTTAATCCAAAGTTGTAAATCACCCTAAAATGAAACACTGAAAATTTTTTGATTCTTAGAGTTCTCGAAATACCAGTGAAATTGTGACAAACAAATATTTAGTCTGTCATAGTAAATCCACAGTCTTAAATTTCAGATTAATTTTAGATTGGTAATATAGGCCCCAAAACCTCCCAATATCGATATTTAAAGAAATTGAGACATACATTTCTTAGTCCGATATATTTTATACTGTCTATTGAGTTTGTATATGTCCCAAAAATCCCGCAATATTAATTTTAGAACTAATCAGAAAATGTAAAATTTTCAGTCTTTCATATTGTATCTTATCAACCTAATAGTTGTAAAAAATTAAACTCATATTCGTAATACACCACCCCAAAAACCTCCTAATACTAAATCTAAAAAAATACTATTAAAGTAAAATTTTCAACCTACCATATTAAATTTCAAAAAAATAATTTTAACGTCTAAATCTTAACCCTTCAAAGCCCCCTAGTACAAATTTTGGATGAATTCCGGAAACTTAAAATTTCTAGACCTTCATATTGCATCTGACATATTAGATTTTCTTAAAATAATTTTATATTCGCTATTTACATCCTCAAAAACGATTCAGTCTCACCTTTGAACAAAATCGAAGAATGTAAAATTTTTAGTCCACTATATTGGATTCGCCATATTGAATCCTGAAAAAATACTTTTAAATCATAATTTACACCCTCAAGACTCCCTATATCTTTTTTGGAGAAAATCGAAAAATGTAAAAATTTTAGCTGAATCAGCCAGATTGAGCTTTTTAAAAAATATTTTAAACTAGTAATTAACATTAACAAAAATTCCCCAATACTGATTTTAGACAAAATTAAGAGATGCAGAATCTTTAATCCGCCATCTTGGATCAGCCATATTTTATTTTTTTTAAATAATTTCAGCTTCGGAATGTGCGATCCCAAAAACTCCCCCATATCAATTTTTAAAAAATCGGACAAAATTAATTTTTATCCACCTTATTAGATACGCCAAATTGAATTTTTTAAAAATAATTTTAGATTCGTTATGTGCGATTCATACCAATTTTGGAGAAAATCGCAGAAATTTGATTTTTTCGTCCGCCATGTGGGATTCGCTATATAGAATTTTTTTAAAATAATTTTAGGTTCGTTTTGTGCGACCCTGAAAACTCCCTGGTACCAATTTTGGAGAAAATCGGAAAAAACTGATTTTTTCGTTCGCCATATTACATCCGCCATATTGAATTTTTAAAAAATAATTTTAGATTCGTTATGTGCGATTCTGAAAACTGCCTTATATCAATTTTGGAGAAAATCGGACGAAATTGATTTTTTCGTCCGCCATATTGGATCCGCCATATTGAATTTTCTACAAATATTTTGTATTCGTTATGTGCGACCCCGAACACTCTCCCACACCAATTTTGAAGAAAATTGGACAAAATTTAATATTTTTGTCCACCATATTGGATCCGCCATATTGAATTTAAAAAAAATAACTTAAGATTTATTGTGTACGACCCTGAAAATTCCCTCATACCAATCATGGAGAAAATCGGAAAAAATTAATTTTTTTAGCCGCCATATTGTGAGCGCCATCTTGGATTTTACTGCACCAATTTCCTCTAAAAAAAATATGGAACCACCGCAGCAACTTCTTGAACATAATTTTAAAAATTTCATTCAAATTGGTGCCGCCGTTCCGGAGTAATCTGTGGACGTACATTAAAAAAATATATAGTCGACGAATTGAGAACCTCCTTCTTTTAGAAATCAGTTAAAAATAATTTATCCTCGATATAGAGTATTTTGTTTAGAAATCTTGTTTAACACACAGTTTTGTAAACTGAAAAATATTTATCAATCATATTTGAAGATATATAACTTCTATTTCAACTTAATTTCTAAAATCAATGGCGGGCAATCAATCAAGATCGGTCCTTGGTTACCGAACTTCCAGATCATGATATATAATATATATATATATATATATATATATATATATATATATATATATATACATTATACATATGAACACCGTTCCGTCAAATTATCGAACTTAAACTGCGCTAGGCGTGGTTAGTACTTGGATGGGTGACCGCTTGGGAACACCGAGTGGTGTAGCCAACATGTTAAAATTTTGTGTCCCCGTAGTTACTGGAATTTTTACTAAATTTATTTTTTTTCTATATAATATCTGTTCTCCAAAAAGATATTTTATATTCTAACATAATAATACCAGTAAATCCCAGCATAGAGATTTTAAGGTCATTTTAATGCCTGTAAGCTGATCAAAATCAAGCTCTCACGAAGCATGTTTTGCCTAACCGGCATTTAAAAAAATTTAGAGTCAGCGGGAGAGTTTCTATCTTAAAATCTCCTCTAGGTAAAAGAATTGTTATGGAGGATTTATTATTTAATATATCACAAATATATATCTTACCTTTGACATTGGCAATCTGCAATCTTTCTTAAATAACAGCCAACCTACGCACATGCCTACAAGATATGGTCCAAGGCGGGTCCAAGGTTTGTCATAAATCTTGTCAAATAAGGCTAGAGGATCATCGGTTCCTGGTGTGTGACTATTACTGTATGCTATATATCCCGTTGTCATCCAAGAACTTGCTCCGAAGATTACAAGTAAAGCTGCAGCGCTCTTGAAGTGACTAAAAATATTTTTTGATCATATTTTACACTAAGTTTTGTTATAAGGTAAGTATTGTGTCTAGAGAGAATTTTGCCCTTATAGCATTTATTCTCGAGTAGAAATGAGAATATATTAATAAAGATTGTTATTGTTTGAACCTTTAGGATCTATTGAGTTTACATTGAGTTAATTTTACTAAATACCTTATCCTTCAATAAAATAGTGTTCGTGTACGATATATACAGAATGACATTTTATACACTGCACTGTAGAAGGCGATACAGAAATTCTAAAGACGGAAGTTTGTACCTGAATACTTACAATTTCTTGTTTTAAAGAACAACTGAACATCGGAAATTTAAAATTTTGACCCAATTTCGACTTTTTATGTAGGACACCCTATTTACGAGATTTGTCCCAAAAGTATCGAGCCTACCTTTATATCTCCGCATTGGTGTTTCCACTTTCTGAAGCAGTCCTGGAAGTCAGTTTTCGGAATTGCCTTCAGTGCATTCATCGCATTAGTTTCAACCGTCTCTTTGTCATCGAACCGGTGCCCTTTGAGTGGCATTTTTAATCTGGGAAAGAGCCAAAAGTCACAGGGGGCTACGTCGAGACTGTACGGAGGCTGTCGAAGCTGTACGACTTGGTGCTTTGTTAAATATTGCTACACAAGGTTCGATGAATGCGTTGGCGCATTGTTGTGGTGAAGCAGCCAATCACCGCTTGTTCAAAGCTGTGGCCGTTTTTTTCTGACTGCGTCACGCAATCTTTTCAATACTTCAACGTAGTATTGTTTAGTGATCGTGTGACCTCTCGGAGCATATTCGTGGTGCACATCTTCATAATCAAAGGAAACGGTCAACATTGTCTTCACTTTGATCCGACTTTGACTTGCTTTTTTTGTTCTTGGCGATTCAGAATGCTTCCACTGTAAAGACTGTCGCTTTGTTTCCGGATCATAGCCGTAAACCCATGATTCATCACCAGCAATTATCTTCTTGAGTACATTTTCATGATTAGAAACCAGTTCCAAGTGGGCCTAAGCGATTTGAAAGCGAAAATTCTTCTGCTCTGCCGTTAACAATTTTGGGATGAATTTCGCACACATGCGAGCCAATGCCAAATTTTCGGTTAAAATTCTCCAAACAGTAGTTTTTGGTATTCTAAGATCACTTTCTAGTTCGTGTACAGTCAACCGACGATCTTCTTCAATTGCAAGTTGCACATGCTCCACATTTACTGGTGTTATTGCGCTCGAAGGTGGGCCAGAGCGAGAATCACTGTCATCTGACGTGTGGCCATCTTTAAACTGCTTGTACTACTTTTTTATTTTTGCTTTACTTATACACTCCTCTCTAAATGCCTTATTCATCATATTAATTGTTTTCGAGCAAGTTTTTCCAAGATTAAAGCAAAACTTGATGCAAATTCATTGACCTAATTTTTCCGTCATTTTTTACAATAAGAAAATGCGACGAATGAAAAAAAGACACTGTAAACAAACGCACACCGTTCACGAACTAACACGCCCAGTCAGTAACTGCGCACACCAACGAGTTAGTGAAGACTGACTGGTGACGCCCATGCCCCACAGAGGTCACTCGGAAGTTTTGACTCGGAGATATGAATGCAGGCTCGATACTTTTGGGACAAACCTCGTACTTCTTAGTATTCTGTGGTTGATTCTAAATATATTTTAATATACACATACCTTGATTGAAACAGTTTCGGAAAAACTGATATCATAAAATATTACGACGTTTTATGTTACACTACACTTATCCCTTATGTTCTATAAGGATAAATCTGCACTTCATTCAAATATTTTAATTTTAAAAATTATGAAACTAACCTGAACTAAATTGAATTCTATGAAAATATTTTTTATGACTTTTCGAAAAAAAAAATAATAAAAGGTGAGTCACCCCAAAAACTTTTTTTAATATCTTAAGTTCTAATACAGATAATATCACAAAACGAATTGTTAATTACTTGTTATTTGAAATTAAGTAAAACTACCTCACCCAAGCAGATAACATCCTTTATTTTTTATAAAGATAATCCAGCGACCTCAAAATCACTTATTTTAACAAAAATGAACATAATGAAACATTATGGAAACTTTTAAAAATATTTTTTTAGACAATATTATAAACTAAACTTGTTATGTCTCAGGGTTTTCGAAAAAATTGTACAAAACAAATACTGCTTCTTAATACGTTAAGATCTAATAGAGAATCATTCACAAAAACAAGATGCAAATTATTTTTAATTTGAAATGAAGCAAAATTATTTCAGGATAAACGCAAAATTAACAAAGTACTTTACAAATTAAGAAAAGATATAAAATATTTTATATAAATAAAATAAGACGGTAATATCTACGTGAATTAATAGAACGCTATGTGTGTAGCTACACGCTATTTATGTTTTAATTAATAAATATTTAGAAGTTACTGTTTGAGGTGCATTATAATAATTTATAAACTTATGTGTTAAAGAAAAACTTAAATAATATGTATTACAACGATATAATATTTTACAGAACATATTGCAGTATTAGGATTTGTAATTGTAAGTTGTACAATAATGGAAATCTGCTTTACCCTTTTAAAAAATAAGGGGTCACACGCTTGAAGATGAAACTACGATAGTTTTACTTCGTTTCAAAGAGTTAACAAGTAATTTTCATTTTGCTTTATGCTAATATCTTGATTAGAACTTAAGATATTTGCAGTAACTCATCCCCATTTAATAGTTTTTTTGGAAAACTTTGTCATACAGAATATTAGTTACTTATGTTATTCATAAAAAAAAATAATATTTCAAAGAATTCCGTTTAACTTCAAAATTTTTAGAATTAAAATATTTACGTGAATGAAGTGTAGGTTTACACTTATAAATAATAAGAATTATCCAACATAGTTCTACTTCATTTTAAATAACAAGTAATTTCTACTTTATTTTGTGAAGATATGTCGATTAGAACTTGATATATAAAAAAAGTATTTGGGATAACTCACCGCCTTTTATTAGTTTATTTTTTCGAAAACTATGAAACACGTCAACTATGGTCACTAATGTTATTTATATAAAAAAGTATTTTCGAAGAATGCCGATTAATTTCATAATTTTTAGAACTAAAATACTTAAGAGAAGTGCACTCTTATAAAAAAATGGAAATATTTGAGTAGTGGTGAAACCACTATAGTTTTTACTTTGCTTCCAATGGGAAGTAATTTCTCCTTTATTTTGTCAAAATATCTTAATAAGAACTTTAGATGTTTAAAAAAAATGTTTCCGGGGGTGAACTTTAGGAGCCGATTTCATCTCATTAAACCGAATATCCGCCAATAAAAAAATATGCATTTTATTTTATATATTTTATTAAAATTTGATCAAAATCAGACACTTTGAGAACCTTCCTTATAAGTGAAAAACATAGACACCAGTTTATTTTAAGTTGTATTGCTTGGCTACAGGTCATCAAAGTATAAAAGATGTCATTATTAGATGGCAATCTCTTGAAAACTATTTAACAAAAGGACATATCAAAGGTGGAGTTTAAATACCATCATATAAGCTGGTTTTTTAAAAAGCTAATGTTACGTTCAATTTTACATTTTTGATGTTCTCTTTAGTATAATAACAGATTTCAGAATTTGTTGATGTCATTAAATTACTATACGGCACTTAACCAATAAGATGGGTCGAAGTACATTTACATACCTTGCGGCAATGATAAGAATAATAGCACCAACAGTATAGAACTGAGTATCATCGGAAAGGTACCAACTCCATAACATGCACTAAAAAAGTAAAATATATAAATTATTGATTCTTAGAGTATCAAAAAATTGTAGCGAATGGGTATGTATATATATATAGTAAACTAGATTAATTAACATTTAAGCTAGCTCTAATCTGAATTTTATTGTCAAAATTGAGTTGGCTGTAAATGACTAATAATAAACTGCAACTGATATCCATTTGTTTCAAAAATTTTTCATTAGGAATACAACAAATTGCGTGAAATTTTTCTGACAAAATAATTTATCAGCGAATTGGATATTCTGAATAATATATATATATATATATATATATATATATATATATATATATATATATAATAAAATAAAACACCGTTAATAAATATTATTCTCATGTTAAAAAATGCGGAGATCTCCAAGATAATGGAAAAACTCTGGGTCCGAAAAATGACGACAGCGCTGCTTCGTCCTAGCATGAGAATCATCAGGCCCTTGCGTTCGGTACAAACCATCAGATTTCTCGGTTGAAAACCAGTTCATAAGACACATTGACGACATCTCGACGGATCACTCAATAACACAAGAACAATACAAACCAACAATGTTATACAAAACCGCCATCTGATGGCACGACGGTAATTTAAAAAAGGAATATATCAAAACTCGATACACGAACTTTGCTACTCCAAGGATAGAGATCGCATCGTTCGGCAACCAAACTAACCATAATTTTACAGTCCAAGTGAGGTATCGCTCCAACAATCTCCGTAAGAGAGCTGCTCATGTTTTTAAGCAAACAATTATAAAAAAGAGAGTTCGTGTAATTTTAAAATAAAATAGAAAATACTTGACTATGCGGATATGAAGACCGTTGATAAATATTAATTTCATATTAAAAATTGCGGAGATCTTCAAGATAATGGAAAAACTCCGGGTCCGAAATTCTTAGGGAGATCGTTGGTGCGATACCTTACTTGGACTGCAAAATTGTGGTTAGTTGGGTTGCCGATGCCGAATGATGCGACCACTATCCTTGGAGTAGAACGTTTCGTGTATCGAATATTGATATATTCCTTTTTTAAATTACCGTCGCGCCATTACATGGCGGTTTTTTGTAATATCAGAACATATACGAGTGGTATAAAACTTTTTTTAACAAATCGCTTAACAGCCCTTATACTAATATGAAGTTTCATAATAAAGAGTCATTCCAAAAAAAATGCCTTTACTTGAACATTATATATTTAACAAAAAAATGAAAAGTTTTGGGCTAAAAGCATTTTAGCTATGGAAAATTCGTAACCGTGTTGTTTAGAAATTGGTAAAATACTGTATAAAAACGATTAATTTTTAAAGAACTCTTATTAATTAGAATATATTAGATATAATATATATTATTCGATGGTTGAAGAAAAGAACATTTATTAATATTTATAGTTGTATACGGTCAATTCATTGTTAGTCATCTCTATAACAATTCCTTAAACAGGGAAATGCCAAAATAATTTATTTACTTTATTACGATAAAGATATTTAGATTAACCTAATAGTTGTTCAGTCGATGAACCTAATACTCTGATCTAATAAAAGTTGTAAGCTAGAATTAGTTGCCAGGGAAACTAAAATCTCATTAGTTACTTTTGGTAATTATTTTTATTTTTTTTCTTACCATATCTTTCATAGGAAACAAAGTATTTATGTACAACACATTTCTCCACCAATAGTTGGGACAGTTTACATGATCCATTGTTGGTGGTTCAAAAATAGAATTATAATAAAACCACTTCATGGTAACTTCAGTAACACCCAGTGCAAACAAGTATGGTCCAGTAAGTCTAAAAATAATAATATATTATTACACATAATCCTAAAATCATTGAGGTGTTTACAGGTTTTCAGGGACATAGTAATATGAAAAGGCTGTCATAAATACTATGGAAATAAAGAATATTGAGGGAGAGGATGTAATTATACAATTATTTTGACGAAAAAAAATTACACATATTGTAACGAAAATAAAGAAATGTACTAGAAGTTTTAAATACTCTTTAATTTTGACTTAAAAAATTTTCCAGATTTTCTAGCATATTTATTTACATTTATATATTTTTTGTTTTGTTAATGAAAATTTACTTTTTTATTTTAGTTCATATAGTTCTACGAAAATGCCCGGTAAAAAATATTTGCTTATGTTTGTCTAGCATATTTATCTTCTGTCTTATAATAAAAGAAATTTTTTAATTGAAACTGAACTATATTAAATTGGTACAACAATAATTGACAATCGTGTGGAATTTCATGACACTACACCAAAAATCAATTGAAATAAAATTTTTATAAAAAAATTGAACCGACTTCTAAAAGTGCGCTAAAAAGTAAAAAACAACTATAAATTTTTATATGAAATTGAACTTTTTGAAGTCGGCGCCAAACTAATACCTGACAAAATTTGATTTGCATAAACAGGTTAAAAATAATTTATTTGTAATTGCTTTCTTAACATAATTTGTATATATTAGTAGTTATTTATTTCATTTACAAATAATTTGGCCCCGACTTCAAAAAGTTCAATTTCATATAAAAATTTATAGTTACTTTTTACTTTTTAGCGCACTTTTAGAAGTCGGTTCAATTTTTTTCTAAAAATTTTATTTTTCTATTTTTAGTTTTAAAATCCATTATGATATTCATAAATTATTTGAAATAAGTACTAATCGAGATTAGTGTACCTCGCAATGACTCCAAGGTGGCAAAAAAGTACCCATTTTATCCAAAATTGTAAATCACCCTAAAATGAACCACTAAAAATTCTTTGGTTCTCAGAGTTTTCCAAATACCAGTAAAATTGTGTCAAACAAATATTTAGTCGATCATAGTAAATTCACTCCCTTAAATTTCAAATTAATTTTAGACTGGTACTAGGTCCCAAAACCTTCCAATATCGATGTTTAAAGAACCTAAGATGTAAATTTCTTAGCTCCATATATTTTACACTGAATATTGAACCCTACAATATCAATTTTCAATATTTAAAGAACCTGAGATGTAAAATTCTTAGCTCGATATATTTTATATTGCATATTGCATATTGCAATCGGAATATGTAAAATTTTCTGTCTCCCATATTGTATCAACCTAATAGTTGTAAATAATTAACTTCATATTCGTAATACATGACCCTGAAAACCCTCTAATACCAAATTTGAAAAAATGCGAATAAGGTAAAATTTTCAACCCACCATATTGAGTCCGCTATATTGAATTTCAAAAAAATTATTTTAAGTCTTAATCTAATATAAATTTAAACCCTTCAAAACCCTTTAGTACCAATAGTAGTGGGAATAGGGGGCTTCTAGTTGACCCCCCACCACTTTTTTGATTGGTCAGCCAAGAATGACCTTGTTTCTGATTGGCTGCCCAAGTTCGCCCCCTATTCCGATTGGTTTCATAAACTCCGCCTCTTTTTGCTCCACCTCCTACCTCCTTCCTAACCACCACAGTAGTTGGAGGGGAGCTGGTAGCAGTTGGAGGGGAGCTGGTATTTTAAACGATCGAATCTGAGCGAACTTCAGTCATTCGTGCGCGATGTCAAATAGCGACCAACAACAACAACAACAGCAACTCATTGAACGTGTAGGCCAAGTAATAATTTCCTACCAAAAACACGGAAAAAATCTTACCGATTTTGAAGATCAAGACTTGGCCTTCTTTCCCATCAACTACTTGAAAACATTCGTCGATTCACTTAGTTTACAACAAATTTGGAACAGGTTGCCGGAAAATTATAGAAGTGACGAAGAATTGCAGCTAAATTTGCCGTGTTTTAAACACTATCCACTATATCAACACCACATAGACGGCCCGCCATTATCAATTAAAAAGTGTTGTAAAATTAAAAAATAGTGTGAACAAGTGAATCGAGTTTCATCGGACAGTCTTCGAAATGGATCAGACACATGTATATTTAGATTCTGCTTGCGATGAAACGATCCAGTCAATGTACAAAGATGAAACAACTCATTTTAACTTGGCTGGAAGAGGAAAGTTTCACGCAAGACAGGATTCTCTGATCACTATTGATCGAAATAATTTCGAAGACGACGATGAAGATGAAGAAGATGATGGGATAGAGGATAATGGCGTTCCAAACGGGTGTGGAGAAGAGGGGCTCGTGAAAGTGGCAAAAATAAATGCAAGTGATACATTGACACCAAATTACCTTACGCGAGAAGTGTGCGTTTTTCAATCTTATGTCGTAATTATTTCATCTTCTGGCGGTGCATATAATTTATGTTGTGAATGTTACTATATACATGCTTTAAATTGCCCAAATGGGAAAAATAATTTTGTTAATAGCCACTATAAACGATCCTTTATATGTTGCGAAAAAGATCTGCAATGCAACACGTGTGAAAACGATTTATTCATAACAACTCCTTCACAAGCATGTATAATATGTAACAAACCAGAACTAAAGAATATGCAAAACCATCTAATCGAAAAATCAAATTTTAAATAAATTTATTTCACTTGCACTTATTCATGCACTATGGACTATATTAAGTTTAAGTTTAAAATATTTTATAAGAATTTAGATTTTGTTCTGCTAAGTTAAATAAATGTAAAAAACTATGTAAATAAATATAAGGGAATGATGTGAATAGATAAGAATTTGTATTTATTCCCATTGAAAGAATTTATAATTTTGTACTTTCAGTATAGAATAATTCTTTTCAAATAATATGCATAAATTCAAATAAATGAATTTGATACTCCACTTGAATTTATTCCTAGTAGTTTTTATATTAAGTTTAAAATGCCAACTAATTTAAATAAAATTTTATATAAAATATAAGTTGTAAGATATAAGTTATAAGATATAAGGTATAAGTTATAAGATATATATTAAGTTTAAGTTAAATAAATATAAGGGTACCATGTAAATAAATAGAAATTTGTCTATATTTAGATTCCAAGAATTAATGATTTTGTTCTTTCAGTGTAGAATAATTTTTTCTACATAATATGCACCATCAATCCTATTGATAAATTGAATTTTAAATAAATAAATTTGATACTTCACTTGAATTTATTCATGCACCCTAGTAGTTTGTAATATTAAGTTTAAAATGTCAACTAAGATATTTAAATAAGAATTAATATATAAGATAAAGAACAATTAGGTTTGATTAAATAAGATTCTCTGAAAATCGAGCTTATGATTTATTCTTCCATGTAGAATAATTCTGCCAAGTTAAAAAAAAAAAACTAGTTTTCGTTACTATGCTTGTAAAAAAATAAAAATATATATTATCATCCTATTAATAATAATTCTTTAAAGTTGAAGAAACTTGGTTATTAGGTGTGAAATAGAAAAAAATTTTTCCTCAACGATTTTGTTTTTTATTATTCCTAAATTAAAATACAAATATACATATATACATAAATAGATAAATACATATATACATATATAAATCATAATACCAAGTACCATTTTGGGATGGATCTCTGTTCCAGCTCTGCCATAGGTTGCTGCTGCTGCTCGGCCATAGGTTGCTGCTGCTTTACCATCTGTTGCTGCTGACCACTAGAAGCTGCTGCTGCTGCTGCGGCTCTGCCATAGGTTGCTGCTGTCCGCCATAGGTTGCTGCTGCTGCTGCTTTGCCATAGGTTGCTACTGCTTTGCCATCGGTTGCTGCTGATGCACCAGAGATTGTGGTTGCCCACCAGAGATGTTGTTGCCCACCAGAGATTGCCGTAAATTATAAATTATAATTTATAATTTATCGGCCTCTTGCATTTTCGATCGTATCTCTGTCTTTTCATTGCCAAAGGTTGCTCCGGCTCTGCCATAGCTTGCTGCTGCTCTGGTATCGGCCTCTTGCATTTTCGATCGTATCTCTGTCTTTTCGTTGCCAAAGGTTGCTCCGGCTCTGCCATAGCTTGCTGCTGCTCTGGTATCGGCCTCTTGCATTTTCGATCGTATCTCTGTCTTCTCTCCGGTATCGGCCTCTTGCATTTTCGATCGTATCTCTGTTTTGGGGTTGCCAGAGGTTGCTCCGGCTCTGCCATAGCTTGCTGCTGCTCCGGCTCTGCCATAGCTTGCTGCTGCTCCGGCTCTGCCATAGCTTGCTGCTGCTCCGGCTCTGCCATAGCTTGCTGTTGCTCCGGCTCTGCCATAGCTTGCTGTTGCTCCGGCTCTGCCATAGCTTGCTGCTGCTGCTCTGCCATAGGTTGTGGCCGATCTTCTTCCATAGGCTGTTGTTGCTCCATCATCAAAGGTTGAAGATCCATTGCTCGGTCTGGATCCCACTCAAAGGCGATAGGCTCGGGATCCAGGTCTGGCTCAAACATGTTGATAAATTCTTCATCTAAATAGTCAGCCTCTGATGGTGGCGGCCACATCACCGTGTTCTCGGAATTTGGACTCTGACGATCCATCAGATTAATCTGATTTTCCAAGATTCCCAGAAAGTCTTGTAGTGTTATAATTATGAACGTACTCATTTTGAGACTTTAAACTGAATGAATGCTAAGTCAAGACGCTGTAAATCCTTATATACAATACTGAAATACCACTTTTCCTACCTCCAGCGGCAAAACCAGTCCGAAGAATGAGAAGAAGAAGAAGGCAAAGATAGCGTGAACTCCAGAGAGGTCGTTCAACGGTCGTAAGTTGTTTTGTTCTTAAGAAAAAGACGAGTAAAGAGGAGAAGAAGAAAAAAAAAAAGTTGGTTTTTGGAATAATATAAAAAACGAAAAAAAAAAAAAAAAAAAAAAAAAAAATGTTTTTTATATTATTCCAAAAAACAACTTTTTTTTTTTTTCTTCTTCTCCTCTTTACTCGTCATTTTCTTAAGAACAAAACAACTTACGACCGTTGAACGACCTCTCTCGAGTTCACGGTCTCACGGTTCCCGTCGTACCATGCAGTGCCACGCCGTACCAGCCGGTACCAGGCTCTTGGCTGCTTTAAAAGGCGGCTGGGTACGAAGCGTCTCTTCAGTTTACATCTCGCTATTAGCATACGCTTGTAAAATTATCGAATCGATTTTAATATATCTTGATAGTCGGATTTATTTCGTGTGTCGTAGTGACATATTATTAATTTTCATTTGGTTTGTATTGTTGATTTCATATTTTTGATTTAATATTTTTGACTTAATACTTTGGATTTTTAATTCATTTTTATTTCATCTTTTAAAAGCCAATTTTTGATTGATTTTTTCATTTTTGTGGATTTTTTTTATTGATTTTTTATTGATTTTTTGATTTTTTTATTGATTCATAATTTTTTTATTTTTTAATTTATAATTTAAAATGTCATTTTTAAATGTAAAAATTGAAAACATCGACTTAACAGCCTTCGATTTAAACGATGCTTGCCTTGTGCATGATTTGATTGATTGTTCATTTTGTGGGCTAAGCGACGAGGAGCTAGATATTAAATTTAGGGAAATTGATATTAATACATTTAACAATTCATCTGAATCTGGCGATTCTTCCGAAATTGGTGAAAGCGATATTTTGACACAGCTCTTAAAAGTTTTGGATGAATCTATTATCCCTGATATTCCTCAAGAACCTCTTGAAACAATTAATTTCGATGATTTAAATAATGATATATTAAGGAAAAATTTAATTAACAATTCTGAAATAAATGAGGGATATAATTTGGAACAACTTTTAGATATATTAGAAGGGGGTGAAATTTGTGAAAATAGCTCAGGGCAAAATTTAAATAAGGGTGATGTGGAATATCAGGAGACTTTTGAGACCTGTGAGGAACAAAATAATAAGGGGGTTTTAAACAATAATAATAATGGGGTTGGTAACGAGGGAGCTTTAAATAATGATAAGAGGATTGGCATTGGGGGTTTTTCGAAAAATAATATGGAAGAGGTTTATCGCCCCCACTATTCGCCAATTTCAGATGCATCGTCAGATTCATCAGAGGATTCCAACGACAGCGTTGAGACTGTTATAAACGTCTCAGCCAAAGCTCAGCATAATTTTATTAAAGTGTTGGATCAAAATTTAATTGAAGGGTTGGATCAAAATTTTATTCAGGGGTTTGAACAACCATCCAAATTTGGCTATACCAGAAATTCAGTAAATTCGGTAGATGTTTTTGATTTGAGTTGTGGCGAAATTGTGGGGGACATTGAGGTATATACTTATACTGAAAATTTTGAAGATGAGCAGCCTCAATGTCCCTTAATTTCTTCCTGTAATCAAAATCAATTTTTGAAAAATCCTTCTGGCCTAAATTTAGAACAAAGTTCTGAAAATTTAATTGAAAAAAATTTACCCAAAAAACGTTCTTTATCAGAAACAAATGATTGTTCAGATTTAAAAAAGTCAAAATTGGACGGTGATATTTCTAGTTCCCAAACTTTAGGGGCACAAATTTCAAAAAATTCTTTACCAGTCGCTGTAACAACAGCTCCGAAAATCAATCCAACAAATAAAGTCGCTATTGGAGAATTAGATAAGTTTCTACATAAGAAAACTAAGCCGAGCTTAAATGGGAATGAAACAAGGTGTGCCACATCTAGATTTAAGTCAATGGTTTATTCCTATTTAAACTTAGATAATATATGTAATAATTTATCTAATTCGACTTTAAAAGACGTTAAAAATTGTATTCAACGACAAGGCGATCTTCTTTTAAATTTGGGAAATATATTTTTTAAAAAAAATCCATGTTTTTCTTCAAATTAAAAAGTGAATCCAAAAGTTAATTCAAAAGTAAATCCAAAAGTTTTCTAAATTGCGCGAGCTGAAAAAATTGCTAATTATTCTATGTCATTGGGTCTTGATAGATCGAAATTGTATTTATTTAAAAGCGACACGACCCTAACCGATTCCATTTTAAAATGACTCTCCTTTGCACACACTGCTTAAGAGAATTTAAAAGAAAATCACATATTGTACGCCACCTTCGAGAAAATGTTGTTAATAACGAAAACACCTTTAACTTGGAAGATTATATAATTAATCGTAAGTATTTTTTTATAACATATTTAGCTATAATTTTCCTTTTAATTTTTCTTTTTATTATTAATAAAGGTTTACAGAGGAATTAAAAAATAATAATTGTTTCAGTTGATGAACTACTTTCAAGACCTCCAATGCGATTTTGCCAAGATTGTGAAGTAAATGTCAAATCTAATTCCTGGAGCACACACTTGAGGACAAATATTCATAAAAACAGGAGCTGCATAAAATATGGAAATGGAATTGACATTATCAGGAGTGCATTTAAATGTCGAATAGCTTCCTACAGAATATATTCGCAGAATTATCACATCGACATCAAAAAGTTTCAGCAAGATGTTGGTAATAAAGTGCAAACATTAATACGCCAGCGTCAACAAGAATTTACATGTGCTAAAGTAAATTTGGAATTATTTGGAATATATTATTCTCCAACTTTAACCTCTACTTCAATTAAGTCATTTAATACACCGTTCTTCATTGTAACCCATACAACTGATCTACAACAGCTTTACGATGATTTATTCAAGATTATTGAAACCAAAGCAGATGAATTGCCGGAAAGAGACTCAGGTAATTATTATTTAATCTCAAGAGCTAAGTTTTCTTAATCTCAAGAGCTAAGTTTTCTTAATATCACTTGTACATCTCTAACAAATATTATTCAGAACTAATTTTTTAATTCCTATTACAGGGTGGGCTCTACAAAGAATTCTGCATTTGGAAGTCAACATCAATAAGTACAACCCATTGAATGCCTCCTCCTACATTAAGATGCATCACTTTTCTAAATCAATAGTGAATGTGATGAATGAGGACAATTGCTGTTTCGCCTGGGCAGTGGTTTCAGCAGCATACCAGCCAACCGGTAATCCTCGAAAGACCTCATCATATCCAGACTTCAGAGACGCTTTCGATTTTACAGGTATTGAATTTCCAGTAAAATTATTAAATATAAAAAAGTTTGAGGAAAAAAATAATTTGTCCATAAATGTATATGGAGTTGAAAAATTTTTAAGGGATAATAAAAAGGTATATGAGATTGTCGGTCCTTTACATTATAATAATGAAAAGAAAAAATTACATATTAATTTGCTTTTAATAAGTTCTGATGATGGAAATAACCACTACTGTTGGATAAAGGATTTAGGTTGCTTGGTATCCAAACAATTATCAAAAAAGAAAATAAAAAAATACTTATGTGATGGATGCCTTCAATATTTTGGAACATATGAAAAACTTAACACACATTTAGAACGTGATTGTAGTTTTGTTCGAATTGAGCTTCCTTCAGATAATTTGATTTTGGATAAATTTGGCAATTATATTCCTGCAAATATATTAAAGTTTCAAAATATTCAGAAACAGTATAAAGCTCCTTTTGTTATTTATGCCGATTTTGAATGTTATTTGAAAAACATTGAGTGCCAACAATCTACACCTGATTCGACAACCTCATATACTATTAAAACTGCTGAACATATACCCTATTCATTTGCTTATTATATTAAATCATCATTTGATGAGAATGTTGTGTGTCTTAAACTTTATAGAGGTACAGATTGTGCTATAAAATTTATTGAATACATTGAAAATGATGTAAAAGAAATTTATAAAAAATATTTAAAATATCAAGTACCATTGAAAGATTTATCATCTGTGGAACAGATTGAATATGAAAATTCTAGCATTTGTTATGTATGTGAAAAACCTTTTTCAAAAGGAAATTTCATAAAGTGTAGGGATCATTGTCATATTACAGGTAAATATCGAGGAGCCGCCCACTCAATATGCAATTTGCATTTTAAACCTCCAAAATATATACCAATAGTATTGCATAATTTAAAAAACTATGATTCTCACCTATTTATTAAATCGCTTTGCTATAATAAAGAAAATATTAGTGTTATAGCTCAAAATAAAGAAAAGTATATTTCTTTTAGTAAGGAAATTTTCGTTGATGTGTCAGAAAAGCGGAAACCAGTTGCTTTGCGACTACGCTTTATAGATTCTTTTCAATTTCTCCCAGAGTCTTTAGAGTCACTATCACAAACTCTACAAGATTCACAATGTTTTGAAATTAAAAAGTTTTTCTCAAATGCTGATGAATTTCGATACATTAGACAAAAAGGGGTATTTCCATACTCTTACATAGATTCCAACGAAAAATTAAATGAGAAATCTCTACCATTGATTGATAAATTTTATAATAACTTAACCGATGAAAATATCTCTCCTCAAGACTACAATCGCGCTGTAGAAGTGTGGAATCTATTTAAGTGTTCTACAACAGGGGCTTATTCCGATATTTACTTAAAATCAGATGTTTTACTTTTGGCTGATGTTTTTGAAAATTATAGATCCACATGTATTAAAACCTATAAGTTAGATCCTGTTAATTATGTCACTAGGCCTTCTATGTGCTGGGATGCAATGATGAAATTAACTAATGTAGAATTAGAATTATTAACGGAACCAGATATGCTTCATTTTTTCAAAAAAGGTGTTCGTGGTGGGGTTAGCACTTGTTCCAAACGCAAATCTGAAGCAAATAATCCATTCTTAGAAAATTTTAATCCTGAAAGACCTACAACATATATCGCTTACTTAGACGCCACAAATTTGTATGGTTATGCTATGAAACAATATTTGCCTGAAAAAAATTTTGCTTGGGTACCTAAGCTCGAAATAGAAACTTTAAATATATCCGAACTTTCAGATACATCATCTATAGGATACATATTTGAAGTTGATTTAGAATATCCAAATTATTTACATGATAGTCATAATGATTTCCCATTTTGTCCTGAACAATATACACCACCAATTTCAAACCACTCAAAATTAATTCCAAACTTACATAATAAATATAACTATATCATTCACTACCGATATCTGAAACAATGTCTACAATTTGGACTCAAAATCATAAAAATACACAGAGCAGTTAAGTTTACACAATCACCATGGTTAGCGGAATATATAGATTTAAATACAAATTTACGAAATTTATCTAAAAATAAATTTGATAAAAATTGTTATAAATTGGCAAATAATTCAATTTTCGGTAAAACCATGGAAAATGTTGATAGGCGAGCAGATATTAAATTAGTATCTCAATGGGAAAGACAGGGTAATAAATTTAGTGCCGAAAAACTTATTTCTAAACCTCAATTAAAGGATTTTAAAATTTTCTCTGAAAATCTAGTTGCTCTTCAACTTCAACAGGTTTGCATTGAATACAATAAACCAATTTATGTTGGGATGAGTATTCTGGATATTGCAAAAACTGTAATGTATAATTTTTATTATGGGTATTTAAAAGTAAAATATGGTAATAATTTAAATTTATTATATACGGATACTGATTCCTTAATTCTTGAAGTTCAGACCCAAAACTTTTATGAAGATATGAAGCTAAATCTGGATAAATTTGATACTTCTAATTTTTCTGAACAAAATATTCATTGCATGTCTATTACAACATCAGTTGTTGGTAAATTTAAAGATGAGTACAAAGGGATTCCCATTGAAAGTTTTTATGGAACTGGTGCTAAAGCATATTGTATAAAATCCAAAAATAGTGTAGATAAAAAAGCAAAAGGCGTTAGTAGATCATGTATAAAAAATCAATTAACATTATCAGATTATAAAGATGTTGTTGAGAAAGGTGACAAAATATTCTGCACCATGTATGTGTTGAAGTCAGATATGCATAATATATACACTAATTTGTTAAATAAATTGGCATTAACAACTCATGATGATAAAAGATATTGTATACCAAATTCCACAAAAACTCTTGCATGGGGACATAAGGATATTTTGGAAACAGATTTTTTTGATAAAGATATGAAAATGATGTATGATACTCTAACTTTTTTAAGTTCTGGAAACGAAAATGGATCTAAAAATAAAAAACCGCGATTAGAATTAACTACTCCTAGTAATTTTTCATCTTTATAAAGACATCATTTTATATGATGATAAATTATGTAAGTCGTTTTTGAAGCTTTAAAAGTTGGAGGGGGAACTGAATCCAAAAACATATATATTGTATAGAAATACCATTATTTGTTAGTAATATTACAACAATGACTGCTGCATCTTTAATAGTTTTAGTTTCCCTTGTTGGAAATGTGATATATGTAAATTACATTCCTAATACAGTTAGGGCTGATATATGTATAAATGCCCTCAAAAATGAAACCGACTGCTACAAACAGATGAAAATGACATATCTTGTTGGAAATTCACACTTTTTTACCTATAATGTAACTGATTCTGCTTTGTGTGAAAATACATACATAAAAATTAAATATTCCATGACAAACAAACCATTACAATATTCAGATTGGATTCCTTTCAATAATAAAAAAGAAGAATCTTGTCATTGTGTCTGTTGTTATATATTTGTTATTATATTTACAGCAGCAATATTTATTTGTACATGTTTAATTTTATTGTATTTCATGAAAAAATATCTATAAAAATATTTAATAAATGTTAAAAAAATAATATAAATTTTGTTTTTTATTGATTCTCGTTAGTATAAAGACATTTAAAGTTTATCCCCTCCTCTTAAATGGAGAGGGAAAATAAGTTTACCCCTCCACTTGAGAGGAGAGGGAAAATGTATAAAATTTAGGAGCAAACGGATTGATAGTTAGTTTTTTGAGAGCAAGCAGATAGCCAGTTAGTTTTTGAAATACATCATTTAAAATGTTCAGTAATCAGAGTAAAAATATATTTGAAAATTCACCATTAAAAAAGAAAATAAAAAAAACAATTATAAATTCTACAAAATATAATTTAAATAATTCTAACTCTAAATATGCTGTGATTGGTTTGTGGGTGGAAAGTGATTTTCTACCATGCATTGAACTTGGTGGTAAAAATGGTCAGTCTGTGATATTAAATGAAGATGATTGGAAGAACTTATTGCAATATCAAGGAGTTATAACAAATTATATGTTTTCACCAAATGTTTTCAATGAACCGATATATTTGCAAAATTTATCTATTCATTTTGAAAAGATTGGTGAATTACCAATAGTGAAGATTGTGAAAAGCTGTGATTTTATTTACTATGGAAATGAAACTGTGTGCAGACTATGGGAACAAATTCCACTTATAGAATATAGACTAAATGTTTTACAAAAACAAAACTTTCGACGTTATTTCAACGTTTTTAGAAATAACAATTTTTACGACGGAGATTCTTTTGACAAAATATATAATGTCCTTTCTCCAAAACAAAATCTAAATAGTGAAAATGTGTGCTCCATGCTGGAACTGCTGTTGAATCATCCCGAAGAACTAGAACAAAAATTAAAGTCTAAGCACTATTATGAAGAAGACAGTATCTATTGATGAATCAAGAAACCAAATTCATCTGATGGTTGCTTGGAACTTCGCCTACAGAAAAGCTCGTATGACTTCTGAAGAGTTTATAAATCAAAAACATTTTAGAAGAAGGATTAAATTGACTGAAGAAATTTTAAATCCCATATTAGACTCTGATTATAGGAATATTGTATTTAAAAAAATGTTTATGTAATAAGCTTATTTTTAAATAAAACAAATATATATAAAAAATCATTTTTTTTTTATTACAAACATCAATTATTATTACAGCATTAATTACTATTACATCACATCTCTCTTGAAGATCCAAGAGTTATAAGATTTATCTAATCCTAACCATTTTACAAATACTTTGTTTCCTTTCTTTCTTAACACTTTTTCCACCAGATATACATTTGGGTGTCTTACTTTTTGAAGTTCTTCTTCATAGAAACCTCCTTGAATATCTATCCCATTTCCATCTTGAATCAAATACGTTGTTGGATTAGTAAGCTGGATTTTTTTTATTTGAAAAATTTCGTTTGACCAGTTGGGCGTGTAACCTTTAGAAAATTGTTCGCGAATCTTGCTTATTCGTACTCTATCACTGACACGAAATTTTGGTGATCTGGGATCCACAGTTTTCCTATGAGTATAAGCTGATTTTAAGATTTCCATTTCATTCTTTTTGTTAACTTCGTTTGGTTTTTTTCCGATTGTTGAATGCTTAGTATTATTGTATTCTGTAATTATTTCTTTAAGAAAGCTGATCCATTTATAATTACCTAGTAAACTAAACTTTTTCCACATTTTGTTTTTTATCGTTCTATTTACTCTCTCTACAATACTAGCTTTCATATTAGAAAATGTGTTGTAATGATTAATTTTGAACTGCTCCATAAGTTTCTGAAAGTCTTGATTAAAGAATTCTTTACCCTGATCAGTATTCAGATTTGTTGGGGGAGTTTTTAAAGTTAATAGAATTTTTTTCATTGCAGCTGCTACATCTTTACCAGTTTTGGATTTTACAGGTTCTGCCCATACAAATTTAGAAAACACATTTATTACCATTAAAATATATCTTAAACCCCTATTAAATTTCGCATATGGCTGCATTTCTATCAGATCAGCTTGAAATAGATCATTAAGCCCTTTTACAATTGTTCGTCTCCTTCTATATCGCCTTCTCGCCGGTTTATGTAATTCATTTACAACGTCTTGCTTAATTTTACTCATTATTAATTTATACCTTACTCTCGAAAATAAATCCCACAAATAACTTTACCTCCTTCTAAACCGTTTATAAAAGCCCTTTATCGCTGATGTTGTAAAATATAAAAAAAATCATCTCAGTTTTTTTTAGTAAGTTCTTTAATTTTATTTTCCATTGCTTCAAATGATTTTTTATTTTCATTTATAATTTCTTTTATTGACGAATTTATTTGGGTGATGTTGTTAGTAAGATCAGAAATTTTTACATTAAATTTATTTTCCATTGTTTCAAATGATTTGTTATTTTCATTTCTAATTTCTTTTATTGACGAATTTATTTGGGTGATGTTGTTATTAAGATCAGACATTTTTACATTAAATTTAGTTTCCAAAAGAACATTTGATAACGTATAATCTTTTTTGAAACCACCTAATGTTGAATTCATTTCTTCTCTTGCATAATTCATTGTATCATTAAATTCTTTTCTAGAAACTTCAGCAGCTCTTTGAACTAATTCGTTTAAATATTTTATTTCTTTTGTTAATTTATCTTCTAGATTTTTTATATCTTTTCCTAATTGAAATTCTGCATTTGTAATATCTAATGTCATTTTCACAATTTTTTTTTCTATATTTTTTATGTCTGACGCTGTCTTTTCAGCTTTGTGTAGTATATCTGTATAAGATGTTTCAAGTTCTTTTATGAGTAAAGAAGTCTCCTCGATTTTTGAACTATTATTTTTAATTTTAATTAATACATCCTTTTTAGAAACTTCTATTATAGCTTGCACTACTTCTAGTAAGGATTCTAATTCTTTTTGTAATTTCTCATCGATTGCCTTTGTAAAATTTCCCTCGTCAAAAGACGTTTCAGATTTGGTTTTCAGATTGTTTAATTGCTTTAGTATATCCTCGATTTTTTCATTATCTTTTGTAATTTGATCTTTGAATTTTGTTTCAATTTTTTCATTTTCGTTTTGAAAATCCTCCTTCAATTTGTCTTCTAAATATTGTAAATTTGATTTATATGCATTGATTTTAATTTCAAATTCTTTAATTTGTTCTTTAAATTCATTAACTTTGTCGGTATCTTTTTTGTGAATTAGGAAATGAGTGTTCATTGATTTTTCAAGATTTTGTGTATTTTTATCCATAACGTCATGTATTTTCTTAAAATTCCTTACTTCTTCTGCTACTCTATCATTAAGCAAATTAGTAAAATTTTGAAACTTTGATGTAATTTCCTTGGAAATACTGTTCTTGACATTGTCAATTGCTGAAGTATCCTTAATTATTGATTTAATTGATGTAATTTCATTTTTTATTTCATTTTCAAAATCATCAACTTTATCATATTTTAACTTCACTACGTCAAAGTCATTTGCATATTTAGAAACTTTCTGAGAAAATTTTTCTACTACCTCATCATTTCCATCAACAGTATTTTTCAAATTAATTATCTTGTCATTATATTCAGGAAAAACGTTATCCTCAAATAACTTAATCTTTTTTGCAATATTTTGTATATTGTTATCATATTCATTTATTCTCTTATTTAAATTATTAACATCGCTTTTCAACCCGGGATCTAAATTTTGAATTAATTTGTTTTCAATATATTTGACATCGCTTTTAAAAATTTTTATTATTTTCTCTTCAACATTTGATAATATTTTATTTTCTAGTGATAATAATGTGTTTAGAGCAGATTTTTTTGAAATATGACGACCAAATTTATCGATGGTCATTTTAGAAATGTTTAAAAGTATCTATTATGTCCTTTTATATAATAATATTCGCTTCTCTTAGTTCTTCAATAATGGAAATAATTTCATTGTTATGACCAGTGTGTCCCGCAAGCATGGATGCTACCAATAGTCGAAGTCTCTCAACAAGTTCGTTTACATTATCCCAATATATGTAATCTGTATTAGGTTTATTAACTTTTAAAGTTATACCAAATCCGGTTTTTTTTGAAGACACTCGACTTTCTCTATATGGAGCTTTGCGTCTTTCAAAAAATCCCTGGACTGCTTGTTGAGATTCGGGATTTAGAGTTTTAGTTTTTGTAATTCCTTTGCTTTGCAAATAAGGTCCTATTATAGAAATATATTTATGTGATCCATTCCCCTGCACCTGCTCATTTGGATCATTATTTCTACGGTATGCATTGGTTCTTTTTAAAATATCCATATAATTTTCCAAATCTTGTTTTTTATACCCTATTGGTTCTTTTTTAAATAATAACTCATATAAACCTGGTGTACCTGTATAGGTTATTCCTTCAATTTTGATGTTTTTACCAATAATTTCGACAGGTTTTTGAGTTAAACCCAAAAAGAATTTCTCGGTTTCCAAATCATGAACTATTCCATATTGGTGATCAAACTCATGTTCAACATCTTTTACACCGCTATCAATATATTGGCGAGGTAATTCATCAAATCCTAATAAATATTCTTTATATAAATCTGTATCAACAAATGTTCTAACTGTTTGCCGTGTTTGTTCCAGTATATCTGAAAGATTTCCTATTGTGGAGTGTGAACCTGAAGAAGGGTTTGTTTCTGCAATAATACTTGTTTGTTGTATAGATGGCATTTGACTTGCTGAAGCTAAACTCGCGTCCCAGTCAATAATCGATGGTATTTCTGTAGGAAGGAGTGGAGTTTTTCCCGTCTTTCTTTTTTCTGGTGTTGATGTTCCATATTGTAATTTTCTCTTTGGTGTTAGTGTTTGAATTGATCTTTTCTGTGGTGTTTCATAAATTTTTTTAATTGGTGTGTGTAGCTCTTCCTTTATTTCAACAGGTTCAATTTTACCAATCGTTGAAATTAATTCTTGTAAGGGTTGAGTTATCGGTTTATATGTTTCCTCCAATTTAGTTTGCGCCTCAAATTCCGCATTTTTTAAACTCTGATATTTTTGTTTAACAGCTTTTCTTGATTTAACTAGCTCTCTTGCTAAACGTTCATCCATGATTGGTATAATTTACCATCAAACGTTTATTTTTATAAGTAAATATATGAATCAAATCCTTTTCGATATCGGCCAGATTTCACATTAGAGTCTTTGTCTATTACTAAAAATCCAAATTTATCTTTCCAACATATTAAACACAACTCATTAAATTGGTTTAATGACATATCAACATTAACATGATCATCATAAATATGTTTTAAGTTTGTTCGATCTTGTTGAAATATAACAATTAAATTTGCATTGTCACGAATTAATTGTTTCGGAATAGAAGAATATGTTTGACATAAATAAAAACAATCAGTATTTTTGTGTCTTCCGAAACAAAAATAGTCCTTTACAACATTCTGATTACAACACACTATATCATCAAATATTATTATAGAGTTTGGTTTAACTTGTTTTGGTGAAACAATTGTTTCTTCATTTTCAGATTCATAGTATCCAATTTTTTTCAAAGGTTTAAAAAGTGTTTTCAAATATTTATACTTTGGTTGATATAAGGATTTTGAATAAACATACAGATTTTCAAATCGCAAACCATTCGGATCTTCAATCAAACTAATAATAACATTGGTTTTGCCACAGCCTGACGGGCCAATAATTAACCCTCTTTTACTATTTCCCTCAAACAGTTTGCCATGTTTTCTAAAACCATTCACTGAACTTTCATGATCCTTAATTGTTATAGAGTATGGTTGTTTCTCAACTCTCATTTTATATATAAAACAAACTATTAATATTCAGTATTGTGATGTAACTGGTTAGTTATCACTAGGATTGCAACTATATATAATGTTTCCATCACATAATAAACGAATCATTTACAAGACAAACAGCAAAAGGAAAGGAAGTGGTTTAGTAAACTCATTAATAAATAAATTACCCTTTGAATTGCATATTCCTGGTTATAATTTTTGTGGACCTGGAACAAAATTGGAAAAACGATTGTCAAGAGGTGATAAAGGTATAAATTTATTGGATGAGGCTTGTAAAGAACACGATATTGCTTACTCACAATCAAATGATATAAAAAGAAGGCATTTAGCTGATAAAGTATTAGCTGACAAAGCTTTATCAAGGTTCAAAGCTAAAGATTCTAGTTTTGGGGAAAAAACTGCTGCACTAGGAATTACTGGTGCTATGAAAATTAAAAGAAAATTAGGTATGGGACTTCGAACGAGAAGAAAGTTCAAGCGAAAAACTCGAAAAGGACGAGGACTATCATTATCTCAGGTAATTTCAAAAGCTAGAAAAGGAATTAAGGGGAAACGTTTTAAAGACCTAAATGAAAGTATTCAAACTGCTTTAAAAGCTATTAAAAAAACAGGTAAAGTGTTACCTCCAAAGAAAAGGGTAATTCCAATCCCAAAGACTGGTGGATTTCTTCCACTTATACCTTTATTTGCTGGTTTGTCTGCTCTTGGTGCTCTTGGAGGAGGGGCTGCAGGTATTGCTAAAGCAGTAAATGATGCAAAAGCAGCCAAAGCGAAATTAGAAGAATCTAAACGACACAATCAAATGATGGAGTCCATTGCGGTAGGAAAAAAAGGAAGTGGACTTTATTTAAAACCCTATAAAACAGGATGTGGATTATACTTGAAACCTTATTCAAAAAACTGCTAAAACATATACCTCGAAAAGCACTTACAAATTACGATTTACTTAAATACGCTAAATATTTACAAATTCCCAACTTTCGTGGTATTTTTATGAGGGATAAATTACCAAAAAAGATAAAGTTAATTGAAAGTGCAATTGTCAATCTAGATAATCACAGTGGTGTTGGTACTCACTGGATAGCATATACAAAAAAAGGAAAAAACATAATATATTTTGATAGTTATGGTAATTTGCGACCCCCTTCTGAATTAATTAAATATTTTTATAGCGACCAAAATAATAATATTGTTAATTATAATTATAACAGTTATCAAAACTTTAACAAAACAAATTGTGGTCAATTGTGTCTAAAATTTCTTTATAACCATATGTAACACCTAATTTTAGTTTATTATTAAACATATTTTTAAAGTAAAATGTCATATAGTTTTGTTCTTAGCGGCAATTCCGCTATTTTAACATCAGAGTTACATCCTGCAATATATTTAGATGAAGATGTTGAATATGTTATCGGTCTTGTAAATTTCGAAACATTTAATGCAATTCCCAATATTGATGTTGGGAATAATGTATTAATTCATGATGAAAATTTAGAAATAGCCATACCCCCAGGTAGCTACGAATTAGAAGACATAACAGATTTTTTAAAAAAACACTTGGATGAGGATAAAATTAGTTTTAGTCTTTATGCAAATAATAATACTTTACGTACACATCTTAAATGTTCAGCCCCCATAACTTTTCGTGAAGGAACTATTGGTAAATTATTAGGGTTTAAAAATGGGCGATTGGAAGCCAACATTGAACATATATCAGATTTTCCCGCGGAAATAATTAAAGTAAATTCAATAAATATAGACTGCAGTATTGCAGAGGGATCATATTTAAACGGGAAACCTGTTCATATAATACACCAATTTTTCCCGAGCGTTGCTCCAGGGTTCAAAATAATTGAGTCACCTCAAAACGTCATATATTTCCCAGTCACCGTTAAAGTAATTGATAAAATAGCCATTAAAATAATAGATCAGGAAGGTGATTTGGTTAATTTTAGAGAAGAAACCATAACCATCAGACTACATCTTAAAAAAGTAGATTAAAGATGGTAATATTATATAACAATAAATCTGCAAACTTTACTAGAAAATTTAATAATAAAAACATTAATAAGACAAGAAAGAAACCAACTTCCTTTAGTAGGAAATCAAACTTCCAAAGGTTAACACCTTCTAATAGAAAATTTCTTCAAAGTTTGGGTTTTAAACTTAAATAAAAATGGATTATTTAAATGTAAGAGAAAATGTATTGGTTGATGAATCAATATTAAGCTGGGAAATTCTTTCTTTCGATCCTTTTAATCCTACAAAACTCGGACCAAATGATGAAATCAGAATTGCTTTGCAACAAACAGGAAAATATCCTTTACCTTGCAAAAGTGAAATTTATGTGGAATTGCAAGTAACTAAAGAAGATGATTCCCCTTTAGCTAATACTGTTTTAATTAATAATGCTCCGGCATTTTTATTTAAAGAATTACGCTATATTTTAAATGGTGTTACTATTGACTCCGTTCGGGATATTGGTATAACTTCAACTCTTAAGGGATATATTTCATTTAATCAAAATGAAAGTGCTAAATTGGAAAATGCCGGTTGGTATCCGAAAACAAAATCTAAAGAAAAAATTATGACTGATGACAAAGGTAATGTTTCATTATGTATACCATTAAAGATGTATTCAGGATTTTTTGAAGATTATAATAAGATTATTCTTAATTCACAACAAGAACTTATTCTAATAAGAAGTAATGATGATACAAATGCATTATTATCCAGTAATGAAGATGAAAAACCCAAAGTTAAAATTACCAAGTTGTGTTGGAGAGTTCCTCATCTTACTGTAGCGATTCCGCAAGAATTAGCACTTACCAAAATTATTGACAAAAATAGTGATATACTAATAACCTTCCGAAGCTGGGAATTAGTTGAATATCCAGAGTTATTGGAAACTACGAGGCACAACTGGCCCGTAAAAACATCTACAAAAGTCGAAACGCCACGTCATGTTCTAATTGCTTTTCAGAAAAATAGACGTGGTAATCTAAAAATGGATATGAGTAAATTTGATCATTGTAATTTAAGAAATATGAATGTCTTTTTAAATTCAGAAAGATATCCTTACAATGATCTTCAACTTGACTTTGAAAATAATAAATTTGCTACTCTGTATGAAATGTTTACAGACTTTCGTCAAGGGTATTATAACTCTCCAGTGGAACCAATTTTTAATCCGAAAGAATTTAAAGAAAATGCTCCTATAGTTTACATTAATTGTTCACATCAAAGAGATTTACTACAAACAGGTCCAGTAACCATGAGAATTGAATTTGAAACCAAGGAAAAAATTCCCCCTAAAACAGCGGCATATTGTGTTATAATTCATGATAAAGTTTTCAGTTACAATCCATTAACAAAAATTGTGAAACAGTTGTAATACAATTTCCTTAAGATAAAATACTCTTTTTAAACAAACCGCTACTTACGCTTAAGAGCGCACGCGTCAATTTTGATATTTATTAACGTAGCCAAACCAGAATTCTTCATTTATATAATGTCTTACGAGATTTCAGTTCGAGTATTAGATTTTCAACTTCAGTTGCAGAAATTAAAAAAACAAATAAGTGAATATCAATTAAAAGTAGAAATGATCAAGAAATTCAAATATTTGAAAATATGAAACTTATTCTAGATCTTCAAGGATTCAAAATTGAAAATAATAAATTTATTGTAAAGGAATTAGCAGCGTACGATGGGCAAAAGACAAGTCATTTTATTTTCAAAGCTCCATTTCCGATGGGTCATTTACCATCCTATTTACACAAACAAGCTCTGTGGTTAATAAAAAATTACCATTGCATTGAATGGTGTGAAGGATTTACACCATTACACAAATGTGGAGATATCATAAGAGATTTAAGCGCTAAGGTGGACTATGTTTATGTAAAAGGGGAAGAAAAGGCAGATTTCGTAAAGAAGTATTCCATGAAACCAGTTATCGAGATTGATGAACAACCCACCCTAAAGAAAATGGATCCTTGCTGCTTTTATCATCAAAAAATACCATGTGTATGTGCATTATCAAATGTTTATTACCTTTACAACAATTTTTTTATGTAATAAAAGACTTGATTACAAATTATGTGTTTTATTTTCTAACATTGTTTTAATACATGAAATATTATTATTTAATCCTAGTTCTTGAAGTTTACATATTAAAATATCTATATTTTTATTTTTTAAATATTCGCTACAACATTTAGCTGCTAGTAAACATAATTCCGCATGTTCCATATAATTTAAAAACAATATAATATTCTGCGCTTCACTTTCTTGACCTTCATATGCATAAAACTCGGAACAGGCTGCGGACATCAAAAACTCTTCATACATTTCTCTTATTAATAATTCCATAATAAATCCTACACTAAAACCTCCCTGTTTCTCAATATCTCTTTATCTCTCTCTTCCTCTTCCACGATTTCTTTTAATATATCAGGATCTTTTATATAATCCTTCAATATCCTTAAAAAGTAACTGAATCCTATTTTCTTTATTTCATGAAAGAACTTCGGCAAATTTTGGGTTTTTCTATAATTTAAACAGGCTTCTGCAGCTAATTGGTATTGGAAGGCAGTCTCATAATATACCTGTGCCCACTCGGGGTGTGTTTTCCTTAGCATTGCATTCTTTAATTCGGAATTTTGAAGTTTAGTAAACTGTTTACCTAATTTGATTATTTCATTTTGCAAATCACTGTTCATAACTACCACTTATTTTTAATTTAACACTGTTCTTTATTAGTGGTGAATCTTCTATATAAGCTTAAGACTAGTTGTAAATGAATGTAGCTCGCTCAGATTCAGTCCTTTAAAATACCAGCTCCCCTCCAACTGCTACCAGCTCCCCTCCAACTACTGTGGTGGTTAGGAAGGAGGTAGGAGGTGGAGCAAAAAGAGGCGGAGTTTATGAAACCAATCGGAATAGGGGGCGAACTTGGGCAGCCAACCAGAAACAAGGTCATTCTTGGCTGACCAATCAAAAAAGTGGTGGGGGGGTCAACTAGAAGCCCCCTATTCCCACTACTACCAATTTTGGATGAAATACGAAAATTTAAAATTTCTAGACTTATATTCGCTATTTATATCCTCAAAAACGATTCAGTCCCATCTTTGAACAAAATCGAAAAATGAAAAATTTTTAGTCTGCTATCTTGGATTTGTTATATTAAATCCTGAAAAATTCTTTTTAAATTCATAATTTACACCCTCAAGAACCCCCTATATCAGTTTTGGGAGAAAATCGAAAAATGTAAAATTTTTAGGACACCATATTGAATCTGCCAGATGGAGTTTTTCAAAAAATATTTTAAATTCATAATTAACACTAACAAAAATACTCCAATGCTGATTTTAGACAAAATCAGGAGATGTAGAATTTTTGATCCGTCATCTTGGATCCGCCATATTGAATTTTTTTGAAATAATTTCAGATTCGTTATGTGCGACCCCGAAAACTCTCCCGTACCAATTTTGACGAAAATCGGCCAAAATTGATTTTTTTCGTCCGCCATATTGGATCCGTGATATTAAATTTTTAAAAAATAATTATAGATTAGTTATGTACGATTCTGAAAATTTCCTCGTGCCAATTTTGGAGAAAATCGGACAAAATTGATTTTATTGTCTGCCATATTGAATTTTTTAAAAATATTTTGGATCCGTTATGTGCGACCCCGAAAACTCCCCCACACCAATTTTGGATAAAATCAGACAAAATTAAATTTCTTTGTCCGCCATATTGAATTTTTTAAAAATAATTTCAAATTCGTTATGTGCGACCCCGAAAACTCTCCCGTACCAATTTTGACGAAAATCGGACAAATTTGATTTTTTTCGTCCACCATATTGGATCCGCCATATTGAATTTTTTAAAAATAATTATAGATTAGTTATGTACGATCCTGAAAATTCCCTCTTGTGAATTTTGAAGAAAATCGGACAAAATTGATTTTTTTGTCTGCCATATTGGATTCGCCATATTGAATTTTTTAAAAATATTTTGGATCCGTCATGTTCAACCTCGAAAACTTCTCCGTACAAATTTTGGAGAAAATCGGACAAAATCGATATTTTTTTCCGCCATATTGAATTTTTTAAAAATGTTTGAATTCGTTATTTGCAACCTCGAAAACTCCCCCATACCAATTTTAGAGAAAATTGGACAAAATTAATTTTTTTGTCCGTCATATTGGATCAGCCATCTCGAATTTTTCAAAAATAATTTCAGATTCGTTGTGTGCGGTCCCAAAAATTTCCCCGTACCAATTTTGGAGAAATCATACAAAATTAATTTTTTTTGACCGCCATATTGTCAGCGCCATCTTGGATTTTACTGCACCAATTTCATTCAAAAAAATATGGGACCATCGCAGTAACTTCCTGAACATAATATAAAAAATTTCATTCAAATCGGTGCCGCCGTTCCGGAGTATTCGGTGTACATACATAAAAAAACATACATACTCGACGAATTGAGAACCTCCTTCTTTTAGAAGTCGGTTAAAAAGAGTTTGCATTAAATTTTACATTTTATACAGAATTAATTTTGTGCAAAAATTGATGGCAAATAAGGCCGAACGATTATATGTAGCGTACAAAAGTTTAGGCAATATAAGGGGGCACTAAAGACCGCGAAGACGTTGAAGATGATTGCATCCTGTACGCTATCAAGATCAACTCAGTTAGGGAGCTAGCACTCTCAGCTAGAGAGCTAGCACGTGAGCTGGTAATTTCAAAAATATAATTTCATGTTATTTATTCAAAATATTGAACAGAAAATGCGTCGCTTCTCTCATGGTGTCAAAAACACTACATTTCCTCTAAAAAAATAGGTCGCTTTTGAGATGATTACCATCGCAGTCATTTGAGTGAGACCACACACAAAAAACGGCCAGAAATGTGGCATGTTAACAGTTGGCTTTTCCACCATGAAATGCTCCAGCTCACCCACGATTGTCAACCCATAGCATTCCACAAACAGTGTAAGCGCATGATGTGGTACCTTGCGATTTATTTTTGTTCCGAGGATATCATTTTGAAGTCATTGAAGATATAGAAAGAAATTCGCTACTGGAAAAAATATGTCGTCCTATGTGAGTCACTTCACATGAAACAAAATAAATATTGATTGAATAACGTTTTATGGATTTGTTTAACGCGGCATTTATCTCCGGACTGAAGATATGTTCGCTTTTTAAACTTTTTAAGAAAAGCACACTAAAGCATACATATGCTTTAGTTTTGGCTCAAAAATTATTTTTTCAAGTAAGTAGGGCAATGCAATTTTTTGAATAAAATTTTCCCATTATACGTACAACTCAGTGATTTTATATAAAATTAATGCTGCACGAAATTACATTCCAATCAATGCGATGGCGCAGATAGCCAAGCGATTGGCGCTTCTATGCGAATGTCAACCAAGGCTATTACTAACATATCTATGACACTTCTGAGCTGAACTACTTGATTATTCAATTTTTTTATACCTACCTAGCAAATCTATAAGAAAGTAAACCCCAAAAATGTAACAATCCAGCTACAAAACTGTTTCTTCCTTTTGAAAGTGGATCCAGCTTTCCTTTAGCGTTTGTCCTAAAGTAAAGGAATGACACCAACAGACCACTTACAAAGAAGAACGTATCGACGCTAAATGCACCGTTGGAAATTGTTTGGAACAAAAATTCTTTTTGGACGACTTTCCTATATTCCATGTTATCTAAAATATAAAAAATGAATTATATATATATATATATATATATATATATATATATATATATATATATATATATATATATATATATATATGTATACATGAAACAAAGTAAATCATTGTTATATGTTGCAACAATAACGGTTGGTCCATACTTTCAAAAGTCCATAATTTTTGTCAATGACTCATTTAATACCGGTCACCAAAGCGACGAAGCGGCGGAATAAACATCTCACATTCTTCTTCTTTCCTGGTCTTACAACTCTGGGTGAGTCTTAGCCGCATCCACTATCGCCCTCCATCCTACGGTCGTGTGCTTCCATTTCCCACTGCTGGACTCCAATCCTATACAAATCAGCTTCGACGGCATCCTTCCATCTTTTCCTGGGACAGCCTATTGATCTTCTACCATATGGTCTCTCAAAAAATACTGTTTTAAATAGTCTGTGGTCCCCTGATCTTACCACATGGCCTGCCCATCTTATTCTATTGGCTTTTATACAGCATTGTGGCGTCTTCTCCAATTTCCTGTTGTTTCATCTCTTTGGGGACCAAATATACTTCTAAGAACATTTCGTTTAAATATGAGTAATTTATTTATTTCCCGTTGATTGAGGGTCCAACTTTCACTGCCATAAGTAACTACCGGGCGAATAATTGACCTGTACAGAGTTAGTTTAGATTGTCTTTTTAACGGTTTAGATCTCAATAATGTTGCGGGGGAGTATAACGCTCTATTTGCTGCCGCTATTCTCGCTGAGACGTCTTTTTCAACTCGATTGTCGTCTGTGATTACCGCTCCTAGGTACTTGAATTCCTTAACCACTTCGAAGTTGTGTTCATTCAGTGACATATTCTGCCCAATTCGAGATCTTGGATTCTTGGTTACTACCATGTATTTAGTTTTTTCTTCATTTACTCGGAGACCTATATTACCTGCTTCTTCCTCGAATTGTGAAAATACCTCTTGCACGCAACCTAAACATCTCATGCAGCTATAAATGATTTAAAGCTTTGCCGTTCTATTAATAGGACAGGAACTAATAGCTTAAAACGCATTATTGTCATGTTTTGTCAGCCTTAAATAGCAATCAGCTGATCGCATTTAAAATAGCACGGTGATGCCGACCAACATGTATTTAGTTTCTTATAGCAAAGATAATGGATGTGGCAACACATATACACGGAATGTCCATCTTGAATGGACTTGAAAATAAGTGTTCCGACTGGGTTATTGCATTGTTTGAATATTTTGTTGATTTATTATTGATTCATGGATATATTCTGTGAGTTCATATTTTAATTACTATACTTTCGTTCTATATAGATATTGTGTGGTGTAATAAAAGCTTATTATAGTGTATTATTGTGTATATTTGGTATATATCTTTGTGGTAAATTATGGATAATAACGAACCTTCAACTAGTGATGCGTCTACAAAAAAAAATAGTCAATGGACGTTAAAAGATTGAATGATGATTAAAAATGTTTATTATGGTATTCGGAAACGAAACCCTAAAATACTTTTTACACACAAATATGAGGCATTTTAACAAAAATTTTAAATGGTCATTATAAAGAAAACGACCAAAAAAAAGCAAAGCTGACAATAGGACGGAAAAAAATAATCCTGGACGATGACACGAAATACGCCATTCATCGCAAAGTCCATGGTTTCCTTTTCAAAAACGAAATACCACCATTAAAAAAATTTAAGATAAAAATTAATAACGACACTCTTTACCTAAAATATCATTAAGAGTTTTGAAACGAACTTTAGAAAAAATGAATTTTAGATATATTAAATGGAATCTAAAAACTTACTAATTGAGACCAATGAAATATAGCGGCGAATATATTTGTTAAAAACGCGGGAGTTTCGGGAAAAAGAGAAAAAATTGTATTACATTGACGAAACATTGCTCAATGAAGGGCACATTGCGCGGAAAATATGGCAAGGACTACGTAATCGTAGGGGGGAAAAGGTTATTGTCTTATAATAACTCGTATTGGAAGTGCGTCTGGTTTCTTAGATGGCGGTCTTAACGTTTTCGAATCTCGAAAAACAGGGGACTACCATAAAGGCATGAACGCAGATGTTTTTGAACGATGGTTTTCTTTGATTTTAAACCTTGTGAAACCCAATTCGGTAATTGTAATGGACAATGCTCCGTATCATAGTTAACGCCAAGAAAAAAATCCGACTTCTGCGCCTAAAATGACAGAGATATGTCTGTGGCTCCTCTCAAAAAACATTGAAAACATATCAAATATGCTATTGATGAAACGTGATGGCCAGTGATTGGAAAAAGTGTGTCAATCATGTTAAAAAAGAAAAACAAAGAATGTGGGACTTGAACACTCACGTTGAGGCAGTGGTTGAACCATTAATAATCACCCCTGATGCTGATAGTTCCTCAGATTCAGATTTGTCTCTTAACAGCGATTCTGCCGATGAGTCAGTGTGATCTGTGAGCTACATTACCTATATCACACTCCTGAGGATTACACCAGACGCACCCTGGTTGGTTCGAAATGAACAACTCAGAAGGAAACTGCACTGGACACCATTTAGAGGGAGAGTAAGCAACAAGCTTTCGATTAATATGCATAAAATACCTTAAGAGCATCTAAAGTGCATGTAAAATATCTTAAAATGACAGCCCTACATTGTAAGCAAAATGAAGGAAGAATGCGAAGCAAAGGGTGCAACCGGCACCTGGAACAGCTACACCGAGTGAAGTTTGCTAAGGCTTAATTGCCTGAAAACCAGAGGTCTCACTGAATAATCTTGGATTGACAGCAGTGACGTCTAACGGTAGACCAAGGAAAATCGGTAGGACCTCCAGTCCGGAGGGGTTTCAGTCGGTAAGAATCTGACACTACCTTTCACACTTGGTGAAAGTGCCTATGCTAGGTTTTTCCTCCAGGAAAATAAATTAACTTTAAAAAAAATATTTTGATATTCCCACGAAATTTAATCATTTATTATTTTCCGAAATGCACCCGCCACTGGAATTGATTCTCCTGACAGCACACAACCCGGGGCACTTAATATGTGAGCGATGAGTCGCTGATAGAAGTTATGAACTTTAGGTATAAGTTGGTCAATTTTTAACTTTTTAAAAAGTCGGTATAATTCGTGTTCGTTTTCGGTTGTTATCGGCTGGAAGGAAATTTGACAAGTACATAAAAATATAAAAAGTAACATTATAAACAAATAAAACTTAATGAAAATATGTTGTAAAATAGCCAAAACACTTTAGAATACATTTAATTAAATAAACACCATTGAAAAGTTTTAAATTTCCGTTTATCTTTTAGGTTAAAATCTTTATGGGTAATTTGACTGGTCATTCTTAATTTTTTCTAATTGTTAAATTTTGAAGCATGAGCCACGCAATTTTATTTCGTAGTGTGTTACTTTAGTGGAAGTTGATAATTTTTGTATGAACCAACTGTAAGGAATATGTTATAAATCATTGAGCAAAACAGATTTCTTACCTGAATATTTGAAGAGTACAATACAAGTATGTCCCAATATTACCCAAGCCATACTTATAGCTTTAAGACCATGGAGAACTGGAATGGTATCGCTTCCTACAGATTGGTCACATATGGTTTTTATATTAGATTTTAAGGAGAATGATAAAAGTAGCTCTCTTAATATTAACCCTAAAATATTTACATAAATGAGTTAAGTACATTATATTAGAAAAATATTTCGATTTTTTAAATAATGACAATTTTAAGTTAAAATACTTCATGAATCTTAAGAAGAATGATAAGTACACCAAAATATTTGTATAAATTAGTAGTTATATAATATGAGAAAAATATGTTATGACCGATTAGGTATAGGTTAAAACTGAAAAGCTTGTTAAGTCAAGAAAATGTGTACTAAAAAGTTAGTATTAAATGAATATAAAATTAAAAAAATGTAAAGAACGTAAAGGGATCCATGAAAGAAAAGATAAAAATTTGCGTGAACAGAAGCCGTATCTGTAAAACAAGGTGTTTTAGAACAATGTTCTTAGAAATACTTTAATTGTTTTATGATTTTTTTTCAAGTATTTACATTACGCAGAATAAGCTCTAAATATTCTAAAAACACCATTTATATTACTATTTTATGTTATAACTTAAAATATTTTCATATAAAATAGATTTTTTTTGGATATTTTGATAATTTATGTGTGTTTTAAATTCTTATGAGTTTTTGAGACCTAGATTTCGAGATTTTTCACCATCAAATTGACAACCTGTATCTCGTTCAAACGTTCTAGTCTATCTGCAACAAGTTTTCAAAATTTACCATGGAAAAAGACTAAAACGTTTGAAACTATCTTTATAATCGTTAATGTGATAAGAAATCATACAATATCAGCTATGAAACCTCAACAAAATCATATAACAAATAATTATATGACAATTAAAACCGATATTTCATTCATTTAAAATTGATAATATGACATTATTTTTTATATTAACCGAGTTTAAATACTAGTTGACACAATGATATATCTCTATTCTTCGAAAGACATTTTCAAAAATCTTAACGCGGAAAATTATTATAAAATGTTATAATTCAGAATTAGTGCACAACTTACCGATGGACAAAATAAGAAAGCTAGTAACATAAAATTAAAAAAAAAAAAACAGATTTTACCGATCCCAGTCGTTAATTGAAATGCAGATAGATAGCGCAGTTACGAGAACAGAAACTGAAAAAATAAACTTATTAGATGAGTAGAACCCAATGTACCAGTTATATAATTAACAATGTCTATAATTCCTTTAAGTCTACGAATATTGACTCAGAGCATTTTGTTCTCAACATGCTTTGAGACTGCTAGATTATTTTCAGAGACGAGCTCTGTGTCTGACTAGGAATTCCGAACTAAAAACTTTGGAAATTTGAAATTTCCAAGGAAAGTTAAGGATTACTCAATTCTAGATGACTTTTCGAAGATCGTATTCCCATCCATAAACAATTTCGTTACTAACTGAAGGTTTTTTTTTTGTTGAACTTGTAAAGTATTAACATTTTTATATATTTTTAAACGAATTATAGAGGCCATATTGTTTTTATTTCACAGATATTTTTGAATGTAGCTTTATCTAAGAATGAAAATATTTTATTCGGCAATAGTTGGAACGTAGAACTTATAGAGAATTCAGATGAACATGTGATATGCCTTGAGTACGGGTTTGAACTCGGTAAAATCAATAAGTTGTCCGTAGCGATTTTTTTCGTGAAATAATTTTTTTTGTGTGTTCTAAAAATGAATGACATCAAATTCGAGAACTTTCAGTCTGCTGTTAGGTTTTTATTCAGACCTGGGCACAGTACAAGGAAAACTTTTGCAGAACTTATTTTCAATCGATTTCAAAAAGTCACGGAACCTTTCTTTCCTGATGTTTTTTTTGTTCTGCGAATGGTTTTTATAAGCATTTTTGCACAGATTTTTCTCATCCCCAGTTCATTGGTCAAAATCTGATGAACGGTGGTGTGAGTCAAATTCAACTCTTCCCCGATCATTCTGACTGTCAACCGTTGATTTGAACGCACAAGATCTCTGAATTTATTGACATTTCCATCGTTTCTTGAATATGAAGGCCTTCTACAGCGTGGTTCATCTTTAATCGACTCTCTTCCTTCTGAAAATTCCCTACATTCGTACTGAAGGCTAATCAAATTTTCACCTTCCACACCTCCAAGTTTCGCGACCCCTAAGCGTTGTCGAACAGAACGTTACGTTGCCAGTCTCACTATTTAATTTACACACCTCGTATATTTCATAACAGTTAAGATGAGGTGATGGACTATTACGTCAGGGTCACGCATGATTATTAATAATTCACAATAAAATTTTCTATAGCTAGAATATTAAAGAAATTGAAATATAAAAAATTATTAAGTTTTTTTGGTTATGTGCATTCGTAATCTTTCTAGAACTCCGTGTGTACTTGGAAAAATTGTTGGCTGATTTTATTGAGAAATTGTTTCTTGTTATACTCAAAAGTTATTGTAAAAAGAGAAACAAATTATTAATATTTAAGATCAACAACAGTATCGTGAAAACTGTTTCATCATATACAGTTAGGAAAACACAAATGTTTACTTGATTTGAGAAGGGCTTTTGAAAGATACTCGTTTAGACACAAATTTTTCGATCAGAATGCACATATTACTGTTGTTTTTAATAAAAAATCTTGATATAAAGTAAAAGACACGAAATATTGTTTTCCTTTAGGAACACAGAAGCAATGAACAAAAAACATTTTAGAAATTGTGTTGTCAAAAATGTTTCCAGAACATGTTTAGAAATGCGTTTTGAGCTAGAAAGCTTTAGGATCCTTTAAAAATTCTGTTCTATATAATTTTTATATTTCATAATAAAAAACTATTTTTTCTAAACAAAACTAATTTAGGCATATGTCCATAATAATCAACCATCAGCAACTTTAGGGTAAAATAAGTTCCATCCTCTTATAGATTTAAGGTGCTGTAAAAAAGGTCTAAAAACAATTATTTTTAATTAGTAAGTATTTTTCTATTATTTATAACTGAAGTAAATATAGATTCTGATTTAATTAATGATATCTTATGGACATTTATTATTGCAAAACATAATACCCTTAAGACAGGTATTTACTGTCTTAGACATTATAACAAGATTGCCTCACCTTATTTAATAAAATATGTTTCGAATTTCCATTACATTTAAATAAAATTAATATTGATCCCATGGAACAATACACTGAAATCATGTCAGTAACACACTGAAATCATGTCCGTTTACTCTCTATAAGAACTGTTGCAGGTAAAATGTATCATATTACTACTGTATTGTATGTATGGGGAGTTTAACAATGACGGACAGCTTAGAACTGATCTACGAGGTTTAGAACAATTTTTAAAATAGTATTAAAGGGAGGACCATCATGTCAGGTTTAATGGTGAAGTAACCATTAGGGAGAAGGTAACTGGAAATTGATGACGGGGTTAAATATTATCCTCACTAATGTGTGCTACCCAAGTATGTCAAAAGGCTAAATGAGAAAAATTTTCACTTCCTAAAATACGCTAACGATCTGACGATAATGATACGAGGAATGTTCGTAGGTACCCTCTCCAATGAAGTAAAAGAGCACTTAATACAGTCATTTCCTAGTGTCGAGAGGAGAAATTGTCAGTGGAGAGATTTAATAAGGATCCTTTTAGGATGCAAAACAATTATGTAAAATATTTGACTAGAAACAAACCTGGAACACCCACATTCTGGAAGTCACACAGACGGCTATAAGAAAGTGTCGGAAAAACTGGAGACTAAATCCAAAAATTATATATGCAAAAGGGTGACCGGACATATGACAACCTACTAGGCAATAGCATGGTGGACAAACATGAGACATAGAAAGGTAATAACCAGACTCAAGGGAGTGCAGAAGCTGGTTTTCTCTGCATAAATGGAGCTCATAGCCGCTCATATATTCACCATATATCTTTATGAAAAATGAAGTCAGACCAGTCCTCCACTAGACGACAAAAACCAATAATTGAAATTTATGGGGAGGACCACAACAAGCTATCCAAAGAGATCGGGAAGGATAAAATACTGAGCATGTCCGTGGATACTTGGGGACTTCTTGAATATACTGAGTTAATTTTAATTAAGCTACTGAAATATCTCGCCAGGGACGCATTTCCAGAATAAATGTTTTTACAAAAGTTGTAGGGTTCAGAGGAATCCATTTAGCAATGACCTTGCATTTTACCTTAAGAGTGATTTTGAAGGTTATATCACTTTTTATTTCAGGAATGGAAAGCGGAATAAAGTTTACACCAACAGTACAAATTTTGTAGAAGTTTAAGTATCATCCTAAGGTTATTTGTAGGTCAAATTTTCTTGATCTACTTAGATATTTTGCCATGAAGGTATTTTCGAAGAAATTATTCCATACAAAAGTCGTAGGATTCGAAAATGGTCATTATGTAGTGACCTTATACTTGATAATATGTAGATGTTTATTCAAAGTCAAGTCGATATTTTAAACGGGAACACCCATTTTTTTTCATTTCAGAAATGGAAAGCCGATAAAATTTCATATCCAACAGTATAAATAATGTCGGGGTTTAGGTATCATTTGTCGTTTAAAAGAATTGACTTGACCTTGAAATAACCTTCAATATCACTCCCAAGATCATATCCAAGGTCCGCTAAACTGCCCTCTTCGAACTCATACTTTTGTATGAAACATCTTTTTCCTAAAATGTGTTTTTGGCGAGATATTTGAGTAAATCAATAAAAATATGACCTTCAAATATTCTCTAAATGACACCTAAATCCCTATATTATTTATACCGTTGGATATGGATTTTATCTGATTTCAATTTTTCAATTAAAAAATAGATATTCTCATTTAAAAAAACCAACCTGACTTTGAAATAACTTACAACATCAATCCCAAGGTAAAATCCAAGGTCACTGTTAAATGTCCCTTTTTGAACATTAGAACTTTTGTATAAACCCTTTTTTTCGAAAATTCGTTCCAAGTATGATATTTGAGTGGATCAATTAAAATGACTTACACGGTATAATTGCTAATACATATCTTCGGCAGTTTTTGAGATAGGGGACATCAAATTTGTAAACTACTATTATTCTATTAAATAGTTAAAAAAATATGGATTCAGGTAGTTAAATTTTTTGCAGCATTTAAAGAAGCCAAATATATTAAGAAAGTTGTCAACTATTATTTTAAAAGGTCACAACCAAGAATGCATTTATTACATGAGATAAAAGCCAACAATGATCTTTAAATATCCCGATTAACTAAATCTGATACATAGTATATGAAGCATGCATAAGTAACGAAAGATCTCGTGCACTAAATTTATTTTTGGTGTGAGTACTGCTTAGGTATGTGTAACAGCTAGAGATTGTTACTTATTTAACAAAACCTCTTTATAATATTATGAATGTATGAATGTTCAACACACAATGATGAATAGTCAAAAAATAAAATGATTTATGAATACTATTACTATTTACATAGCCAACACCATGATACAATAACTAAATACAGTACATACTTGTAACCGATTCGCGTGGAGCTGTAGAAGCAGAAGCATTTACTTGAAGTGTAGTCAAATTACCGTTATTGTTACCATCATTGCCATTACTTGTATTTACAACATAAATTCCAGATTTTCCTATAAAAAGTATTCGTATTTGTAACCTAGAAGTTATATAAGGCTTTCTATTTTTTAAGTTTTTTCTTTGCGATAATTTTTCTTCTAAGTACTAATAAAAAAGCAAAGGACAGCTTGTAATAAACCATGCAATTTTTATTTTAGTTATTAACTATAATCTACAAAAGTCAAAAAATATTGTTTTTAACAATTTCTTCAACTCTGGTGTATCATTAATTCTCGCGAGACACTATGTTTAAATTATGAATTCGTCTAATAAAAATGACTACCCGTCGGAGAAAAATATGATTAAGTTTCCTACAAAAAGGATGTTATATGTTAACTTTGTTGAATATTGTAAAAACTTAAAGTAATTTGGAAAATCAACCCAAATATCACCTTTTAAAGTACACAGTGCAAAACAAATTAAGGATGATCTTAAATGTTCAGATATTTTGCTTTAGATCACTACAGGCAAAAACCAAAATTGGTTATTATAAAAAGAAATTTGTTGCTGATAAATATCAGAAAGATTTTTAGCTCAGACCTTTTTAGCAACCAAGAGTACAACAAATTTTGTTGAGTTTCAGTATTATTTTTATACTCACGCCTCAACTACGCTAAGGAACACCTGTGGGGAGACGCATTTAGCAAAGAGAAATTGCAAATAACTTACAACTTGCAAATGTTTTACTTCAAGAATGGGAACAGTTAATTCAAAAAAAAATTCGACATTTAATCAACATAATGTTACCTTGATGTCAAGAGGTAATACGAAATAACACGAGCAGTGGTTTAGTGTTCTGAATAAAAAAATTTATTTCCATCAAATTTTATTTAAATATATTTTTCAAAGTTCAAATGGCATTAGTTTACAATTATTTTTTTAATAATTATTTGCCTTCATGTTTTATATGGCAAATTACTTATTGATTTATTTTATTATTAAACAGAGAATAATATATTTTAGTTTAAAATAAATTACCACCATGGTAATTCCATAGTTGGATATTTTTAAGCAATCCTTAATTTATTTTGCGTAGTATATTTTCTACTGATTAACAGATTTATTACAATTCGACTTTGTAATATCTTCTAAGGATGATGTGAATTTTCTCTTTGGCGAAAAGTTTTTTAAAGGGGAATGTACACAGGTTTTACTGAAATCTAAATTTATCTTAGTAGTTAATAAGAGTAAACGTCGGAAAAGAGTTCACGCTGTCAAGCTTTCTGCGAGGTGAGGGGGTTGACTTTCATTTGGAAAAATTAATGGTACTTGAGCGACTATTCAGAAACTGTGTACTATTTAGTTGTGTGCATCTGGGCTAGCCAAATACAACGAAACTGACAGTTCATTTGGTGTGCCAAGCACACTTTTTCACGATTACATTCATCTACTAAAAACAATAAGTGGTTTTCATCGACTTATAATTATGTATGATATATAATTAATGTATTATTAGTGTATAAAATTTTAATAGAGGAAAATTCTTATTTATTTCTTTAATCTTCCAGCCTATGAGAAATTATTTTAAATTTACAATTTTAAACTGAAGTAAGAATAAGATTGAGAGTAATCATTTACTGACATATGAGCCAGGCGCGGATCCAAGAGGGGGCAGTGAGGGCCATCGCCCCACCCCATCGGCTCAAAAAAATAGATCTGACCCTACCTGTTACACTAGGAATGTGAATGCTATTGGCATATCCCCCCCACCCTCGGTCGATAACTCGTTTTCGCTTGCGATCATCCCTCCCCCCAAAAGCTTCAAATTCAAAAAATAGACTCGACTCTGCCTCATTCACTAGGAATGTGAATGCTGTTGGTATCCTCCTCCCAGCAACAATTGACTTTCATTTGCGATCGTTTCCCCTCCCCCAAGAGCTTCCCATACCTTTATAGTTTTTATTACTTTCATTCTTTACTACTACCGTAAAAATACCAAAAAGGCACCAGAGAGGGCACTGGTTATCGAAGAAGAAATATCGAGAACCAAAAGAGTGAAGGCAGATAAAAAAAAGCCATAGGGGTACTGCTGAAATAGTTCGCATTGGCAAAGGATGTTTAAAAATATGCTTTAGACAAGAAATTGCACGTACTTCTTTAGACAATGAGGCTTAAGAATTAGAATTCATATTCTTTGATGTAACTGGCCCTTCTCAGACATTCGAGATCCTAATTTCCATATCAGATTTAACTGCGCCCCCATTTTAACCGTTTTTCGGAGTTAACGAAATTTATTTTATTTATTTTTTCTTTCATCTCGATTTGCCATCACAAGTTCAATATCTTTCTATAAGGAGTAATATTACGCTCCCCCTTTTATTATACCACTTCTCTTTAAGAGGGCATAACCCTCAGGTTGAAAATGGCTGTCAATTTTGTCTAGGAATGACTGTTTCAATATTGATTAATTACAATTTAAGGATTTTTGTAGGCTATAGCTAAAAGTTCCCCTGTAATCCCTATAAGGGGCGTCCCCAGGTAGCGGATAGGGGAATGCCTCCCAAATATGGGTGATAGGAGGGAAATGAATCACTTTCGTGGACTAAAAAATCGGGCGGATGGGGCTAGATAGCTTCAACGGAAGCAACCTATCTAGAAGAAGAATATCTTGAATTTAAATCCTGCTCTTCCAGGTTGGGAGTTGAAACATTGAGCTAACTCCTCGATACTCGGAAAAAATACAGATGTTAAAAAACCTAATCGGTGCCTCGGAACACAGAAACGGATCAAAAGACAATGAAAATTGCAACGGAAATGGACTTTGATTTGTGGGACATGGAATGTACCAGGATGCAGACCCAGAAGTTTCGGCTGTTTGTTGATCACTATGCCCGTCAGTTTTTATTTTTATGTAGAGTATGTATATATATATATATATATATATATATATACAGATTAAAAGTTGAAGATGAATTTTTAAAAAAGAATAATATAGTGAACATTTTTCTCTAACCATAAGCCTACGTACTAATTTTTACATTTCTAACTACAAAAATGAAGAACTTTCATACAAATTTTGATTCCCTGATTTACCCTCCTAAACGATGAATTCCCAAAAACAAAGGTTGCACAGTAAACTTTTCTTTCCAACCATAACCTTATACATTAATTTTTAGATTTCAAACTTCAAAAATGAAAAACTTTCATACAAACTTTCATCCCCTTTTTCACCCCGTTAAAAGATGAATTTTTAAAAAGAATGATATGAAATATCTTTTTTTCTAATCATAGGCCTATATATTATTTTTTACATTTCTAACTACCAAAATGAAGAACTTTCATACAAACTTTCATTCCATATTTTACCCCCTTAAAAGATGAATTTTCAAAAAAGAATGATATAGTAAACATTTTTTTCTACCCGTAAGACTATATACTAATTTTTAAATTTCAAACTAATAAGATGAATAACTTTCACAAAAACTTTCATCCCCTATTTTACCCCATTAAAAGATGGTGTTTTATTAAAGACTCATACCTAGTAAACATTTTTATTTAACCTTAAACTCATATACTTATTTTTACATTTCCACTGCCAAAATGAAGAATTTTCATAAGAAACTTCCAACCCCTATTTTACCCCCTTAAAAGATGAATAGAAAAAATAATATAGTAAACATTTTTTAACTATAAGCCCATATACTAATTTTTACCTTTCTAACTACAAAAATGAACTTTCATACAAACTTTCATCTCCTATTTTACGATCTTAAAAGACTAATTTCTCAAACAGAATGATATAGTAAACATGTTTTTCTAACCATAAGCCTATATACTAATTTTTACATTTCTAACTACCCAAATGAAGAACTTTCTTTAAAATATTCATCCCCTATTTTATCCCCTTAAAAGTTGATTTTTAAAAGAGAATGATATAGTAAACATTTTTTTCTGGCCAAAAGTACATATATATATATATATATATATATATATATATATATATATATATATATATACAAACTGACTAGCACAGCGATCAATGAACAGCCGAAACTGCGGGGTCTAGAAGTATGAAATTTTGGATAAAGGTATCTTAGATAACGTAAGGGGAAATTCATCTCTTAAAGGGGTAAAATAGAGGATAAAAGTTTGTATGAAAGTTCTTCAGTTTGGTAGCTAGAAATGTAAAAATTAGTATATAGGCTTATGGTCAGAAAAAAATGTTGGGGATGAAAGTTTGTAGGAAAGTTCATTTTGATAGTTAGAACGGTAAAAATTAGTATATAGGCTTATGGTTAAAAAAATGTTTACTATATTATTTTTTTTATTCATCTTTTCAGGGGGTAAAATAGGGGATGAAAATTCGTATGAAGTTCTTCATTTTGGCAGTAAGAAATGTAAAAATTTGTATATGAGTTTAAGATTAAATAAAAATGTTTACTAGGTATAAACCTTTAATAAAACATCATCTTTTATTGAGGTAACATAGGGGATGAAGTTTGCGTGAAAGTTATTCATCTTGTTAGTTTGAAATGTAAAAATTAGTATAGTCTTACGGGTAGAAAAAAATGTTTACTATATCATTCTTTTTTAAAAATTCATCTTTTAAGGGGGTAAAATATGGAATGAAAGTTTGTATGATAGTTCTTCATTTTGGTAGTTAAAAATGTAAAAAATAATATATAGGCTTATGGTTAGAAAAAAATGTTCACTATATCATTCTTTTTTAAAAATTCATCTTTAACTATATATATATATATATATATATATATATATATATATATATATATATAAATAAAGACTGACGAGCATAATGATCAACGAACAGCCGAAACTACTGGGTCTAGAAGCATGAAATTTTGCATAATGGTTTCTTAAAAACTTAAGTCAGCGTTCCGTTTTGCTTCTGATATTGTAATAATTTAGGTTACACGTGTTGACAAATAAAAGCTTGATAACGTATTGAAACGGGTTATTTCGTCACATGCGTACTGTTACCTTACATTAAAAAATGAAAAGTCCATGAAACCTTCAAATATAACTCAGTAATAACCTAACTTGCAAATAAACGATTCTATAAGAATAATAATGTTCTAATGATCCAATTACGTGTCCAAAAATAAAATGAAAACGGATATACCGCTTATTACATAGTTTAAAATATAATTTTGTTTTTACAATTATTGTATTAGCTGTTACAAATAAAAAAAAAGTTTTTCCTCTTTTCAGATTTTGAAAACTAATGTATAAATAATACACATTTCGGAACCTACAAGAAATTTTACATAAAAAACACGTCTCGTATTATTTAAAATAATTCGTTTCCAATTAAGTAAGTGAAATTTTATTTAAAACATGTTAAAATAATTTACAATTTTAAAATTCGCTAGGAATGTAACTTTAGGAATTAAAGGGTAAAATTATGGAAAACATCGTAATTCAATAATCAAAAGATATATGCTAAATTTGATGGAAATAGGAAATTTGCTTATAGATAATTTATCTAGTAGATATCCAATTATACAATATGATATTCTAGTCTTATTATTGTCAGACTAGCAGTACAGAACAATATTTCTGTCGAGCTTTCCATTATTTGATCAGAAAATACATATAATTATCTATCAGGTGTACTTATTGTCCGAGAAGTGGTAATCTGTAAAAGTTCTCGGGAAATTGATGATTTCCAAGCGTCGGCCTGGAGAAATTGCGCATACAATTTGTGGAATAATATGACCACTTGATTGTAGAAATATTGATTAAACAACTGAAAAAAAATCAGCTATTTGGTAATAAATAAACATATCTAGAGTGGATAGTTTTGGATATTTTTAAAGGCTATCTGGGAAATCGTAAAATATATGAAAAATCTGATAGGATTTACAGGGCGATTTTCGAATTTTACAATTTTATAAAATGTCCTATATTTTATTAAGGTATTTTTAGGATACTTTTTTTTTTGTAAAAGACAGTGACGTAGTGAGATTTTTAATTTTAGTTTTAATTACGGAGATATAATATCAAGTTTTAATTTTTTAAATGGAACACTTTACATTTTTTACATATTTTTTTTTGCATTTTGCATTTCCTTTTAGAATGTATTAATATTGACAAGAAATAGGCTAAAAACAATTTTATTTATTAAGCTCACAGAGCTGGCGGCTCAGAAGAGCCAAGTTGTATAGAGCAAGACCAATAAGTTGTTAAAATCCACAAATGAAAAACACCCCTTAATAGACCAGGGCTTATCTGTTTTTAGGTGTATGTGAAATGGAACATGGAAATTTTTGCATGAGAGCCTTTAGAATAACCTGAATAACGATAATTTTGTATGCGTACTTTCAAAAAGTTGGGCAATATTGTTTTTATTAATAAATATATAACATTAACGAAAAAAAACGTTTTTTTTTTAATTTTCTCTCATGTAACTTTGAAGGTATTCATTTGAGAGGAAAGTTGAAAAGGAAAAAGAGTTTTGTAATTAAATTTTCCATAAGGTAGGGTTAGGGTTAAGGTTGTAAAAGCAGGTTTTTAATAAATTTTTTTCGATCATTTAAATTTCTATGAGGACCTTCATATTAGAGCAAAGAAACATTTATGCCATGATAAAATAACGCGCTGAAATTCGTAAGGATCGAATCGATAGTTTTTCCACAATAATTTTTCAATCCGATTTCGTTTACAAAAATTGACCATTTTTCAAATCTGAGCCCAAAATATCACATTAACGTATTTAAATTTATTTTCGACATATAATAGGGAACTTAAGTTTTCCAACGCTTTTTTCAGAATCAAAATCGGATGATTTGGACCCCTTCCGGAATTGTTCAGACATTGTTGATATTTTTGCTAATAAACAAATATTATTATATCGGCGGATTTTCATTGTTTTTTTTGCAATACATGGTTTGAAATTACTTGGAAAGACGCTTCTTTTTGTGAAAAACAAATGTCAAATCCGTCAGTTAATTTTCAAGATACAAACTGTCAAAGTTGACAGCCTGTTACTGTGAATCTATAAACAATACCGTTTCATATTCATTAAATACGGATAAAAATAAAATAATTATTTTATATAAATCATATATGAAAACTTAATAGTTTTTAAGTTATAAGTAATACAATATTTCTACAAATATTTGGAGATATAAAATTTTCGGAGATGACAGCATGATGCTTTAAAATGTAACCGTTAACATGAAAGTAGTGGGGCGGGAGTAAGAAACATCTGCTCAAACTGGCTTTCTGAAGGTATAGAATAGGCATTAAAGAGAGTTAGTCTGTAGTTATTATGTGTTCCTGTTTGTAGAAAGATACTGGTTACAGTTTTACCAAAAATTGTATTTTGTGCAAATATTTATATCAAAAAAGAGCTCGGCAAGACTAAGTGCACGACATGGTATGTATAATTAACATGCAAATAAATTCAATTTGGAAACAAGTTTTACAATTTGAATTAATGTCGTTTTCACCATTATATTTATTTATTAATCAAATATTTTTCTTAATTTTTTCATATAGGTGAATATTATGAAACAATTCATTTTTGCCGAAAGGAATGGTAACTGGGAATTGCATATAAAAAGTTCGCGTAGAATGTTGCCATATTTAAATGCCAGTGGTCATTTTCTTTATGCCAAATCTTTTGAAATATATATTCAGGATATGCACAATCTTCCAACCATAATGAACCCCACTGAATATGACAAATTCGTCAATCAGATGTTAGAAGATCTGAAAAATTCTGGTGTGGCGTTTGGATAGACATGTGTATAGAGCAGTTTAAAATATAATATTTAGTGTTAAGAGTGCTTTATTGAACTTTTTGAACATAATTTATAAAGAATAACTATTTTATTTTTATCTGTATTTTTTTTTTGCGAATAAAATAATTTAAAACCAAATGTTTTTTTGAATTTGTTTAAACAATGATTATTTAAACAATTTTGATAATGAAAGTAAATATATATCATTATAATATGCTTAATTATATTAAAAAACAAAGATTCGCTTGGAAAGTCTATAGGGTGCAGTATGCAGTAAGTATGATGCATAAATAACGTCATTTGTTTATAACAAAATGAATGCTTGATGGGCACATGGCATTATGGTATTTGAGTTTCATTATCCGCGGTACATCGGTTTAAAAAAAAATGTTTAAAATTGCTATATTAGAAGCCGAGAAAATTATTTTTTTTTCAGATATGTATTTTGAATCTTCGAATTCAATTTTAAAATAATAGCTCTTTTTTCATTTTTCACGCATGTGGGCGATATTCTTTTCATTTTTTATTAAAGTTTCCGACAGCATAAACATTTAAATATTTATATCAAAAAGATCTCGGCAAGACTAAGTTTCTGGTTCAAGAATCAGGTCTGTATTGTTTATAGATTCACCGTAACAGGCTGTTAACTTTGACAGTTTGTATCTCGGAAACCAATTGACGGATTTGAAATTTGTTTTTCACGAAAAGAAGCGCCTTTCCAAGTACTTTCAAACCATGTATTGCAAAAAATAATGCAATGAAAATCCGCCGAGATAATCTATTAGTTTATAAGCAAAAATATCAACAATGTCTTTAAACAATTCCTGAGGGCGTCGAAATCATCCTATTTTGATTCTGAAATAAGCATTGGAAAACTTGAGTTCCCTGCTATATGTCGAGAATAAATTTAAATACGTTAACGTGGACTCAGACAAACTTGAAAAATGGTCAGTTTTTGTAAACTAAATCGGATTGCAAAATTATTGTGAAAAACTATCGATTCGATCCTAACCAATTTAAGCGTGTTATTTTATTATGACATAAAGTTTTCTTTGCTCTTATATGAAGGTCCTCAGAGAAATTTAAACAGTCGAAGAAAATTGATTAAAAACGTGCTTTTTTTTACCTTTTTTCAATTATTGCTATTTTGCAATAAGGGAAATATATTTTGAGACTTCCGACTAACTCTATCTTATAGCAAATTTAATTACGAAACTTTTTTCCTTCTCAACTTTCCTCTAAAATGAATATCTTCAAAGTTACATGAGAGAAAAGTTGAAAAAATTTTATATATTTATTAATAAAAACAATGTTGCCCACCTTTTTCAAAGTACGCATATCAAATTTATCGTTATTCACGTTATTCTGAAGACTCCCATGCAAAAATCTCCACGTTCCATTTCGCATCCACGAAACCCCGATATTTTACAGATAAGCGCTGGTCTATAAACAAAGCTTAAAAAGACAAAAATATAAATAAAAACTAAATTAACTACATTAAATGTTCAAACTGTTGTCCATTGTTATCCAGACTCAGTTCACAACGTCTTTGCACTCCTCTGCTCACAACGTTATGAATATGAATATTAGTAATACTTCGTATAGCCACCACAAAATTTTCTTGTAATTCTTCTAAAGTTCTATTTCTATTTACATCGATTTTGTTTTTAATATACCCCCAAAAAAAGAAACCTAAGAGGGTAAGATCAAGTGACCCAGGTGGCCACCTGACTGGTTCATTGTTTGCTATCCATTTCTATGGAAAAATAGCGTTAAGGTATTCGTCAAGAATTCCTGCATTATGAGCCGGAGCTCCATCGTTTTGAAAATACGATCTGTTACTTTCCGCTAAAAGCAAATTATTCATACATAGGACGAAGGGTCTTACTAAAATGTCTAGGTAGGCTTTATTTAAATTCCCTTCATATATCTCATAGGCCATTATTCTATTACCCAACAAAGCAACCCACATATTAAACCCAAATCGTCCTGATGTTACCTTATCTATTTGTTGGTGAGGGTGCTGATCTACCCATAGATGATTATTATGGCGATTAAATATACCATCACTATTTATTCTTGACTGATCGGTCCATAAAATATTATTAAAGAAAAAATCATTATATCCATGTACCAATTACAGAAATTAAATCTTCGTTCAGGGTCACCAAGGAGAACAAGCTGAGGTTTTCTTGCCTTGTCACATTTAAACTTATTTTCGTTTAAAGTTTTTAATGATTTTTTATGAGAAACCTCAACATCCATTTCAATAGTTCTGCTCTACGTTGAAAGATCTGCCGTAACACATTGATAATTCATTCTCTTTATCTTCTTTCTCATATGTCTTTGGCGGTGGCTTTTTAAAGGGCCCACAACTGTTTACGTTTTCCTCTAGTCTCTTAAAAATTGCTGGCTACTATTTTAAAACATAATATACAATATATTATCTTCATCGAACTTAAAAAGTGTTGTTAGCAGTGATCTATGGAAATGGTTTAGGTATTTAAATATTCTTTTTAATCAAGATAGTTAGAATATTTATTATATTATATACTCTAAGTTAAGAAATTGAGATTAAAAGAATGAACTAAATGATTTTATGTTATATCAATATAGTTTTGTTAATAGACGTTTTCTATTTTAAAAATTTACATATTTAATAAAAATTATTTTTAGCCTTTTTGTTGTCAGTTTATATTGATAATATAATATATTCTTAAAGAAAATGTAAAATTCAAAGAAATAGTGTAAAAAATACAGAGTGTCCCATTTAAAAAATTAAAACTTGGTATTATATCTCCGTAATTACAACTAAAACTAAAAATCTCACTACACCACTGGATTCTATAGAAAAAAGTACCTCAAGAATGTCTTAATAGTTTTATCACAGTTGCTTTGCTAAATAAAATATAGGACATTTTAGAAAATTGTAAAAATCGAAAATTTTCCTGTAAATGCAAAACCGATCGCAATATGATTTTGCCAACCGTCTACAAAATATCCAAAATGGTCCACCCTGTACATGTTATTTTTATGTATTACGGGGGGGGGGGGACTAGACGATCGGCGCATAATTTGTGGCGGACACATTATATATCATCAAATTGACGTGTTTTGCGAATGCGCATTTCAAGACGCAGCGTATACGTGAATTTTCGCAAATAAAAAAATTTTCGGATTCATCAAAACGAAGGCACTAACAAAGTTTCATTAATCATATTGAAATATAATATAACTATGTTATCAATTTTTTTATTATTTCTTGATTTATTTGTCAATTGCTTAGTTCATAAAAAAATTATTGATATATTTGATGTGAATGAATGAATGAAAAAGGGGTGGTGATACTAGATCATCGATGCCTAGGCCTCCATTGGGTCCTTTACATCCCACCATATCTGCAGGTTATTCGAGGCCGATCCCCTTTGCGAATCCAAGCAGCCTCGTTATTTGAACTTTCCTAACTGCTTCCGGTAACAAAACTATATCTCGGAAATATCTCTGTCTCAGTCCGTTGAGTGCTGGGCACCCTCTGAGAACATGATCAACAGTTTCATCTTCCTCCAAACACCATCTGTACGTCGGGTCGCCCTCAACACCGATTCTATGAAGATGGCCCCGGAGGTGACAATGTCCTGTCACCAAGCCCACCACAATTCGCAGTTCTTTCCTTCCCAAGGAGAGAAGCTCCTTAGTACGCCGTGCGCTAGGACCCGTTATATGTTCCTTAGCACACCTCATTCCAGGAGCTCCCCTCCATGATTCAATAAATTTGCTTTCCAGCAACAATTTCATTTTGTCAATAGCAATTGGAACAGGTAATATTGGTTGGGGTCCATACGGTTCAATCGCCGAACCCAACTTTGCCAGACGGTCTGCTTCCTCATTCCCGCGTATGCCCAAGTGACCCGGGACCCATACGAATCTGACTGAGCAGCCTTTCCTTATTATACCATTTAGTACATCCTTGCACTCAGACACCAGTTGCGAAGTCACGACACTTGACTTCAGTGCCAATATCGCAGCCTTACTGTCTGAGCATATATTTATTACTCTATTCATATATATGTCCCTCTCACAGAGATGGGCACACTTCAGAAGAGCATAGATTTCTGATGTGAAAATTGTCGCACATTGTCCGAGAGCGTAGTACTCTCTGACTCCTGTGGTCTTGCCGAATACTCCGGCTCCAGCTCTTTCATCTTGTCGAGATCCATCAGTATACCACCAGGATCCATTTCTCAGAAGATTTTGTTCTCCCTCTCCAAGGAGAGGTTGGGTTTTAAAAACGGCGTCATGTAGTCTATCCGCATGCCGCATGGGGAGTGATGGACACCTTTCCACTACACTTTTTCAGACACCTGAGTCGCCGCCTATCTCAATTCCAAGATGTCCAGGCAACTGAGACGATAAACAGTCTTCAGGGCCTCGTTCTCTATGTATAAGTGAAGAGGTAGCAGGTTCACCAGGACTTCCAGAGCCCTGGTGGGAGCAGTCCTCATCGCACTCAATACTCCCACACAAGCCATTCTCTGAACTTTGTCAAGTTGAAGAATGTGTTTGCGCTTTATTTGATGTGTTTTAATACAATATTTTATTATTAGGTACAACTACCATGAGGAGTTGAATTGATTTTTTTTGCGATTCGCAAATAGGTATTAAACGCCTTCAAAAAATGTTTACTTGTTCAAAATGAAATTTTGAAATGGTTAACAATAAATACCTATTTACTTTTTTAAAGTAATATAGTTTTCACAATCTTAATTTTAAGTTTGTTCATGAAAAAATCCTTTTAGAGGAAGAGTTCGAAACTTTTTAAATCTCTCATTTATTATTAAATCCGACATTGAAGAACCTAATAAACTACTTTTTGAATAATTTGTTTCATCTGACTAACGGCTTGCACAGCGCTTTGTTATTGTTTCAAACTACAGCATAAGCACATTTCACTACATTATTATTGATATACTTACCATTTGATGATTTCAAACTAGGTACCGAAAAACGTTGAGTAATGGTGGCTACTTTCTTGTTCTTTAAATATTCTAAATAGTAATCAAAAATAGTACCAGCAACTAGAAAACATGTCGTAACACCTGTTACAATGCTAAAAACAAAAAAAAAGTTAGTTCGAGGTAGTTCAATGATTCAATAGTAAAGGAGAAGATTATATAAAAATTATTAATAAGCTACATTTTGGTGGGAACCTCAATTTTTATCTAAAACCACAGAAGTCCCTATCGATACCTTCCCAGCAAAGATTTTTTAACGGGTAGAAGGAAGTAAAATTCAATTTTTATCAATTATTTCAAACACTATAAATTTTTCGAGAAAAATTTACCAAAAATAGTATTTTATGAAACATGTTACACTATTCGATTCTTTCCATATAACTAACAGTATCTTAGTAAAATGTGTGACGAAGCCGCAATACCTATAGCACTATTCTACACACCACCGCGGGGGTTCTAAGCTTGTTGTTCTTGATGTGATGTCTCCAGTAGACTTAAGTTGCATTGAATAGATATTACAAGCCCACTAAAAAAATGCTTTGTTCGATAGGCTGGAGCTCTCTACTCTTATATAATTTGACAATCTTGGTCTAAATTCGGAGTCCAAATATTCCCATCAGGTCAAAGTTTCTCGCAAATCTGCAAAAATAGGCCAAAAACGCCAAGATTAGCCATTTTTTGGATTGAGGGGTAATTCTGACAACCTAAATTACTCTTTTCAAAGTAACCTTATGTCAAGATTCTCTACTTATATGTATTGGGATATGCTGAATACGAATCTGCCCAGATTCCTTGTCAGGTTATAATTCTCCATAACTCGCGAAAATGAGACCCCGAAATTTTGAGATTGGCCATACCTCGAATTAAATAATAATTTTTGATAAATCAAATTACTCCTATTAGGTGGGTATTAGAATTGCCCCATAAAGTCATAAATTTCCACAAAGACATCCAAGAGATAAAGTGCAGTTTCCAGGAGCGTTGGGATATAAACATGTAAGCTGACTATTGTTTGGAGCATATATCAAAAAGCATTAAATTTAAATACAGTATATGGATTTAGAGCACAAGATTTGGAGAACTTCGACAATTATGGAAAGAAGTTATAAATAGCACAGACTAAAATCTAATAACCTTGATTTCCTTTAGCACAATGTCCGTTTATACAAAAAATAAAATTGTGATTAGTTCTTTCGACTCTTTTTCTAGAAAAATATTTTTTTACATCTGAAACTTTCTTGAAATGTAGACCTTAACTTTAGTTATAATGACCCGTTAGGTGATAGCTAACATCTTCATGGAAGCTTTCGAAGAAAACGCCTTGTCTTCTGCTCCTTTAAAACCTAAGTTTTGGTGCAAATATGTAGATGATACGTTCGTAGTTTGGCCGCATGGCGCAGAAAACCTCCATAATTTACTGGATCATCTAAATCAACAACACCCTAGCATAAAATTCAATATGGAAACTGAATCAAGGGGTACCCTTCCCTTTCTGATGTTCTGGTATAAAGGAAAGATAATGGCAAATTAGGACATTCTGTGTACAGAAACCCAACACATACAAATCGATATCTCAATGCAACGTCACACCATCCCCCTTCCCAAAAACAATCCGTCATAAACTCTTTAGTACATAAAACCCTTTCAATATGTGATGAACAATGAGTGAAATCAGAAACAGAAAAACTGACTAATGCTCTGAGAGCAACTGATATTGCTCTGAAGAAATAAGACGTTTTACTAATAAATATAAAAATCCAACTCCTCAACAAAATATCATAAATGTGCCTCCTATGGACAGTGTTGTCTTGCCTTATATACACGGGACCACCGACAAGATTGCCAGATTGCTCCGAAAATCAAACATTTGAACAATTTTCAACATCTGTAAGAATGCCGAATAATGTTTGAAGTCGCAAAGGACGCAATACCATTTCAAACAGAAGGCGTTTACAAGATACCTGGCTCTTGGGGTAAAGTGTATGTAGGTGAAACAGGACGGTCTATATCCATTATGCTTAAGGAATATGAAAGATGTAAAAAAAAGAAACAAATTGTACAATCTAAAGTAGCTGAACACCAGCATTGCTCAGGTCACACTTTTAACGTAAAAGAAACTAAAGTTCTAGCATCAGTCTCTGGTTTCTTTAAACGAGAAATTAGAGAATCAATAGAAATTTGTAAACATTCATATTAATAGAGATACAGATTACAGTCTACATCACACGTGGAAATCGATTGTAACTCTGTATCACGATTTGCTGAGCACCAGTAAAGTATAAATACCGAGCTGTTGCTCCTCGATAGTCATTCAGAGTTATAATCTCTTGGAGATTAGAGCCCTGAAGATCCCTTATGCAATCGTAGGCAAAATATCGGATAATAATTCCAATTTGACACGTTCTAAACCCAAGAATGATGATTTTCAATCCATTAGCCGATTAAAGGTGAAAATAATATTATTCTTTTTTGTGGTTTTTGTTTTGGAATATATTCTTAAATTAATAATTTAAGATTATTTTAAAACTAAGAAAGAATAAAATTAGATAACTGGTTAAATGGCAAACGCTCTTTCACGCCTTTTGCAGTTCCAATAATTTGGCGAGAACCAACAAATCATTTTAACGACTGTTCCTTTTGCATGACCAAAGTGTCTGGTTTTTCAAGAAAGAGCAAACATAATATTGAGTATTCGGATATTTCTACAGCAATAAAACCGGTTCTTCATGGAAAACTCCGGCAAAATGTGAGGAAGATTTAAAAATGTATGATGATAAGGCAAAACCCGATAATGTATCAGAAAAGGACGATTCTTATTTTCTCGAAAGTGAACGAAAAGCACCCCATTTAATCGAACAACTTGAATTAAATGATTAAGTTTGGGACTTCAAATTGTTCAAAGAGCATGCTGAAGTATTAGGGTTTAAATTACAACAATGGAAATTGCTACCCACTGAAATCAAAGTTACAATATATAGGAACCGTAACCAGAAACTATCCTCATTTTTTACTCTGCAGGATAAAATGCGTGTTTGTGTTAATCCAAACAGTATTGTGGAAAAACCAGGATTTGCACATAACCCGGACGAATGACGCTTATTTATAAGTTCTTCTGAAATAAGTTTAAAAGCAGTTCTGCTCCATAATGGCAATAAAAGACCTTCTGTTCCTCTTGCACATGCAGTTGACATGAAGGAAACTTACGAAAATATGTCACTTATTCTAAATGCAATAAGCAATTATATATATCAGTGGCAAATATATGGTGACCTAAAGGTCATAGGACTCTTGCTAAGGTTTCAGGGTGGATTTACGAAGTGTTGCTGTTTTCTTTTTTTTTTTGGGACAGTAGAGCAACATAGAGCCATTACAGCCATTACAATATATTCTAGGTCAAACTAACGTAAAGAATAATTCTCTTGTTGATCCCAAAAAAGTATTGTTACCTCTATTATACATTAAACTGGGATTGATAAAAAAATTGTTAAAACATTAATTAAAAAAGGAGATGCGTTTAAATACTTTAAACAAATTTTTCCCAAACTAAGTGACGCTAAACTTAAGTAAGGAATATTTGTTTGACCACAAATTAGAAAATTACTAAGAAATCAACATTTTGATAAAAAATTAAGTGATGTTGCATTAGCTGCGTGGAGTTCTTTTAAAATAATTGTTTTTAGAAAACTATGAAAAACTTGTAAAAGGACTACTTGAAAACTGCAAAATGGGCTATCGCATGTCTCTTAAAATATATTTCTTACACTCCCATTTAAACTTTTTCCCAGAAAATTTGAATGTGGTCAATGACGAACAAAGAGAAAGTTTTCACTAAAACATATGAACGATGGAGCAACGCTACCAAGGCAGATGGGATCCAGCAATGATGGGGGATTATTGTTGGAGAGAAAGCGATCAGTAATATAAACGAAACATTTGCAAAACAGTTATGTACAAAAGACTTACTATAAATCCTTTTATTCTTAAAATATCTTGTTTTTTTATTGTTCTGAACTTATGTATAAATATTATATAAAAATGTTTGTATTAAATAAAAATAACTGATACATTCTATAACTCAAAATCTATAAGTGGTGGAAAATTTTAATTTTTGAATTCGCAATCAGCATGCTTTAAACTCCCACCACAGACAGCCATTATAACATCAGTCGCATTTTTATTGTATTTGTGTACAAGTGTAATTAAATTTAAAGCCTTCTTTTTAATAATTAAAATACGAAAATTAAAAAAAAAAAACATTCTCCTCAAGTGGCTGTAAGTACTAGAAGGATGAAAATAACAAAGCGAGACTAACAGGCTTTCAATATAAAAGGTAGAACCTAAATTTTATTGAAGTTTCAGATTTTTATCTTTTACCTCACATAATAATATCAACTCTCAAAATATGCCATTTTTAAAAATTTTTAACTTTTAAACTCATCCTTTTAATAGAAGAAGACACTTGAAAGAGCTAATCACACGATTTTTTATTTTGTGATAAGTTGAGATAACCTAAATTAGCCAATAAGGCAAGCTAAAATTCAGTCCAAGCGCTCCCAATTATTAAAAAATTATTATCCCAATTTACACTTATTTCATAAAACGTGTTGCTGCGTATTGAAATACTGTACTTGTTTGGGCGTGTCTATTTGGTTCATTTAACATAGGACCATCTAAATTAGTCCGCGCTGTACATTAAGAGTCAGTTGCTTGATATTAGTAAAGTCTATCAGATAATAGAGTGCGTAATATCGTCAAAAAATTCGAAGCAGTTTTTCTGTGTAGACAAGAGAAAGGCCCAAAAATAATATGTTGTAAAATATAGAAAAGAGTCTTTCGTGCAGAAGTAGGAGAAAAGGTATTATAGAGAAAAAATGTCGATGCTTTTTCAGATCGTGGTTTACCATGTGTAATTACAAAAGATCAAGATAAGGCAATTATTCAAATATTCCATTTTAATCTGTGACAAGAACAAAGTATTTAGCGACTGTGCTAGAAAAGTGCAGCAGTAATAGCTGCCGACGAAGTAGGGGACATTATTAAGTAACATGCCACAAAACTTGTTTACCATAATATCCAGAATGTCCTATCCTGATACATGTTGTATCGGTTATGTTGTGACTTGACAGCAATTACTTTAACCGAAACTTTGGCAGAGGCGGCTGACGTTTCTTCCATAATACTTTTTACGTCCTCATCTTTACAAGCATCTGGTAGACATAATCCAATTGATAATAATCGTTCCTAAAAAAGTAAATAAATTTTTATAAAAAAAGCTGGTGAGCTTTTCAATAGGTTTGATAAAGTTGAATATCTAAACTAGTATCAGTCTAACTATGTGAAGTTCTCCATCTTATTTTATAATTTGCTTCACACAACACAACCACGTTTGGTATTGGCACTGAACTTGGCATTCAATTATAATAGCAAAAGCAATATAGCAAAAAGAAGTGCTAGTTTTGCAAAAAAACAATAACAACAAACTCCCTGCATTATGACTTGAAGGGTAATACATAGGCGATTAAAACACAAAATCAACTTTTTTAAACAATAAAAACCGAAAAAAAGTGACTTATTTGGTTTTTTCTTATATAATGGAGCGGATTGAATGAATTGTATTAGTTTCAATAGACCATTTATTGATAATTAAAAAACCTACAAAATGATGTCGAACGATTTTTCACGGAGAAAAGTCGGAATAACGTTCAAAAATATTTTTTTAAAAAACGCATATCTTTGATAATTTACAATATTAAGCAAATATTTTTTGGGAAATGATAGTTTAAGATCTGTACTTTAAATAAGTGAGAGATGAAATTTGTTGTATTAGTAGTTTTTGTCTAATTGCAATATAAAAAATTTAGAGCATTTTTTTGTCAGTGTCACCGTATTAACTTGTTAGGTCTGAATTGAACTTACCAAATGGATTCTGAAAGTAGAGATTATGGGTTACAATTTGTCTATCTAAGATTTTCGTAGATATAGAAATATGTCACGTCAGAAGTCGAGGGAAGAAGAGGTAATGGGAGGTTACAAGCGGCAAAGGAGAAGAGTGTCGCAGGCTTCACACGCCAGGCGCTAAAACTTATTTCGGACCTTTAAGTAGATAAATAAGTAAATAAACAGAAACATTGATTTATTTTTATTTCAAACAAGATTTTCTATATATATATATATATATATATATATATATATATATATATATATATATATATATATATATATATATATATATATATGGAATCTGTCCTATGTATGTATATTGTATATATTTTTTATTTTTTCATTCTATATTGTGAATGTTTTGTATATATTTCGGATAAATGCAACAGCAAATAAATTATTAACTATCATTACCATAATGATTGAACATTTTATATATCGAGTAAAAAAATTAATGAAAAAGTTATTAACCGAAATTTTATATTTCTTTCGTGGCAATTTATCTTCAGACCTTACAAATCATTCACATAATCCTTCTCATTCTCCAGAGGGCGGAATAGGTATAATAATGAAAAGTGTAAAAAAAAAACAGAAGGTTTGATGATCTCTTCTTTCTTTTTGACGAGATTTAATATATAATTTGAACCACGTTTAAATAAAATGTTTTTAAATATACATGAAAATTTATAAAAATATAAATAAATAAATATATCCGTTTATTTTTTGTCTATTCATCCATTTTGCGAAGCATTTCCACATATGAAATATAGTCGTAGCGTTTGCCGAGAGCAGCCCGCCAGCGATTCTTTTCTCCTCCGCTGCTTGTAACCCTCCACTGTCACTTCTTGGCTTCGGACGTGAGTTATCGCATACCACGCTATGTTGGGAAGCATTTTTAGAATATTTCAACAAATTTATATGAAAATCTGAGACAGAAGAAATGTAGTGCATAACCTCTACTTTCAGAGTCTGTTGGTAAATTAAAATCAGACCTATCAGATTAGTACGGTGGTTTTGACAAAAATTGCAATTATGCAAAAACTATTAAAGTGACAAACTTCACCTTCAACCTGTTTAAAGTGCACATAATAAATTTTTCCGAAAAATCTTCGGTTAATATTGTTAATTCCAGATATTAATTCAAAAAAAAAAAAGCATTTTTAAGCGTTTTTTCGACTTTTTTCGGTGATAAATCATTTTGTAAACTTCTTAATTATCAATTAAAAAAATTATATATAAAAAGTAACGCGATCCATTTTTATTTTTATATTCCATAACATAAGCAAAAAACCAGAAGTGTCAGTTTTATTTAATTCACTACTCAGTTGGAGTAGGAATTTGTGTTTTAGTCATCTACGGACTACCCTTCAAGTCATGGTGTAGACAGCTTGTTGTTAAATTTTTTTACATGAAAAAATCTCTAAAAACAGCAGTTATAATTTTACATGAACTAGTAGAAGAGAACTAAATTTATTAATTTATTTTTTGATAGAGAATTAATATTTTAACCGCATTTTACCTTATAAATTAAATTTCCTAGATTTTTTCTATTGTTATGCACAAAATTTTGGTAGGTACTTCGGCAGTCGCGTAATCATGTCTACCATCTTATCCAAACCAAGGGACCCAGCACAAACCACCGTTGAATTGGCTCATACTTTGGGATTAAGTAGTGAATACGATGTGGATAGAAATTTTCCCTGGGCACGAAGCTCGCAAATGAAGAGTTTTCGTGATATGAGGGATCAAAATGGGAAAAATATGGCCAAAATGGGGTTATCGTCCTTTGAAAACCTAAAACCCTGGGAGTGAGTAGAAAATGTGGTGTAAATTAAAAGTCTCCATAGAATTCAAATTAATAGTTTTTGGAATATGGGGGTTTTATGTGATAAGATGTCCAAAGGGATATTGGCCATATTTTTCTAACATTAGACCGACATATCACGAAAACTGTTTATTTTTGAACTTCGATCTTATGGAGACTTTTATCCTATATCACATTTTCTACTCAATCCCAAGGTTTAGGGTATTTAGAGGACGATCCCCTGATAACCCTATTTTGGCCATATTTCTTCACTTTGAAGCAATTCGACGAAGAGGTCTCCAGAAGACGACTCCCTGATAATCCTATTTCGGTTACACTTCCTCACTTCGAGTCCTCATATCTCGAAAACTGTTCATTTTTAAGCTTTGTGCCCATGGAGAATTTCGATTTACAGCACAATTATTACTTAGTCCCAAAGTTTAAACTCATTCGACAGAAGAATCTCCAAAAAACCATTGGATCCCTCATATCTCGCAAACTGTTCATTTTTCAGCTGCGTGCCTGTGAAAACTTTCCATTTACACCACATTTACTATTAAATTTCAAAGTTTGAGCCAATTCGACAGAAAGATTATTTTCATCAGGTTTGGACGGGGTCCATAGTTAAATGATGAAATCTAATAATTTAAGTTCTAGTTACACGGGAGATATGGAATAAAAATCAGTAACCAATAAACATAAAATCTTTTACATCAATGACAAAATGTTGGTCTGTCTGCATATCTCCCCTTTCATAGCTAATAGATTCCTGTGAAGTGAAAAAATACCGTGTCGATCTAAAATTTGATAACATATTTAACACAATAGTTGAATCGATATTTATACAAAAAAAACTTAAGGGACACAACGGCGGACTAGTAAGTTATTTCGAAGATTTAATTTCATTATTTTTAAATATTTACAAAATTTACAATATTTCTAAATGTATCTAAAGGCGGGTTGTCACTGCGCGAAATTATTTCACGAAAATATTTCACGAAAATGTTTTGCGAATGTCTTCTCGGGCGAAGAGGTGAAACGTTTCGGTTTTCAGGCGAAACAAGGTGAGCTTGCGCAAGACAATGATACCGGTAACTCCGAGTGCAGTACTAGCATTTGCAGCTATGACGATAATTTGTTTGAAGAAGAAAAAGAAAAGTAGTAAGACAAACACCGATGGTAGAGCAGTAAAATATTTCGTCGGAGATCTCAATATAGAAATAGACTACTGAGGGATATGACAGCGGAACCTTGCGAAGATATCATCAGGAACTTTACTTGGATGATTACACAAGACTTTGAACGTCTCATATTACTGGTAGATTCTAAAATTGAAAAATCGATATCAACGTGAGAGAGACGATAAGCGTTAAGGAGAGGTTGACACTATGTTTGAGGTTTCTTGCAGCGGGTGATTCTTGACCTAGTGTGCAGTACTTCTTCAAATTATCGAAAAGCTAAATATCAAACACCATTCCAGAAGTTTCGGAGGCATTGATCCAGTCACTTCGGGAGTAGGTAAATGTAAAATAATTCATTCTTTGTATTTCATATGATTTTATTTAGAAAACCTGTAATTAAAACTAGCTCTTCATACTTAAGATGACAACTCAGAAGGCGAAGTCCACGGGATAAGTGTTTGAAAGGCAGTGTCATATGATGAAGGAGCAGAGTATATTCCCATATCAGCATCAAATAAAATGTTTGCTGAGGCTCTTTTGACGTGAGCCAGAGTATTTGGATCATATTTCGCAAGTTCAAAGCGTATATAAAGTACCCGTCATTCCAAGAATTAACTGATGACTGTATGACCTTCAGAGCTTCATACATCATTTTTGAGTCTTGCTCTGTTGCCTTTCGTTTGGTGCCAGTTACTTGCGTCCTGCTGGTACCTGGACCATGAAAGGTTAAATCTTTGGGGCTCTTGCTGCTCTGTGGAAGCAGATGTAGTAGCTGAAGTGGCTGTAGATGTAGCAGATGAAATGGTGGCAGATCTAGTAGCTGCAATGCTGGCAGATGTAGTAGCTGCAGTAGCGGCAGATGTAACACTTGCAGTGCCGGCAGATGTAGTAGCTGCAGTGACTGCTGATGTGGTGCCTGCAGTGCCGGCAGAAGTAGTAGCTGCAGTGGCGGTAGATGTAGTAGCTTCAGTGGCTGCAGATATAGTAGCTGTAGAGGTGACTGAAAGCGAAGTTGACTCTGTAGAAACTTCTATTTCGGATTGTTCCTAAAACAAAGATTATTATAAAATATTACATAATATAAACAGTTTATACGCTAATTTTAATGATTGACGCTTGCTTCGCGAGCTTCTAAAATATTATTTTTATTACCTAATTTATTTTATTTATGTTTTCTGGTATTACAGAAGAGTGGCTTTAGATTTCCAACGAATTTGAACGAAAATTACAATTTCCTTACGCAATCGAGGCCATGGATGGAAATCACGATATGTTACAAGCACCTGTTAATTCAGGAACTGAATATTACACTATAAATATTTTTTTGCATTGCGCTTTTTGCGTTAATCAACGCTGACTACAATTTCATTTATTTTGATATAGGATGCTAAGGGCGGATATCGGTATTTAAAAAATACGACATTGCACAAGCAATTAGAGGGGTGCGAATTAAAAATTCCTCACTCAGGAGTCCTGCAAATTCCGTATTCTATAGAAGTTTAATATTATATATTGGGCAACAAAGCGTTTGCTTTGAATGAATATACGATCAAACCATTGAACGGAAATCTCGAGCCTCGTTCAGTGAAACGAGTGTTTAATTGCCGTCATTCTAGAGCTCGCCGCGTCGTCGAGAATGCGTTTGGGATAATGAGTTCACTATTTCGGGTATTGAGGAAACATATGCTTTTGGAACCAGAAATAGCAACTAAAGTTATATTAGCAACAATATTATTATAAATGATAGATGGCGAAACGATGGACCAATGACATCGTTGGGGCTAATCTGCAATATTCCACGAAAACCATCCAAATATCACACAACCGTCCGTTTGCATATAGCTAACCATTTTCTTTTGAATGACCCATTGCCGCGGCAAGAAATATATTAAGAATCTACTTACTTTACTCTCTGTTGTATCTGTATTCAGTTTCCTTTGGATTGTCTTTATCAGACTAGAAATGGAAATATTTGTAGGTGAATCATTTAGACTCATACAGATCCTCGCTACCAGTAACAAATAATAAAAATAATAATAAATTAATAATAAGTTTATTCCAGTGTATTTGAAAACAATAAAAAATTAATAATTGGTTTATTTCATTGAATGTATTTCAAAACAATAAATAAAATATCACTTACTGAATTCAGTGACTCTGGTTTTGTTCGCCCTGGACCTCTCGCTCCTATAGGAAGAAATCAATGTTTCCATTTTCGCTTTTAACACAGCGACAGGGTGCTGATTTTTTCACTCATTTCCTTCCATTCCCTTTCTTCATTTTGTTATGGTGAATCTTATCTCTGGCATTCTATAAAAAGTACGTTGGTAAAGTTGAATGAGGCTTATGCTGCTCTCTTGGTTCATTTTTGGCGCGAAACACACAGTGTATGTGCATACTAGCGGCAACACGGATGCACGATCCAAAACCGGCTGGCGTTGGCTCACTTCAGAACATACTCGCGAAACAAGTTTATTCGAGGCGAGACTAGTTTCGTGAAATAGTTTCGCGCAGTGACCACCCGCCTTAACAAGAATTCTATTAAAATTCCAGTTTTATTATTATTTCATAATTTTAAAAGTAATATGTAAAATAGTATTGACATCTTATTAAAATTGCAGTATTATATCTATATTATATAATTTGTCCATTGTGGTTTTCCAGACCGCTATGATGAATTTTATATTTATGGCTCTCTTTGCGGTGCTAAAATATTAAAACGAGTAAGAAAAAAGCTTACCTCTGTGGTGAAACTGCTATTCAAATGTAGTCTCATCAAGAAAAATGATACCGAAAACGGAGGTGCTGATGTGTATTGCAGAGTACCCTTTTTATATCCAATGATTTGAGTAGGACTGGACGGCTCAAGTATTTTAACTGAAGTGGTTCTAACTACTCTTGATCGGTTCTAAAAGTAAGAGAAATAATTTATTAACAGATGCTCTAAATGAATTACAATCAATATAGTTTTCTGTCCAGATGACGTTGATTTCTCGAAAAGATTTTTGATAGCTCCTTTAATTTATAAATTATATCGTATACATTATTTTAGAGACGTTCTCTTTAATATACCTATTATTACTCAAATGTTTCTCAATTGCCTTGGCTAGGTAGTGGCAAGTTTTCTAAAAGACCTGTTACCATTTTATTGAACCCCTGAAAATGGAACAATTGCCATCAATAAAAAAATAATAATGAATATAAAAAATAGCTAATTTTTTTGATGTTATTTTATTTATTTCTAATTACATCACTATTATATAAGCGGATAAATACCTGTATCTCAGTAGAGTAACGTTCACGGCTCTTTAATTATTTAAGAGACTTAGTATTATAACAAGAGAAAATAATTAACTCTCGTTCATATTTAAATATGTATTTTACTTAGAGAAGGCCGCGAGTTCTATGTTCCGAATTTATCTTCCTAAACACGTTTCTTTATTAATTCCCATTTATTGAGCTTAATAATGCTGTTTATGGCAAAAGCTACTGACACTTGTTTCAATACTTTAACTTAAACAATTATTAATCTTTTCATTTGCAAAAATAAGTTACTCTTATTGTAGTTTAGAATGTACGTATCTATTAATTGATTGTCTATTAACATTTCGTCGTAAACTCACAACTGTGATCAAATTACATCGAAACAAGCCGTTAAGAAAAACACTCGTCTCTATTCATTTTTCCTTTTTCTCATTGAAACAAAAAACAGAAGAAATACATATAGAGAACTGAAAACACGCCCCAAATTGTTATAAAATAGAAGCCCCCCACTAAATTCCTCAGCACAAGCCTTTAGATTTTTTTCAAAATTTAGCAGATTATTTTCTCTAAGATACATATACCTCTTGTTTTTGTCTGAACAAGTTTTATTGTATCTGCAGAGCATAATTTTATTTGAATTTTAACGATAATATGCATTTTACAGCAAATTGTTCTTAATTCATAATCGGCCATCTTGACACGAATCCAAGAAACTTTCTTCTTCTCTTCAAATATCTTAACACAGAGTACCTTGAAACAACAGGCTTTATCTCATTTATCTTATTATATCTTTTATCAACATGTGTCCATTATAAACGTCCCATTAGTCATGGTCTTTGGCTAATGTTAGACCAAACTTTCGTCTCTTGTATTATTATTGTAACTTTCTTCTCTTGTTTTATAACTATTGTAAACTTAAACTTCTAAATGTCTTATAAATTTTAAGACGGTTATAGATGGTCAACTTTTTGATATCCTGCAGTTAGTACCAAAAGATTTCTTTGTTCTATTTCCATTAAGAGATTTTTAATTTTAATTTTTGACGGCATGTACTATGTCATAGTTTTCAAGGGCTCTATCTTATTATATGTCAATTTAATTTTTTTTTATGTATAATCATTTTTCGCACGTACTGTTAAATTGTTTATCGTTCTTTCCGAATTTTATTTTGCACACCCACTGAACTCTACAGTCTCTAAATTTATATTGGAACCCCCTGAACTTAACTATCAATAATTTTGTAGGAGATACGAATTTTAGAAATTATGCCCTTCACATGATTCTAAACTTTATTTTGTAGGAATAAAGTTAGAAATAATAACTACAATTTAGTTAATAAATGTTTGAAGCGAATAAGAAAAGGACACCAATCGAAAAATTTGAGATTTCGACCAATCAGATCCATAAATTCTTAAGAAATAATTAGATTCAATAGGATTGCCAAAATTAGAGAAAAATTTTGAGTTGTTAGGAGAGGACTATTCTAAGTGCGGTGGGATAATATTGTCATTTAAATTCTTTATATTAAGAACAGTACATTTTACAAGTTTTCAGTGAACAATATGAAGTTTTTATGAGAAGGAAGAAATTGAAGCACTTATGTTGATCTTGGCTATATTAGACAAACTAATTTTTTAAATTTGGACCTCATGGAGACACATGGTCACTAATGACAATTGCATGATTTTTCAGGATGTTTTTGATGTAAGAATGACCAGTCATTCTTTTAGTCACTACCACGAGTCCAGTGAGTCCCTCTCAACAAATATCTCAAGAAAGCATTATGCTGCCCTCTCCACAAGTAATGCTCTATTGCCTTTGCGATCCCCTATTTTACGTTTCTTCTTCTAATGGCAAATTTATAATTGAAGTACTCGTTAGAGAATGATTGTTATTTCGCTTCTGTTTGTAGCATATCCTGTAGGATTGCACATGTGGTTCTGTCCACCAGGGTAATATTCAATTATAGATGAATTTAAATGATTCAGGAGAAGTTGGTCGAAAATAATTAAATCTAACTCTAAATTATTTCTTGGTTCTGCAGAAACTTGAGATGTTTCTACGTAATAATCAAGGAATGTTCTATTAATAATATTAATATTGTTTGCCGCAGATGAAGGGGCGTGTGGTAAAATACCACTAAAACCGTCCGACCAGCATAAAAACTCTAGCCGCCTTACCTGTAGGTTTTTACCGGAATATGAAAATAAGCCATACTCTTAATTTTGAAATTTGATTTTTAAACTTTATAAAATTGGGAAATCTTTTTACTACGGATCTTGGAAGTAAGCTATGCTCCAGAGAATGAAGATTATTTATTATTTTAAGAAAATTATTTCTTATTACTGTTAATTATTATACGCCAAGTTTGGCCTTCCTATTATCTTATGTCACTTTTAACTAATTATTAATTATTAAAGCTAATTATGATCCATATATTTTATTCCTTATTCGTAGTTCTTTATACTTGTTCTTTCCTTAAATAATGAAATCTAAGTTCTAATGCCCCAATTTTATTCCTCGTATTTCAACGTAAAGTTTAACTTATCTTCCAGAGATTTTGATGTTCTTGAATCCTGCATAAAATCAGATGTGGTACCGATTTTTATAAGAAATAACCAATTTATTAACTTTTTAACTTAAGAATTAAAATTCAGGCTAATTCGTTTTAAAGTACTTAGAATTTCTAGTAATGTTTTTTAATTGTCCCTGAATTTAACTATTACGGACTTAGGGGAATTACCACGAGTTTTATTACTTAAAATGTAAAAAAAATTACTTGTTTTGAGTATGAGAAACTCAGTTATTTTGATAATTTTGCGAATTTATCCTGTCTAGCTAAAATAGTACCCTGCATAGATACTTGGATGTTCTACTAGCTTTCGAACTAAGTTTTCTGGGGTCTCTCCAAGGCTGATACGGAGAAATTTCGAAAACAACAACTACTATGAGTTTGGTCCTTTTAAAGTTGAAATTTTATTAGGTCTTATTTCGAATTTTCAAACGTGTTTGGAAACACGAGAAATTTAGTTGTAAGAACAACTCTTTCTTCGGATAAAATGACTAGATGTTATGTATTGTGTTCCTAAAGTATCTATAATTAATTCGTTAAATGTCGAGCAAATTCAAAGTTTTAATGTGATCTGCTCATTTTAACCAAGAGTAATTTTTTAAGCTACTTAATATTCCAAATAAAGATTTTTTTAACTATAGACTATAAATAAACGTAGGTCGACTTATGTTTTGATTAATTAATTTTGCCAGTTATTGAAGAGGTTATTAAACAAAGCTCATCATTGGAGCTCTTCTTGCCAGAATTAGCATTATGAAGCAAAACATTGGGAGGCGGGAATTTACCAGTTTCCCAACTTGTCACAAACATTCTCTCAGGATGACGTTTCGACTTATGTTCAATATTTAAATGCCCTAGGCTCGGACTTTAAAACTGCATTTGAGGATGTTTTGACCATGGAAATACTTATATGTATATTGATGAATCTGATATCATATTATGAGAATAATTAATCGGAATAAATACTAACGAAAAACTTAAGGTGAGAAATAGATATTAGCAATTTTGGCTTTATGAGAACATCCTGCATTATGAACGATCACAAGAAAATTTTTGATAATGTCCCCATCTTCATATCTCATGAAAAGGAGTTTCAGCGAAGTTTTTTTTTATAAAAAAAAGAACCAAATTGGAAATCGCTGGCCGAGGAGATTTACAATTAAACCTGAATAATTTGGGGCCAAATATTGAACATTTGCTATCAAAGCATCAGGCTCATCCCTCCAGTTGAAAGTATTTTATAACTATCGCCAAAGTTTATGGCAGGTAGGATTGATGCGCTACAAGAATAAATGGAAGCTACCGAAATTTTAGCGTTCTGCACGTCGTATCTCATTTGCCATAAAATTGTTTTGTCGTTTTAATAAATAAATTGGCTCGTGGTCTACGGGATAAAAAAAAGTTTAGGAATAAGACAAACTTGGGTTAGATGGTAAATGGGGTCATGCAGGCTGGTTAACTAAAATATTTACGTTTGTACTGTTTTTCTTAGAAGAGGGCTTGTAGTTTAAAAACCATACCACTTACTAATCGTTATCTTTATTTAAAGAACAATACTTTTATTTAAAATATGTTTATTATTACTATATTTGTGATTAACTAAAAAGTAAATTTTTTGTTAAACATCATTTATTGTCATCGCAGATATTTCCTAGAAAATTACATTTTGCTATATAATATTGCCCTTTTGAATAAAAAGTTAAGGGTACATTTATCAGTTTAAAAAATCGATTTTTTTTTAAATAAAGTATGAACATTCGAGAATATTTTTAGAAAATTTCATAAAGATCCAAGCAGCTCTTCTATAATTTTGAGTGCATTATTGAATGGGTCTCCAAATGCGTGAATGAGCCTGCGCTTCCAAGGAGTCCAGAATCCAGCGAACAGGTGCTAGATTAAAGAATATCAGCTTTACGAAGAGACAGAAGGTATCGCTGAATTTTCATGAAAAAACTTTAAACGCGTTTTTCTCGGAACAACGTTTTTGCATATGACGTTAAGGAGTTTTGAAAAACCACTATTCTATCGATTCTCTCCAAATTTTAACCATGTATTCTAGACATATACGCTATGACGTTATTATTGCCTGAAAATTCATAACTTTACTACCGGTGATAACCACAAATATACTGATTTTGAAACTATTTTGCTTTTTTATTTAAAATGAACCAGAACAGCTCAATCCCGAATACTAAACCCCTACCTTTTTTTGACACTCCATGTTAAAGTCACATTTGTTAATAAAACATAAATAAAATCAATAAAAGAAATATTTCTCACTTATTTAAATAGTGCAATAATATAGTCCAAAAAGCATTGCAGTGATACTTTTAATAGAAATCGCTAAAAAAATCCCAGAATTAACGTTTTTTTTCTGTGCGTCTAAGGTGAGCTACTCTCTTAAACTAAATTCATTGTAATTATATGACATTTTATTCAGATCTCTTGTCTCAAATAATTTAGCATAACATTTTGAAGTACTCTCCTTTATAAAGAAATTGAAAATAAAATACTCCCCAGTAGGATTTCCTAAGAGAAAAATATTTCTGATTTTTTATTTCCACAATATAAATTCATATTTATTGAAATAAATTAATTTGTGTTTTATTGACTTTAAAAATCTGAGAAATAAGTAAATGACTTTAAAACGGCATCTTTGATATTAATATCAAATATTTTAATTTTGGTAGGATTAGTAGAATAAAAAATAATAAGGAAATTGTGTCTTCAGAGTAATATTTGCAGTTGTAATTCTTAATTTAATTTTACATAATTTTTATAAAAGTTGTTTGCTTGTGGCGTTCCTTTGTTTTTAGCATCTTATTGTTAGTCAGTTCAGAAAAACTATCTGTGATGCAAATCTCTTTGCTATAGTCTGTGGGCTTACAATTAGTTGTAATTAGTTTTTAAAAGTGTTATATTTTAATTGTGAAGCATGGTGTATCAATTTTTATAAAATATATTGACTATACACCTTAAAATATATGAAACATCATTTGACAGTGTTAATTAGTATAATCTTAGAACACATAAATTATACAGTTGTTTAAAATAAACAAGATTTAGTGACTGTAGGAAAATAGCATTTTTTATTTACTAGGAATAATTTTATCAATACAATTTTTTTAAAATATATTAAAAATAACTTGAATTATTATCCTAATGCATAATAATCGAAATTATCAATATTTACTATTGGTTTTATTAAAGGAAATTACAAAAATGTTGAAATTGGTGTTTTAAAATTACTGCTAGTGTAATGAAAGGATTTCAAAAAAATTGAAGCTCAGTAATTTCATAGAGCACGTAACAAAGTTGAATTACAAATATTTTGTAAATCTCAAGAAATAATTAAATAGGAACAAATCTGGTAATCTGGCTGGCTACTCAATTGTTCCTCTTCTACCTATCCAACGATTCGGACACTCCATCTTGCTAGAAAAAAGGTCACGTTGGAACATACCCGGTTCTTATGGGTCTAGTTTAAAAGTTATTAGTACAGGAATGAGGTGAGGAATGAAGCAACTCCAAATATCTCTCACCAGCGAGGTTACCGTCAAAGAAATAAGCACCAGGACTCTTTCGTTAACTACACCTCACCACATGTTCACTTTTTGAGGATTTGGGTTGTTAACTACTGTGAACCAATAAGGATTTTCAGTTGCCCAATAGCGACAATTTTGTCTATTGATATAGCCATTTAAAGTGAATGTTGCCTCGTCAGAAAAAATTTTTTTTTCAAAATTATCGTTACCATTGCATAATTGTAGTTGCTCGCAAAATTGATTTCGGCAATCGAAATCATCTTCCGACAACTCCTAAACTAAGTATATCTTATAGGGGTGATACTTCGCTATTTTTCAGTATTTTATACACACTACAATATGTTCCATTAAAGTTGAGGCTGTTTTTATGAGTGTGGATAGAAGATTATCTTGAGCTGTCAACACAATATAAAGCTGATCTTCTGTTATTGACAGTCAACCAGATTTCTTGATATCCCGAACATGCCCATATTCCCTGAACTTTGCCTCAACTCAGCTTACTATGCTACGGCTTGTAGGTTGTCGATCGTCGTGAATTACATTGAACAACACAATCACGTCTGTTTGTGTGCACGTCCTATCTTCAAAACTAATCTTCATAATATCTGAATTTTTTCACGTTTCGTTAATTTTATGATTGTCCCACAAAGTAGCAATAAAGTTAAATAAATGTTCGAACACACTCGTTTCGCCTACCAAGAACGTTAAACACTTATTTAAAATACAAAATACTAATATCTAAGGTCAAGACTGACTCTTTGTGACATTGAAAATAAAATGCTTTGTAAACAAATTTAATATGGTAAATGTTATTACAGCTGGGCAGGTGGAAGATCTTGCGAATTAAAGAAATTTTTCTTGACAATTTCCTTATTCGATATTTACTTTGTCGTGTATAAAAAATGCCCTTTTTTGATTCTGAAATAGAACATGGAGTTTACAATTGAAAAAAATATCGATGACGTGTTAACTCCTTCTTGAGTTACCCTATATATTTCGGTATCAGGAAAAAACTCTAAACTAAAAATAAAATTCGACGAGTTTTTCTAAATAAGTACCCATTTCCTTTATATTGATTTTATCCGCTACTTTACGAAAGCCCTATATATATATATATATATATATATATATATATATATATATATATATATATATATATATATATATATATAGCCTTTATTATTTTGTCTTTTCTTAGGTTTAGCTTTTTTATCCAACAAAAATCTAAATAATTTGACGTTTCGCCCTCTATTTATTTCAAAAATTTTTTGTTTTTTTATTCATTTACCATCCTAAAAAATACTTTTTATATAATTACAAAAATTCATATAAGAACATATTTACAATTTAAAAAACAAACGACACTTTAAAGCATTATTCAAATTTTTAAAATATATTTAATTTTGCCAGTACGCACCCTGAACATTTTGTTTATTAATAAATAATGGAGTGCGACTTTTACGTCGTCTGTTCAGGCACTGAGGATACATAAAATGCGAACTTAATTTATTTTTTATATTTTACAATGCACCAAAAAAACCGAAAAACCCATACATTTAATTGTATACTTAAGAGGATATTCAATTTTTCATGTTTATTAACAGGATCGAATACTTAATATTTTTGTTTAAATTAGGCTGGTGTAGAAGTGGCTCAAATTTCCTATATCAGTTTTGTCGTTAACAGTGTTTTTATCTTTTCTAATTTCTATCATTTCCTTTATCTCTAATTTTCGGTAATTCATATCTTTGTTTTTAATTATGGCACTATTGTAATCAAAGGTGTGTATTTCGTCCTGTGTGTGTTTTTTTAACGCTATTGAGGTATTCAAACTTTTTTGAACTTGAATGTTTCACATTTTTGTTTTACAGGTACGTACCTTGAAAATGAATTTAATCACATCATTATGAAAGTTAAACATAGCATTTTAAACCTATCAATTACACAGGCAACTAAAGCAATTAATACCCTGAATACACCCATTAGGGAAACATTAAAAAAACTAAGAGATACTGATATATTAGATAGGTTCTTACTGCCAGAAAACAAAAAATTTGATGAATTGCATAGAAAAATTTTAAAGACATCAAAAAAAAATTAAACCGATTAGCTAAAAAGAGCGAGACCTGTAACAAAACAAACAATGACATATCCAAATGGAATGAAAATATATCAAATACCCTCATACCATCTGAAGTTACTGAAGTTTTATCTTATGGACCAAATTTCTCATTAGACGTTGCAAAGAAAAAGATATTCCAATAATGGAATATATAGCCTCAATTGAATCTGCTATTAACAATGACCAAATGACAAGAAGGACACAATTAGAGCTGAAGTAACTAATGTTATAACTAATCATAAAATCAAAACAATAAAAAGAAATAGCCTTCAAAAAAATTTACACAAGAAATTGAATGGAACAAAAAAATTTATAAAAGACAATCCTCAAATTATTCTTTTAAAGTCTGATAAAAGCAATAAAACGGTAATTATGAACAAGGCAGATTATGAGAAAAATAGACAACTTACTAAAGGACGATAATACATATAAAAGTATTAAGAGTGATCTAACTAACTTATATCAAAAGAAAAATAATACTTCTATAAAAAAAAATTACTCAATGCAAAAGAACTAACTGAAAAAGATGCAAAAAGGCTAACCATTCACAATGATATTCCACCAAAAATGTACGGCCTCCCAAAATTATATAAACATTATATACCACTAAGACCTATTGTTTCTTGTGTACAATCGCCATTCTATCGTTTATCAAAATTCTTATCGGATTACATTTCAAATATTACAGGAAAATGATTTTTTTATTAAAGATTCATGCCTTTTAAAAAAAATTGATACACTAAACCTACCCGAAAATTACCTAATTTCGCTAGATGTTATATCTTTGTATACAAACATACCAAATCAACTTGTTCACACTGTTTTAGCAGAAAAATGGGAAATTTTAAAGAAACATAGGTCACTATCAAAAAACAATTTTATGGATGCTGTTGATTTTGTTGTAAATACAAATTACTTTCAATACGAAACACCTTTTACAAACAACTTGATGGATGTGCTATGGGATCGCCAATTTCATCTACCATTGCTCAGTTAGTAATGAAATATTTAGAGGAGAAAGCTTTAGAAAAATAAATATTAATATAATATTTTTCAAACGTTTTGTCGATCATTACACAGCAGCCGTGCCACAGGATAAAAACAATATAATTCTCCAAGAGTATAACAGTTTCAATGAAAAATTACAATTCACTTCCGAAACAAAAAATAATAAAATAAATTTTCTAGATATGACACCTATACGTAGAAAAAACAATATTTTCACTGAATGGTACACCAAACCAACTTGGTCGGGTAGATATCTACACTGTTTCTCTAATCACTCAAAAAATCAAAAAATAGTGTTTCAATCGGTCTGTCTGATCTTGCTATCTCTCCAAAGTCTCCAGAATTGCGACCAAGAATACTGCAAAAAGTGAAAAAGACACTAATAAAATAATTTTGTGTTTACTGAATTCTTTGTACCTACTTGCCTATGGCATTTAGAAACGTCAGATAATTCATTTAATCTGTCAGTTTAGTCTGCAAATCCTATTGCTATAATAGCGGTATTATTTTTTGTAACTGTAAAACTGCATTTATTGAACTGAATTATTTAAATATTGTTGTGTTATTGCTTTGTCAAAATGAAGATTTATCCAAAGAAAGAGCGTATTGACATGATGTTTATCATTGGAAAATGTCATCAAAATTGTTAGTTGGCTTCTCGATTCTATACTCAAAGATTTCCTGAAAGAAATTATAATAAACCAGCCGTTTTTGTTAGACTATTAAACAAGTTTCAGGAAAGTGGAAGTGTCTCTGTTATAAGAAAACCCCTCACTGAGGATGAAGAAAATGTTTTTACTGTACTTGGTTCAGTGAACTTTGTCAAAGGCTTGTGTGTGTTAGATAAAGTGACAGAAAATGAATATTTTTTTGATAATTTGTTGTTTAGTGATGAATGAACTTTTTATAACAATGGTTTCGTGAATAGGCACAACTTCCATAACTATTCTGATTCAAAGCCACATGAATACAGAGTTATGAGAAACCAAAATAGGTCGTCGGTTAATGTATGAGGAGGAATATTGAGTCTATTCTTAATTTGACCCTACTTTTTTGAATGGTTTGATGTCTCGCGATTTTCTTTTACACCAACTTTCAGTGTTATTAGAAGATGTCCTTTTAAATATTAGAACAACTATGTGGCTTCAGCTGAGTGGAGCTCCACCTCATTATCATCGCGAGGTTCGATAATTTTTATATATATATATATATATATATATATATATATATATATATATATATATATATATATATATATATATATATATGGGAAATACGCAAGTCATGACATAGTGTTTTATTTGTACCAACTAATCGAAAATTTTTTTGATGTTCCGGAAACATTTTTATATCCTTTTTAGGATTATCAATAGTATACATATAAATATTCGTAGCATAGATGTATTTTAAGGTAACTTTTGAATTAATTTCAAAGAGTCAAAGAGACCCATTAAAATTTTTTTAAATTGGAACAAAGAACTTTCTTATGTACTCTTTACGTCAGCAAAAAGTAAAGTTAATTTTATTTACTAAGTTATTGACATAGAGTTTTATTTGTACCAACTAGCTGAAAATTTTTTTGATGTTCCGGAAATATTTTTATATCCTTTTTATGATTATCAATAGTATACATATAAATATTCGTAACATAGATGTATTTTAAGGTAACTTTTGAATTAATTTCAAAGAGTCAAAGAGACCCATTAAAATTTTTTAAAATTGGAACAAAGAACTTTCTTATGTACTGTTTACGCCAGCAAAAAATAAAGTTAATTTTATTTACTAAGTTAACTTTAAATAACAGTTCAGTTCATGCATTACAAAAGCTAGAATTTCTTGGAATAAAGAAACGCGTAATAAACTATTTAGTATTAAGTTAGAGCGTATTAGTATTAGGCAAAAGTTAGAAGTTTGTAGAGATAATTTTTCTAGCAATTATATATATATATATATATATATATATATATATATATATATAAATCATTTTTTCTAGTTATGTGGTATTTTAAAATAAAAATAATGTAATTTTTATTTGAAAAACGACTTCATTCAAAACAGAAACTTTAGGTGACACATTAATTTAATTTTGTACCCTTTATTTGTCAACAATATTCCCTTTAAATATTATAGCCATACTTGTATGTACAATGTTCTAATTCATTTATGACAATCCTCCTTCCACAACACCTTTAGCTCTCCGATTAATAACATTATATTAGTAAAAAATTTCAACAATGTATATTTAAAAGTACCAGTTAAAAGAATTGAATATCCCGTAAATTCTGTTTGCATTCAATCAAATTTTAAGATGATTCTTAAATTATCTGTTGCATTTACACTGTAATTATTTAGTTAAGATGCCTTTGAATGTTCAAACCATTCATGACGTCAACAGAATTTGTTAAAGTGCAAAAAATTTAATTTTTAGATGTCCATATTTTGAACTTCCATAGAGATGTTATGTTTTTAATATTTCAAAAAAAAAACGATGAGATAGAACAAAAGGAAATATAGGTACAAGGTACCTTCAAAGTTTTTTAAAATGCCAAATTGAGGAAAATTTCACATTTGGTTCAACAAGGTACGATTAAATCTAGTGGTTTAAAAATTATAACTTCGTACCTCGATTTACGCGCTTCTACGGAATTACTAAATAAATCATTTAATCACCTCTAAATGATTAAAATAGAATCTCTGGTTAAAACTGTCTCCGAAATATTAATATTAATAAAGTAAAAAAGAAATATTGGCCTTTGATATTCAAAATTACAAATCCCACTAAATTCTTCTTCAATATTTTGTCATGCGATATTTTCAAAGTCATCACAGATTCAGTAAATATCCTACTGAATTAATTACATTATTAAATAATAGTAAATAAAAGATAATGTAAGAAAAATGTACAATATTGACTTTGTTCAAATATTCATTATAATTCCAAGTTTATGCAAATATTCTTATCGATGAATAAAAAAATCTAGGATGGTTAAAACATGTAAATTATGAAATTTCATTTGAAAATTGGTAAACTTCCTGGCGGTAAATACTTCATAGTTAATTATTGTAGTATTGTAATACTTATTCGAAATAAAATTCGGCAAACTGTGTTTAAGTGCATTTGTCAACAACATTGAAGGTATGGCTTTCAATTAACCCAAAAGTAAATGTGATGCTAAATTATCCAAAAAAATAGTATAGTATTTCCCTCCATGTAAAAGTGGGATATTTTTAAATGGATTTTAAAAAATTGAATTAAGTGTGTTGTACAATATTTTTTATTTAGTCATATCCAGGGTTTGGTTGATATTAATTTAAAAAAAAATCATTTATTTAATTAATCATGATCTTTTTGATTTTTTTAGATTTATACAAAAAACTCATATGATGCAAGTCGAGAGGATTTAATCATATTTATATTCAAGTATAAATACCCATGTAAATAATTCACTGAATATTATTTTAATATTTTTATCTTATTATTTATATATTTAAATTTACATTAATAAACTTATATTTTACAAGTATGTATTAGCGTATATTTTTCTGTATATTTTTATTCTTATCAAGACAAAATTTTTATTTTTTTCGACCCAAAAATAGAAAAGAAAAAAACAGAAATTTATTCCTCTATTAGAAAATAGCAAAAGTAATTGTTGCTAGTAACTCGAACTTTGGGTGAATTAAACACTGGCAAGTACAAAAGTTGAAACCTTGTTATACATTCCCGTCCAGGACATTTGTAGCAATTACCCTTTTAAAAGAAATATATGAAGAAGAAAGAAAATATTTTTCTTCCCTCTCAAGAGAATGCGTTAATATGTATACTAACATGTGGTCAAATGTCAACAACGTAACTTTAATACTTTCAGTTATAACAACAGAAGACTGATGAACATTTCTCTATGAAACTATGGAATATTTAACGGAACTTTACTGTGATCTAATGTCTTCATGTGAACTAACATATGAATGTTATATAAAATCTTTCGTGGCAAACAATGTCGTGAAAATGGCTGGCATGAGAAAAAGTATTAGAACCAGTTCTAAAATTATAACCTATGGTTGCTCATCACATGTTTTGAATTTGCTGTGTAAGGACAATTAGAAATAGAGGATATTAGAGAACACATTATTCAAATAACCAAATATCTCATCATCTAGCCCGAGTGAAATGCAGTCAAAAAAGGGGCAAAGCATTAGTTGTTCCAAGCGATGTGTGTTGGAATAGCGTTGCTGACTGTTTAGAAATATATGTTTCTCAGTGGCCCATATACAAAAAACTATCCAATATTGTACTTAAATGAGCAGCAGAAGAATATTAAATATATTAAAACCTAGAGCAGTGACCCTTGGTGTTTTGCAAAGAAAAAATGTAACTATTTCTAATGTTGTAGAGCAATGTTACACTTATAGAATATCTGCGAAGAAGAGCTAGAGCTTGCTCTATAAAAAGGCAAGCATTTCATCGTCGATATTACCAAGCATTTACACTGTATCATTTTGTAGCTCATATGTTTGGTCTCCAAAAACAAAAGTTATCTCCAGAAGAAACAAATTTTGCCTTAGAAAAAATTATTTAAAGATACCATATTGCTACCACTAACAATAAAACTGAATTCACACTCCAATGTCTTTAATGAAATAGTGTTTTCGGTAAAGTAACAAGAAACATAAATGAGATTCAGTGGTGGACCTCACAAAACGATGAACCTGAAATTGCAAAACAGTTACTTACAAGTAATAAAGCAGTTTCTTTGTGCAGTTGCTTCTTCAGCTACGGTGGGACGTGTTTTTAGTACATTTGGTTTTGTGCTCTCCGATATAAGAAAAAGATTGGGAAATGAAAAAAGTAGAAAACTGGTATTCATATTTAAATTTTACAATGAAAATGCTCATGATGATAAATTGTAGGTTTATGATTTCAAATTGTCTTTTATATAATTATATTTATATTTTTTAGCTACTGTAAGTTTTAAATATTTCAGAAATTAAATTATTTGATTTAAAAGTTTATGACATGGTAAAGTTTATCTTTTTTTATATTATTAGGCATTGCATTGTAGCTATTAATTCGTTTGTGAATTATTTTTCGTAAGGTGTTTGAAATATTATCATTTTTTATTTGAATCTTGATTTTTACTGAAAAAAATTCTGATTTTAATCGTCATCTAAATCAGTTGATTAAAATCAACTTAACCTTGATTATATCATTCACGAGATCTAAGGTTTAAAATTACTTTTAAAATATCCGCTATCTCTAATTTTCCAAGGATAAATTTAAAAATCGGATACAATTTGGCATAACACTTATTAAATATATTCTATGAAAATTATTATGAACCGATTCCATTCGAAATCATGCAGTGAAAATAATCAAAAAAATAAAATACATTCTCCGTGAAATATATTATTTTAGAACCCAAAAAAGTGTACAGGTATTTTGCCGCTTAGCGAGAAAATCATTTTCAAGGAAGTAATTGAGATTTAAGTTGAGCTTAAAGCTATTGCAGTGAAGAAAAATGAAAGTTATTTTTTATTCAAAATTGTAAACTTTTATGTCTAATTGACGTAATTCAAATTTCTCTTTTGATTAAGGTCACATGAGTCATAAACTTTCAGAAAAATATTTGAAAACCGAAAAAATTTCAAAAAAAAAACGCGTTTTTTTTTTTTAAACTACACTTTTTTTGATGAATATTTCTGTGAGGGTTTCTTGTTATACGCTTCTTCAATTACAATTGTTTTCATGAGTGCTAAAATGCTTTTTCGTGAAATATATCATTGTAGAAACCAAAAAAATGTATACGTATTTTGCCGTTTTGCAAAAAAATCATTTTCAACGAAGTTATCATGATTTTAAAGTTGAGATTTGTGAAGGAAAATACAGCCGTTATTTTATTCAAAATTTTATATTTTTTATAACTTATCGATGAAATTTAATTTTTTCTTTTGATTTAAGTCACATGAGTCATAAATTTCCGGTAAAAAATTTGAAAGTCAAAAAGTTTTCCAAATTAACAAAATGGCGGCCGATTCCTGAAACAAAAAACTTTTTTACGATTGCATATTATATGCTTCATTATTAGTATTTTTGTAATTGTTTTATATAATTTATTTACCAAAAACGGTTTCATACGACTTATCAAAAAAGTAGAAACCTATGAGCAAATATTTGCAAGTAATAACCTGTTAACGAAATCGATTTATTATAATAATACTTTGTAAACAAGTACCTGCAAATATTTGCTCATATTATTCTACTTGTTTTGAGGAACGGCAACCATTTTGTTAATTTTGAAAATTTTTCGGCTCTCAAAGTTTATGATTCATGTAACCTGAATTTAAAGAGAAAATTAAATTACGTCAATTAGTCATAAAAATATGAAATTTTGAATAAAACACCGGCTGTATTTTTTTTCACTGTAAAAGCACTAATCCCAACTTAAAAATCCCGATAATTCGGTCATTGAAAAAAGAAAAAAAAATGTTATATCACTTCCTACATTTCAGGACCCATGAAAACAATTATAATTGAAGAAGCATTCAACAAGAACCCCTCGAAAAAAATTCATCAAAAAACGAAGATTTTCAAAAAATCGCGATTGTGTTTTTTTTTTCAAAAAATTTTGTTAATTTTGAAAATTTTTCATTTTTCAAATTTTTTTTTGAATGTTTATAACTCATGTAACCCTAATCAAGAGCGAAAACTAAATTACGTCGATTAGTCAAAAAATATATACAATTTTGAACAGAAAATGACTTCATTTTTCTTCACTCCAAAAGCTTTAAGCTCCACTCTAAAATTTCGATTACTTCCTTGAAAATGATTTTTTGATAAAACGGCAAAATACGTGTACACTTATTTGGGTTCTAGAATAATATATTTCACAGAGAAAGCATTTAATTTTTTTGACTATATAATTTTGAATCGAATCGGTACACGGTTAAGTTATAGCTATTATGTAGATTATATAGCTACAACTATTTAATAATATTGGGATATATAGCCACTAATTGATGATAAAAAAAGTGTTTTTAATTTAGAGAAGTGACTATTTAATGGAGGTCTCTTGAACAGAGTGGTACTGTAACTAACATTTATGAATATATGCTTCTTTTTTTTAAATATGTACTCATTGATAATTTTAATCAGAAGTTTATAAAAGGTCCACAAGATCTTGAATTTAAATAAATTTCAAAATATGTTAATAAATTATATACAGAGTAATTATTTATATTAAATATGAAATAAAAGTCAGGAAAATGGCCACTGTGGGTCCATTGGGAGGTATATCGATGAAATATCAGAATTCCAATTGGAGTAAGGATCCCAGAACTTATACTGGCCGCAGTGCATCTAGTTTCAAGACAGACCCATGAAGAAAAAAAGGATCTCAGAGAAAGAGTTCCTACCAGATTAAATCGCCACTTTTTGTCAGCCAATTTCGGTCTTCAAAACGACTTGGGAACTTTGATTGCAACAACGGTATTATTTCGCGTGCATTGTGACAGGTAGCGCGATCATGTTGACCTTACATCCAGTTACGTATTTTTTATCCAGTTCTTGCCAAAAAAGCTTTTCGGCATGCCACAATAGTGGTGGGCATTGACTTACCCGGAGCCACTAAACATGATTTTGTTATGTAATGCATCGGAACCTTGCACTTATTCCAGGATATAATTGGTAAAGTTTCTGTGCTGTCCATAGTCAATAGCCTGCAGTGTTTGAGTCAGCTGGATCTTGTAAGCTTAAGCGTGCAAATCTTTTGTCGAAATTCTTTGGAGGTACTGCAGTGGGGGACCGTGGAGATTTAATTCCTAAGGGTGATGCCAGATTGAGGTATTTGGTGTTATATAAAATTAAGTCTTACAGCAGAACTTTTAAGATACTGTTCGGGAAAATTTCTCTTACCTTTCGGTGAAAATGCTTGCCTAAATTTCTTAGTTTTTCTATTTTTAACTAGCGAACTACGACGCTCGAATATACACATTAAAATGATCACGTAACTTGTAAATTTTCAGACTAACATTTTCTTCAATTTTGTAATGAGTTTTTACTGTTAATAAACGATCTTTCAAACCATAACGCAAATGATGAAAATGGCGAGCGATTCGAATTTTAAGTTCTTGTTGAAATATTCATTATTTATACAATTTAATTGTTTGGAAAAAAAAATAAAGTTATAAGAGAATATTGGTGGATAAATTACAGTAAATGTGATTTTTTTGCAATTATTAGCAAATTAAAACTTCAAAAATTTTTTGTGTCTCTGTATATTAAATTTATATTTGAAAATTCTTATTCCTTGACATCTTTTGTCCAAAAAGCCCTTTCTGAGATAATCGAATTTAACAACCGGATTCACTAACGCGATTTAAATTTAAAACCGCCCTAAATTGACAGCAGAGGACTTAAACTGACAGGATATACAGTAAGGCAAGCAATTCTTAAACCCTAAAAACCCATGAATAAAAAAATCATTTTGTTTTATTTCTTTTACATGTTGCAAAGCATTATCGTAAGGTTCATATCCTTAATATATTATAAGCAAAACAAAACTGGCCGACTATAAGATTTAAATTTCGTGGCCACTAGATCAAGTTTAAATTTTAAATCATCTTATTGAATCTGGCTGTAAATGTTTTGTTGCGTACGGAGATTCATTCTTGCCCCCCCCCCCCCCCTTTATATTTTATCTAAGCTTAGGACTGGCCCAAGAAATTTGAAACGTGTTTAAGGGCCACATGCTAACAGTAACGGACATTACATATCAATCGTATTATCAAACGATTCAATCTGACAAACCATTAATGTTTAATTTTAAAATGTATAATTTTAATTCTAAAATTTTCTACTATGGTTTGGCCATTTACATGTACGCAGAAATGACGGATACGATGAGAGTATACAGAGAAAGATGTGCAAATAAACGCATACCAAACAATCTTCCGCTGTCTTCAAAAAACCTGTAGTTTCGCTCCTGCAACGATTGATTATAGACGGAACTTTACGACTAGGACACCGGAGGGAGATTGCGAAAGAAATTTTACAACAAGGTGCAGAAAATCCGAGTCCCATCACCAGACACTTAGGTTTGGAATTTCCAGTTTCTAAAGATATAATATATAGGACTTTAAGAGAACAGATGTTGTATTTATTCCACCTCCAGACAGTACAAAAGCTTTTACCTCTCGACCTCGAAATGAGACTAGGCTTTTGTCGATTCATTAATGAACGGACAGTAACATGACGTAAATTTTCATAACAGAAGTATTTGTGGAGTGTTGCTGTATAAGAAGGAATATAACAAATTTATATAATGCACATATTTATTCTGACGAAAACCTGCAGTTTGTACGTTGTTTACATTAATTTAAAATTAAAGTATGGATAGGGATCATTGATTTATTATTAGTCATGTCACCTTACCACCCAGTGGTTTAAATTACCTAGAACACCTAGTTAATTTGCCGAGTTTTTTGAATGATCTTCCACTAGCTACCAACTGTACAATACTTAAGAAAAGAAGTAACCCATTTAATAATTTGTTATGGAAATTTTCTGTTTTTTTTTTGAGAAATTTTAAATTATAATAATTAGGTAGAAATTTCATGTGAGTGCGTGTTCCACCAAATAGGCACAAATATTAATTAAGGTTATTTTTTAAGTTCTCTATTATTGTATTCATTTTGTATAATATATTTTGTGTAGATTAAGCCATCACTTTAGTTTTCATAATGTTTGTCTGTAAATGTTTTATGATTATGTTTCAGTTTTTCGTTCTGAACTGTTATTTTAATAACCCAATTTTACTGTTTCATTTCCTGTTGCTAATGACTACACATGGTATTCGTCAATTTATTCTAGTTTTTAGAAGGGGTTCGCAAGAAAAAAAGGTTGGGAACCATTGCTCTACAGAAAATCATGAAACGCTTCATTGTCGGCGATAAGACATATACACCAATTTAATATGAAAATATCGCAACAAATCAATTGAATAGAGGCCGAAAAACGATCAGATACCAAAAAACACTTCAAAGCAAATCAGAAATTAGTTATTCTCACTATTTTCTTGGATAATTATGGCCTAGTTCAAAAAGAACACCAAATGCAAAAAACTGCCAAAAACATCACAATATAAAAATTGATTTTAGATAATGCACTAGTCATTTCTCATATTTTCTGTTAAAGCTCACAGAGAAACTGATTAAATGGCATATAGAGAATAGAGTCTGTCATGGATAGTAAGAAAATGGCACTGACAGCGTTCTTTGATCTTGAATAACCATTCGATCACACCTCGTTCACCTCTATGACAATGTCTGCCAGAAGACATGACATTGACGACACCTTGTGCAGGTAGATTTAAAACATGCTTGAGGGCAGACGAGCACAATTTAAACTATTGGAGGAAGCCGTGGAGACGTCGACAGCCAGAGGCCGCCACAGGTAGGATTACTATCACTTCTGTGGGATTTGGTGGTCGGCGCACTCCTGTTAAACCTCAACAACCAAGGCTATTATACCCGGGTGTATGTTAACGATATAGTCATGCTCATTGTGGGGAAACATATAATATAATATTTATTCAGGTTCTGCTACAGTGGAGGACTGGAGTACTAAAGAGCACCTTAAGGTAAACCCTGGAAAAACCACATTTATACTCTCTTTACTAAAAGAACAAATATGGGTGAATTAAAATTACTAACTCTCTTCCAGCAGCCGACTCAACGTCTCTCTTGGGGGGGGGGGTGATATCATAAATATGGCAGGTGAAAGCAAATTGTTGACTGGGGAGAGACGAAAGCAGTTCTGAATTTAAAGTTATTTTTTTGGTTGGAGGGGGGTGATTAAAAATGAAAACGAGTTGTCGACGTGGAGGAAGATGCCAACAACAATACACATTCCCAATTAAGAGCCATGGTTGGGCCTATTTTCCTGAATTAAATGCTCTGGGGGAGGGGGGGGGGGGCAATCGCAAGCGATCGCGAGTTGTCGACGGGGGGAAGATGCCAACAACATTGACATTCGAGGTCCGGGGCGGAATCGCCAATACACAACTGCGAATAAGCCAGTGGGTTAAATATCTAGGTGTAATTCTGGATGGAAAACTTATCTGGAACTCACACCTGCAGAAAATTATTTCCAAAGATAAAACATCTGTCATGGAGAGAAAAAGGGCACTAGGCAAGACAGGATTAAAATCACACATTATGCACTGGTTGTATACTAAAGCGGTAAGACCCATGATAACCTATGGCTCGGTTATATGGTGGACAAAAACTACTCAAAGACGGGCCACTCTAGTGCTCTCCAAACTCCAGAGGCTGGCTTCCTTTGCACCACGGATGCCATGAAAAGCACTCCAATAGCAGCCATGAAAACCGTACTAAACGTACCTCTCCTTGATATAATAGTCAGGGTTGAGGCGAGGATGAGACCATATCGACTGAAACTAAACAATATCTGGTAGACTTGACCTGGCCTCAGACACACCAATATCAAAGGTGTGGTAACGAACTCATTGTTAGAAATGAGAAATAACTTCATGCCAAGAACTTACAACTATGACAGACTCTACACCATTCAGATTGAATGAAAAGCGGGCTCTGATCGAACAGTGAGTCAGCCAGGAAATCTCGTGTGGTACACGGTTAGGTACAAAACTAACAGTGCAGGTACTGGAATACACGGGATATATCTAAACATAGCATATTTGAAACTCTGGGGCAGCATACCACAATAAAAGATAGAAATTCATGCTATCAAAGTCTGTCTTCAGAAGAATCTGAGGGAAGGTTACAGGGCAAGACCATTCTCAGTTTTCTGACGCTCAGGCAGCGCTGAGGGCTCTAGCGTGCAGATAGCATCAAAACAGGTCTGGGATTGTCTTCAAAATCTTATCGGTCTGGCGAAACACAATAGGGTCACGCTTGTGTGGTTGCCAGAGCACAAGGACCTCCCGGACAATGAGAAAGCGGACCAACTGGCAAGACCAGTTTCTGCTATCACATTTTTTGGTCTAAAGTCAGCACTTAAAATCACAAAGGCTGCTATTCGTGGGTGGTTATCCTGGGGATAAATTAACAACACCAGACACGCTGAAACCACAATACGGACCACAAGCACATCCAGTAAACTAAGCCGCGAAATTCTGCGTCTAAGTGGACAACAGATCAGGTTGGTGACAGGACATATAACTGGTCACTGCAGCTTGTGGAAACTTGTACATACAATGGGCATCTTTAATGAAGAACCATTATGGAGATTGTGTAATTAAGAGGATGAGACGGCGTCACACATTATCTTCGAACGCGAAGTTTTAACCTATTGGAGACACCTTCAGGGATCAATTAGTCCGGAAGGCCTATACCCAGAGCACAAACTAGTGAATAGGCTGCTAAACCTGGTAAAGTTAAACAGCCTGTTCATCTAGAATAGATATAACAGGCGACGCAATAAGTCTTAAGACTGTAATGTAAGGGCTTCTCAACCCTAGCTATCAAATAATCAATCAATCAATTAAAATTAACTAGTTGTTACTCAATTTGTAGCCACGAAATAATATCGTTTTATAAGTACAGCAGTAAGTAATATAGCACCTTGCTGCCTATTTTTGTTCATAAAGCTCAAGTTCCCACTGCACGAACATCGTTTAAAGACCATGTATTGACGTACGTGGAGATGGAGATGTGTATACTACAATCTAATAGATCTAATGTGCCTCCTTCTTCTGCTAAGTCAGCCGACTTAGGCATATCATTCAGTCCTATTTCTATTAAAAATCTCAGCATGTTAATCGGCTTTTGAATTGGGTAAATTTCCCTTTTCTACTCGATGCGCTTTCAGGTATCGCATCCTGTAAGAATGTAAATAGAATCTGCATTCTTCTTTTTTCGTTAATTTAAGTTTCTTAAGGTATCCCCTCAAGTGGCAGTGCCTTGTTAGAATTGTAAGCTAGTTTTCACTTATACATTCTTTGAATTTCTTCTAGTTATGTTCTCCAAAAGTATCTTCGCTTCTCATTTCTTGACTTTTAAAACCATTGAACACATAAAAAGAAATTTGTTGTGTAAACCTAAGACTATAGCACAAAGCGCAATCCGGAGGCATTTAAAGACTGTAAAAAATACTGACATATGTGTCATATCAAATGCAGAATACATTGGCGGGAAATAAATAAATATTGATGAATAAATAACGTTTTTTTTCAAAAGTTCCATTTCTTTTCGGATAGAAATTAATTTCGCTTATTTCATATAGTCAGTCATCTTACAGCGACAAAAAAAATTCGCAAAATTTTTGGTAAAAAACAAGTGCTGCTTACGATTTCTTCCCTAGTGACCCCAGAGAAGTTTGAATTTGCCATAGTGTATGTCCGTCTAGAGATAAAAACATGGATTGTAAAGAAATAACGAATGAATATTTTGAAAAGTTACAGATCTCATAAAAATAAGGAAAGATTAGTTTCTGGACAAAGCTCTTGAGATATCGCATATCCCCTTCAAAGGTGTATTAACTCAAACATTTTAATTTTTAGGATTATTTGAAATAATTAGATATAATTCATACCCCAAAAAATCCGTATTATAATAAATTAAACCTAACTATCCTAGATTACATCACTTGGGAAGCTTTAACGCACTTCACGGAGAAAACAGCTTATATGTTATTTTCTTTTCAGGCAGAGAAAAAGGAAATAATATATCGAAACAGTTTATTTCCTGTAAATGCTTTCGGTTCGATACAGCGCTACTGATGAGACCATGAGATGGTCGAAACGCGAGAATTTACAGGAAATAAACTTTTTCTATATATTCTTTCCATTTGAAATGCCTGAAAGAAGAATAATATATAGGCAACTATTTACAACACGGCAGATAGATTTCGATATTGTTTTATTGCAAATTAAGCCTGTTTTCTTGTAAACATTTTTATATCTTTAAAAGTTTGAAGGAAAATGATTCCTAATAGATATCTCTTGCTATGCACTAGCAACATAATTTGTTTTTAATATTTTTTTCCAAAATAACCTAAATAATAAAGAACGAAAGGTTTCACGGCTTTGGTCAAGTTGAAAATCATGGTCCTGCAATTAGACCGCAGCAAATTGGAATTATTATCCGACGTTTCGCCTACGATTGCATGAAACATCTTCAAGGATCTTTACTCCACGAGATTAGAACACTGAATGACTATCGAGGAGCAACAGCCCTGTATTTATACCCGATTGGTGCTCAGTAAACCGTGATCCAGCGTTACAATCGATTTCCACGTGTGATGTAGACTGTAACCCGCATCTCTATTAATATTATTTAGATATTTGCAAATTTTGATTAATTCTCTAATTTTACGTTTAAAGAAACCAGGCACTGATGCTAGCACGTTAGTTTCTTTTACATTAAAAATGTTACCTGAGTAATGCTCAGCTACTGCAGATTGTACAATTTGTGGATGGTGGATATAGACCGTCCTATATCACATACATACACTTTAACACAAGACAATGTTTGAAGTCTCCAAATGACGCAAGTTCATTTCAAACAGAAGGCGTCTACAAGATACTTTGTTTTGTGGTAAAGTTTATGGATGAAACAGGACGGTCTCTATCCATTAGGTTTAAGGAACATGAAAGATGTATAAAAAATAGACAAATTGTACAATCTGCACTAGCTGAACACCAACATTGCTCAGGTCACACTTATAATGTAAAAGAAACTAAGGTGCTAGCATCAATGCCTGGCTTCTTTAAACGTAAAATTAGAGAATCAATCGAAATTTGTAAATATCCAAATAATATTAACAGAGATGCGGGTTACAGTCTACATCACACGAGGTAATCGATTGTAAAGCTGGATCACGGTTCGCTGAGCATTAGTCGGGTATAAACACCTGGCTGTTGCTCCTCGATAGTCATTCAGTGTTCTATTTATCGGCTAATAATTTTAATTTGACACGGTCTAAACCCAAGAACCATAATTTTCTACTAACCTAAATAAGTTAAAAAATTTTAGATTCGCTCAGTTTCGTTTACTTTTATTTGTCGATGTTACAGAATTTATCTGGAAAATCAAGAAGTGAATGAATATGATGGCTGCTTGACACAGGGATGACTCTTCTAATTCTGAAATTATAGAATTCGAAAATATTAATTCTTAACAAAATATCAATCCATTAAAAAGCGGCACAAATTCTAATGAAGCTGCAAAGGATAAATGTCATATAAACCTATGCAACTTAAGAAATAAGTATGATGTTCTCAATTCAATGGGGATAGTATTCTTAATTTTTCTTTCAAAATTTAAAAAGATTCGAACAAACTATCATTACAGATTGTGTTTAAAAAATGATGCAAATAATTCAGACTTCAGTGTAAATGCGACCCTGTCAAAGACCCTACGTCAAATAATTGCTGTGTCTTCGGCCTCACCTTCATCTCCATCCAATGTAGAATCCATTGGAGAAAATACCATTGGACAAGGAATAACTTATGAAAAGCCAGCCTAAGAAAAGCTCTAAGACATGCCGGAAAGCAGTACGATTCATGTCAGTGTTAAGAAAAATTGTTTCTGTAAAAAGTAATAAAAACCCTGTGATGAAAAATGAAAAATTGATAAAGACAGAATAAAGTGATTCAGTGAGTAGTACAACTTTAGTAACATTAACAGAAAATGAGATTTTTTGGTAAAAACCACGAAATTAATTAAGCCTAAGTATTGATAACATATTTTAGAAACGACAGCCTGAATTTGTCGATGATAATAAAATCATAGGAGAATTACATGAAGATGTCACACACACATACATAGAAATTATCATCTTGAATGCGAAACTGACGGTAAGCCATCAGCAAACTATTACATGTATTCGAATATCTTCAACGAGTTTAACTTCTTGCTTTTAATCCAAAAAAGGATCAATGTTCTTTGTGCTACCAATTTAGTGCCTTAACTGACCAAGCAAAAAAATTAATAAAAGAAGAGTATAAAAAATACTTAAAAGAAAAAATATTATCTATTTATTGAAGTTAAATTTATTTTCATATATAGTACTACTATGTTTCAGATGTATGATAGCTCTGCTGATATATGTTGTGCAAATTTAAAAATTAAAAGAATTAAATGTAAATATTTAACTGTCGGATATACGCAGACTAAGGGAGATGTGACACATTCTGTGATAGAGGAGGAAGTATTTAGATTCTTTTTCCACGATACATCCATTACTTACTTGTAATTTTATTATATTTAATTTTAATTATTTTAGATCAATCGGCTCTTAAAATCACGGTCACCGTACGTACCATATCAGTTGTTAGCATTGATAAAAACGGCCAAAAAGAAAAGAAATCATTATTCAGTAACAGGGTTAACACATTCTGATTTTTTAAACATAAACCAACTTACAGAAGCAATAGCTTCATATTTTAATGTTAATAGAAATGGAGAACAAAGAGTATTAAATAAGATTAAAGTTATAGAAGTGGAAAAAAATAACCATTCTTACGCGAAGAGTAACGAAGAGTGGAAAATAATAGACTTAATACACCAACGAGAAAATAGGCCTATTAGAGCTACGGCATCGGAGTTGGCAAATGATTTTTTTCTTGTTCTCAGTAAAGCTTACAAAACAAAACTGTCGCTTAATCCAAACAAAAAAAAAATACTTAAAATTTCTTTTGGATAAGAATTTCCAATTGTTACCGTGGTTTCTACGCGTCATTATTTTAAACTATAAATATTGTTGGTATTATTTAGTCAATAGATTTTTGTTTAATTTTTATACTTTATGTCAACCATGTAAAAGAAGTTAGTCGTTTGGCGAGTATCTAATTTTTGACTGCTTATTTTGACCTAAATAAATTTGATTAGCCTTTAATTCATCCAAATTTAATTTTTATATACAAAAGATGATTCAAATATATTGACAATGTATTATAATTTAAACTTTTGTTATTCTGGATTTTACGTCAAAATTATTTAAAGATTTCCTAGAAAGATAGTATTATTTCTAATCAAATTTACATTTTCGGTAAGAATCAAACCTATATATTTTGGTCTTGATTAGATTTAGGTAACGTGTAATAATATGAAATTAAAAAATCGTCGCTAAATAATATATAACCAATAATAAAATAGATATACCAAACATAAATAAAGCATAATTTGCTTTTGCTACTCTAAAATTATGATATTTCGAGGTAATATATTTTTGAGTGGAATATGCGAAACTTTTGAAAATTAAGACATCTACATATATTAATTTACTCGTAAATTCTTGAATGTACGTAAAGATGTTATATCAGGGGTAAACTAACTACATTCCACTTTCGATTACGCCCGTGATAGTTAGAAATTTGACCACTGTTCTATCGAAATGTATAATGAGTCCCAATATTTTAATATAATTGGGGAACTCATAAACTTAATTAAACTGTAATAGTTTCAAAAAAGCTCATTATGCAATTATAGAAATCGTTACTCCAAAATAATAAATAATAATTATATTATAACTCCCTATATAGTTTTCTGATATTCATTTATAGAGATGATTTTTTTTTGTAATAATATTCCATTTTTCGGGAGGTTCAAAAATAGCCAAACAACGGCATAAGAGAGGACATCGCTGAAGACCAGCAGCAACAACTACATCAGCCCGAAGGCCAAACAACTCCAAGAGCTCCATTCGCCGAATATGCTGTGCGGAAAACCCAAACAACTCTTACTCAAGCGAGACGACCAAGATATCGTATAAAATGGACTGTGTCCATGAACAAGATAATAATGCACATTTTTTATGGGGTGATTCAACTAGGATGAGAGATGATCGGCTACAGACAACAACTACACGCCGAATTGTGCAGAGAGTACCCACACATGCAAGTGTCACAGCAGAGAATAATTGACCAATATAGAGTTATAATACGAAACAGCCTAATTCCTGAAACTCGGCTTAATACCATCAAAGCGGAAATTAAACATGAGATCAGAGGCACTGGCAATAACAACGATCCGATTGCTAAACGTGAGCCACAATCAGAACCTGAAGCACAAGAACAACAGGAGCAGCTGAATGACGATACCCAACAGAACAACACTGAACTCTTTCTCTCTGTTAACAGAAATGAATGCTGCGGTATTGGAGTATGATTGAAGCAATCCATTAAGCAGATCGGCACTTCTAAAATTTAGTTCATCCAAAAAACTGGGTATCATGTTAGATATCATAAACAATCGGATTTTACCAACTAATGTTTCAGATACCTACACTCTGAAGTCTTTACATATGACCAACTACTGTGCCACGACTGCAATAGCTAGAGCTTTAGAAATTAAAGTTACAATAGAGCGCCGATCAGCAACAACAGAACCCAACACACCATCATGGGAAAGACATATAAATAAGAAAATCTTCGAAAATATATAGGACAACTGATGGGGTACATAAGGGGTACAAGAACAAGTAAACTGCAAAGACGAGTTTACGAAATCATGAATCGTGTCCGATACCATTCACAACAAGATCCAGTGAATGCTACTGCTCAGCATTGTCTTGATACGCTGAAACAGAAGCTCTCTGTTATTGCAGGATGGCTATAGAGATACAATACCGGCAATAACCGAAAACGTGACAGTACGTTGTTCCAATGATCACAAAAGGCTTTTTACCGTAAGCTAAACTCTTCATCTAATATGGCTGATAATAGACATTTCAATAGAGAGCAGGTAGAAAAGTTCTGGGGAAACCAACTTTCCACATCCGCCAATTGTAACACAGCAGACAATTGGCCTGAGCATCTGTATAAGCCGATTCAGAAAGCAGTTCTTACAACGGCGCGAACCGTCTGAAATTTCTTGGGAATTATAACAGACCACGTCACCTAGGACCCGATAACATGGAAAAGGTTCCCACATACTTTTGGTATCTTTGTATACTTAGAATAAGTCAATAGACTCTGGAAGGAGTGCGAAGTGTTTTGGTTTGAAATCATTCATAACTCCCTATATAGTTTTCTGATATTCATTTATAGAGATATATATCCCATTTTTCGGTAGGTTATTTTAAATATACCCATTTAAAAAATCTTCAAAAGTTTATGCTTCGTTAACGAAGCATTTTTAAAGCCACGTATATAATACCTTTTTGTATTTGAGCGAATATTATTACACCAAAACTATATATTATATACTATATAGTCGAAACGGCGACCGTAGAAAAATAGACATATTGACAAATTCAAGATTCATTTCAAAACAAACTAAAATTTTTTTATAACCTTTTTTGTTATTTAAACAAGATGGTCTTTTTTTAACTATTTCGAGTCAATACTGGACACATATTTAATGATACATATTGTGGACTTTGACAAAAACATAATTTTTTTAAACTTAATGAATGTATTATAATTTATTGTTTGTCAAAATTTGTATAATTTGGTATTTCTTATAAGTTTCACACCAATGAAAATTTTATAAATTCAGTTTTAAAAACATCTTAATTTAAGTTTTAAACTTACCTGTGAATTGACAATAATGCTTTTAGATTTCGGTTCAATGTGGTTACATAGACTCTGAGATCCAACCCAATAGTAATTTCCCCAAAACCATCCGGTTGAATATCTTCCACTAGCATCATCCACTAAAATAAAAAAAACATATATATAGTTAATTGTCTTTGAGATATTTTTGTAAAGCCATTTCAACCACTGGCGGATTTAAAAACCCACAGGCATGTGGGATTTTAAAATTTGTTTTAGGAGCCCCTTCTTATTATAAGGCCTCCTTAGGTTAAAAGCGATGTATGTTAATCCTAAAATGGAAAATATTTTTTAATTAAATATTGCTAAACTCTGGAAAGCATTAAGTTTATTGTATAAGTATTCATGGTATGTACCCAAAAATCCTAATTATTGCTGCATAACAAAAAACTGGGAGAATTAAATGATCTATAGGAAGAAGCGTAAAAATTTGATAACAGAGCAAGGTCCTGCTAATCGGAAAAATAGATAAATGGTAAAACTACTAGGGTTAACAAATGGAAGAAGGTAATTAAAATTGATATATTCCAAATCTTTTGTATACAGAGGCGTTACTTTAATTAACTCGGAGATAGTCTAATTGACTTAAACTAGAGCACTAATTATTATAGATAACTCTAGCTATAGCTATAGTCAGGAGTAATTCGTTTTAATTTCAATGCCACTTAAGGACTTAAAAAAGGGATAAATTGAAAAATCTTTGAAACCACTTTTAACTTTCCAGAGAATGAAAAATTCAGTCCAGTAAATGAACTCTTAGTATAAGAAAACTTGAGCAATATAACATTTTCTATGTTTGTTTTTAAACCATTCCTTCTCTAGTTAACTGTAGAGAATAACAATGAATAAAGCGGTATATAAATTTGATTTATTTATAATTCAAATTAAAGGCAATTACAGCGACGCCATCACACATTCGGAGAATTCTAACGAGGTTGCATCCTATTGTTTTTCTATTTTTCGATATAATAAGATTTATAAGAAATATTAACCCCCAACTATTCCGAACTCTTTTGCCAGTAAAAAATATTAGCCCAAAGGGATTTTAGATCATCCAAACAATACAATTGTTTACAAACAAAACTGATATAAATACGTGATGAAAAAACTATGCCACGCACCTCTTCTTTTTTAGGAAATGCGTGTACTTTATACATTTATTTATTTATTCTTTCAAGCTAAATAGTATTATGCTATTTTTTACAACTGAATTCATTTTCTTTCACAAAGACAAAGAAATGGCACGAAAAATCGATTAAAATTAAAACGAAATCACGAGTGAAATAAAAAGAAGAACTGCAAATTGTCATCATAATCCTTAATGATATGCAACATTACTGAGTTGTGCAGTTAATTTGGATAAGTTACAATGTCACGAATTCTAGCTGTTTGTAGGACAAACATTATTGGAAGAAGTCAAAGACTTTTAGATAAAAGCGTTGGTTTATAGGTTGAAGAATTTTATACGTTTCGGAAATTACATTATTTAATATCTTATAATGTTTAAATGATAAAAAATGTTAATAAAAATTAAAATTTCTTTAAAACCTAAGAACTTAGCAAGGCAGATTATCACCTGGCGGTTACCATGGCTACACGAGTACTGGTTTGACACTCAATATTTACATTGGTCGGGAATTTTTGTCAAAGTTTTTTTTGTCTCTGCCTTTCTCCATTTTAACCTAAATATTCCTTGTATTAGCCCATTCAATATTTTGAAATATTCTGTTAAATTTTTCACCACAAGTCTATTTACATCTCAAAATCCTACAAAAGCTTTTGCAAAGGAAAGTATGTAAAAAGGTATTTTAGTGTAAAACGCAATATGTTTTAGGATCCGTAGGAATCTTTATATTTTCGTTGTATTCGTCCGTCCACCTGTATGTCACAGCCTTAAAACTTCATCAGTTTTTTACCTTTTCAATAAAATTTTACAGCCACATGCGTTTTTATAATCCAAAAATAGATCTGAGGCGAAATTGGAAAAAAAAATCTTTACCTTACCTTGCGTGAAAAGTAGTAAAATCAATGTTATGTGATATTAACCTTTCAACGTTAAATTTTTAAAATCTGAAATAAATTGGTATAATAACTCTTACTAAACATATGCAATGAAAGTTATTACGGGTAAGTTACGTCAACTAATTTATCAGATATAAAAAAACTGGCTAAAATGTGGTTGTCGAACTTGCATTGTCTTTATTTTTTATATATTTTTACGACGTTTCGATTAGGTTGTATCTCTAATCGTTATCAAGTATAAACTGAATGTTTTTTTCTTAAGACTACGAGATTATATAGGAACTGTGTCCGTTGAAGCGCACAGTTTCGCTTCACTGTACACACCTCAATGATTTGATGTTACAAAGTAGTGGTTGCCAAAGATTAGGTATCTTAACATTCGATTTACTGATGATTCTATTATTGTTTTTAATGTAAGCTGCTTCTATAAATTTTCTTTTTGTCATGTTGGCTTCCATAAATATTGCCGCAGCCTCAGACCATTTTATATGGTGTTGTTTATTCCAGGCGTGTTTTGCAATACCTGATCTCGACTTTCTCCTTTTTGTGTATGAGCTTTATAATCCTCAATTCTAACTTATATTGGTCGTTTGGTTTCTCCAATATACATTTCACCACACTCACATGGAACTTTGTAAACACATTCTTTCTTATCGGTAGTTTTTGGCTTTGTTTTTATTAAATGAGCTTTAAGTGTATTTCCTGATTTAAAGGATGTTTTTATATTATAACTACTGGCAATTCATCTTATTTTCTCCGAAGCTTCCTTAATATATGGAATTGTGAAGAAGGAATGTGTTTCTTGCTGTCCAATGTTCGTTGTTCTAAAGTTATTTATAACATCGCCAATTAGTTTTAAAGGATCACCATTCTGTTGTAAATCTGATTTAATATTTACTGTCTCTTTTTCCAATGAATCGACATTATTGCATATAGATATAGCGTGATTTTAGAGATTGCGTATAATTCCCCGTTTTGTTACAACAGAATAATTAGAACTATGATTAAGATATTGTCCAGTATGTGTTGGCTTTCTGTATACTGAGTTTTAATAGTTCCGTTTGAACGGTTCACCATGACATCTAGAAAGGGCAATTGATCATTTACCTCTTTTTCCATGGTAAACTTAATTGTAGGTCGAATGGTATTTAGATGTTTCAAGGAACCATTAAGTTCTTGATCATTACCCTTCCATACGATGAAGGTATCATCGACATATCTCAACCAGACTTTCAATTTTATTGTTGCCGTTTCTATGGCATGAGTTTCGAATCATATATATATATATATATATATATATATATATATATATATATATATATATATATATATATAATATATATATATATATATATATATATATATATAATAATATATATATATATATATATATATATATATATATATATATATATATATATATATATATATATATATATATATATATATATATATATATATATATATATATTGGCGATGACTGGGGAGAATGAAGAACACATCGGAAGCTCGTCGTCCTGAGCGTAGAACTTGTCCTTTACTTGAAAGCAAGCACTACACAGGCGACACTCCAAAAGGTCCATCACCCCGCGAGTGGTAACGTGGTTCTATCTGCTAAAGTAGTATTATTTGAAAGTCTAGTTTTGATTAGGTCTAGTGATTCCCCTAATGGTACATTAGTATACAGACTTTCCACATCAAAGCTTATTAGTCTGTCGTCTGGCTCTAGATTGATGCTACTTATAAGGTTCACGAAATGTGTAGAATTTTTAACATATGTTTTCGTCTTACCTTCTAAAGGTGGTATGATCTTTAAAAGAAACTTCACCAGTGCATTTGTTGGGGATCCTCTGGAGCTGGTTATTGGTCTCAATAGTATGTTCATTTAATGAATTTTTGATAGTCCGTAAAGATGTGGTGGCTTACTGTAGTGTGGTGTGAGCGCCGGTCGTAGGTTGTCAGGTATATGGTCTTGGTATTTCCTTAGTGTTCTGTAGATTTTTGACTCTATAGATTTAATGCTGTCACGAGCTAATTGTCTATATTTTCCTTTTTCCAGAATGTCTCCGATTTTTTGGTCCTACGTAACGATGTCTATTATCACGTTGCATTTCCCTTGTTCGCTTCGTAAGGATGAATTCATAAAGATCTCAATAAAAAAGGGGGACCTGTCGCATGTACTTACAAAACTTATGGTATATGTTCGTGTGGTTGGAATATTTTTTCCAAAAGAAATGTTCCGCTGAGTAACCGTAACAGTGTTCATTACGCCAACCAAATATGTTTTTCGGGTTCTTTTCTTTACAGCTTTAATAGAAAAAAAAGAATATGGGTATTTCATAGAAATCGTGTTTGTGCTATGGCAACAGCACAAATTATTTCCCTTTCTAGACGAGTGATGTCGCTGATAGATGTAATATGCAGTTTTGTTTTTAAAGTTGATTGGTCGTTTTTTCTCATTTTTCCGATTAAAAAAGTGCAAATGTATGAAATTTTATATAATATAGGAACTTTTATGTGCATTTAAGGACCTTGCTCGGACTTTAAGGGAATTGGTTTCTGGTAAGTTTCTCTATAACAGTTGTCTACGTCCAGATGAAAAGTTATCACGGTTGCAATCCACCAAAATCAAAAGCTTCAGAGGTATCGGGAGGTTAAAGTATCAGTAATTAACCCCTAGCTTGTAACTACTGCGTACTGTTTGAGAGGTAACTTCTTGCAATATCGAACTGGAGAATGTCTTCACAAAACCTAACAGTGGTCATAAAAAGGTATTCTTGGGTATACTATAAGTTAGCGTGTAATAGTATAGGATAATATAGCGTAATGCTGGGCAAAGTGGGAGATCAAGTTCAGTTTAAACTGGAAAGTCGTAGCTAACAGCACAATAGGAAGAACTCTCTAATTCGGTGGCATGTTCATGCATAATATTCCAAAGTAAGTTTGATACTTGAGGTAACCTTCAAAATGCAAGACAAATACCAATATAACTTCAAGGTTAACAACAATACCCATCAATCGGATTCATGAATATTGTGATTGAAACCCTCTCAACCAACCATAAATGAATGCTCTATTTTGACACTAGGGTTGCGCTAAATTGACACTCCTTACTAAATGCCAGTACTATTGGTCATGAACAAATTATGTCGAAAGAACCCTTATGATCATCCCCTGTAATATCCTTCAGATCTTTCAAAATACCTTGTTATGATAATCTTTTTGTTTTGCAGAGAAATCTTAACTAACTTAAAAGTTTCAGTTTACAATGAGCTATATTCTCAAACCCTACTCACTAGTTAACTCCATGATCAAGGTCAAGCTCACCCCAGAATATATGTTTATACATTTTTGCAGAGGAATCTTAACTCAAATCTTATATTACGAGTTGTACTCTCAAACCGTACCCACTAGTTACTAGGTTGGAGTTAATTCTTGATTCACTAACCTGAAAAATCCAGTGATCATTTTTTACACTCTGTCAAACTCTCACGAAGACCGCGAAATATAACGACGAGTTTACTGTCAGATTGCACCTGTCTTAAGAATGCTTGGTCAACAGCAATATTAACTATATAATGAAAAGCAATGACACTTTGGTAAAGGCCATAAGATGTCCTATAATCATTATTTATACCTTTTTAAAGTATTTTATGAAAATCATGAAGTAGAGTTTACTCTCGGGTTGCACTGACCTTGAAAATGTGTCTTCAAGGTCGATTAATGACACTGTGATCGAGCTCAAGGTCACCTCAGAATACCCTTCTATGATAACCGTTATGTTTCGTAAAAAGATTTTAACTTTAGTCCAATATTACAAGAAGTTACACTCTCAAACCGTACGCAATAGTTACAAAGTAGGGAATGATTCTTGATACGCTAACCCCTCGATACCTTTAGAGCTTTTGATGTTTGGGAGTTGCGGCCATAGTCAATTTTCATCTAGACGTCGAGAACTCTAACATATTTCAATTATGGAAAAATTTATCGGGAACCAATTTCTATAACGTTCGAGCGGAGTCTTTTGTGGGTATAACAAAATTTTAACTATTTAGTGCAAAAAATTAAACCTAAAGTGTACCGTAGTTATGTGTTTACCGAGAATTGGAGAAGAACTATGGGAAAACCAAGGCCAAAATCGTATTCTATGTCCTCGAAATAAGGATATGTGAAGGAATAAAAAAAATTCGTTGTCCAAGATTTCACTAAATTGGAACAGGGGGGTTCTTGAGAGTATAAAATACTGAGTTAAAATTATTTTTAAAAAAATCAATATGGTGGATACAATGTAGCGGACATCTCACGATTTTCTTCATACTTTGTTGCTCGCGGGTTTAAAACTGTTTTAAAAATATTCAATATGGCGAGTGCACTATGACGGTCTAAAAATTTTGTATTTCCGATTTTGTCCAAAATTGATTCTAAGGGGTTTTCGAGGGTGTAGATTTGGATTGAATTAACAACTTAAAATTATTTTTTTGAAATTCAAGATAGAGGATCCAATATGGTGGGTCGAAAATTTTACGTTATTGACATTTCTTCAAATTTGGTATTAGGTGGTTTTTGAGATCATAGCTTTCGAATCTGAAGGTAATTTTTTATAACTTAATATAGTAGATACAACATGAAGGATTAAATTTTACATTTTTTCGATTTTGTCTAACATTGATATTGGAAGCGTATACAAACTCAATCTGCAAGATAAAATGTGTCGGACTAAAAAATTTACTTATCAAGTTCTTTAAATATCGGTAATGGGAGGCATATAGTACCGATATAAAATTAACTAAAAATTTAAAATAGCGGATTTACTAAGGCATTTAAATATTTGTCTCGTACAATTTCTTTCAAAACTTGTATTTCGAGAATTCACAGAATAAAAAAATTTTAGGTTTTTCAATTTAATGTGGTCTACAACTTTGAATAAAATGGTTACTTTTAAGTCACCTTGGAATCATTGAAGGTACACTAATCTCGCTTAGTACTTATTTCAAATAATTTTTGGATTTCATAATGAATTTAAAATTGAAAAGCGAAAGTAAAATTTTTATAAAAAAATTGAGCCGACTTCCAAAAATGCACTAAAAAGGGAAAAATAACAATATATATTTTTTTATGAAATTAAAAAAAACTCCACGCCAAATTATTTCTAAATGAAACAAATAACTAGTAACTTGAGATATACACAAACTATGGTATGAAAACAGTTACAAATAAAGTACTTTTCAATCCTTTTATACGAATTACATTTTATCAGGTATTAATTTGACGCCAACTTCAAAAATTTCAACTTTATATAAAAATTTATATTGTTATTTTTAAAGCATTTTTAGAAGTCGTTTCAATTTTTTTATAAAAAAATTTTTTACGCACTGAAGTTGCTAATGTAATTGATGTCTATAGAAAAAAATAATAATTGGTACACATAACTCTATACTATTATGGTTTCATAGAATACCTAGCTGAAAATGTACATTTCTTACCGATTGCACCAACAAATTTAAATATTTTTGGGTGTTAATTAAAAATAAATTAATTAGTTATGCAACCTATTGACAATATTTTATCTGAGAAATTTTATTATACGTAAAAGGATATACCTAAATATTATGTAAAAAGAATTTTTGATCCACTTCACGAATTTTAGCTAGTTAAATATTAATATATACGTTATTTTCATCTATTATAATATCAATTTTACTTTCACTATGGTATGAGACCGTTATTTCAGGTCAAGTCCAGATGTAAGTCTGAATGTAAATATATTATTAACTGACTTCAAAGAAGAGAAGAAGGTTATAAGTTCGACCTGTATATATTTGTTTATTGTTTGTACGCGTATAATTTTTGATAGGTGTGCGATGTTTGAATGCGATTTTCAGCACACTGTAGAGTCCTATAAAATATTCACTCGGTAGATTTATTATAAGAAGATTAGAAACTGAACAAAAATATTGATAAGCAAACGGATATATTTATGTGATTTTCAGTATTTCATAAAAATATTTTTATGATAGGTTTAAAACTGAAATAAATTGAAAAAACAAATTGATGAAATCATCGCTTTTCTGCTAGGAACAAATCGGTATAAGTTTTTTTTTTATATTTATATATTTAATAAGTGTAATTTATATTTTTAATCAGTGTAATAAGTGACATATTCTGAAGTCCTAATAATTTGGGTAACATCCCAATCCTAGAATTATGATAAACAGAAATATGGAGTTTTTTTAGAGATGTCACGTATAATATAACAGCAATTATCAAAAAGCTATATAAAGCAGAAGATCTGGAGCTGGAAACAAAATCAGATGTAATTAAGGAGAAATACAAAGCAAAGGAATTTATAAATTCTACGACAAAAAATGCAAAAACGCTTATCGATCTTCTAAAAAGAAATATCCGAATAATAATAAATCTTTTCATCAAGGCAAAACTGAGAACAAGATCTGCTGTTTCTACGACGGTGCAATCGAAACAGGGGAAAATTTGCTTTGTGGATAATTTTGGAAGGAGTCAACTTGACGTTTGAAGAAATAAAGAACTTACTACGAGGAAAATATTAAACTTTGTAAAAACTTTAAATATCCTGGGCATATATTAAATTGGGGTAAAGTACCGAAGGTCTTATAAGTTAAAGCGTTCTATAAGGGCAAATAACGTCTCGCACTCTTAATCTACAATCTACAATATAACAACAAAATATGTTGAATATATTGAAAAATTATAGCCCTAGTCAACATGTTAAAAACAAAGAAATAGAACTCTCTCTTTCGCCCCTTTAAGCTAGCTACTGGGAGTTTTCCTGATTCTGATCACTCTCAGGACCAGTACTGCCAGTACAGTGGCTTTGTACATGCCCCTCTTGGTTATATTTCCAACAACAAGTTCTATTTCTGCCGTAGAAAGTTGTGTTTTTCTTGTCATGTGCCGTTTGTCTGTTTAAAAATTTCTGCATCCCCTCATTAACTTCATGAAGAATTCCTCGTTGGTCTTGCGATCATCCTGGGAAACATTGATTCTTCCTTGAGGTCTGTTTGGCCGTTTCAAACTGAAGGGCATAAACAAGAGCCTCGAAAATCTTCTTCAGTCTGACCATTCTTGTATCTGACTTGTTTCTGGGTCTTCACTGCTAATTTTTGCTTTATTTTATCTGGGTATGTTGGGTAGGTCAAGTTTATTAACCTCATTATATTCGCCTTATATTCTTGCAGACTTTCATTGTATTTTTGTCTTTTTCCTTGGAGTTGGGCCGTATAAACTTCTTTGAGGTGGGGTTCCCTATAGCACGTGTCCAGAAAAGTAACAATAAATTCTTAATCATTCTGTTTTTCTTCGGGAATGTTACGTAGAAACTCCATAGCTTCACCTCGTAGTGCCTTCTCCGGTGGACACCAATTATTGCTGATGGCGGCAACTTCGATTTAACGGACATAGGTAAGCCAAGGTACTTTGCCGTCGAAGGTACGTGGCTTCATCACACTAGTTGCAGGAACACAATTTACCTTAATTATACCTGTACTGGCTACCTTCCCCATTTGCAAATATAACTGTTGCATCTATTTGTGGATTCCTGTCACCTCATGTTGTACTTCGCCATGTACGTCTTCTCTAAATTTGTTAATCTTGTGTTGCATTTCTTGTTCTATGCGCTTTATATCTTTTTGACTTGTCTTAAGTTCCTGTTGCATTTCTTGTTCTATACGTTTCATATCGTGTTGATTTTTTTAATGTCTTCTTTCAGTTCTCATTTCATGTCTTCTTGACTTGTCTTACGTTCCTGCCGCATATCCTCCAGACTTGTTTTTACTTCTTGTTTTATATTATCTTGGCTTGTCTTTAATTCTTGTTTCATCTCTTCTTGATTTGCCTTTAACTCCTGTTTCATATCGTCTTGACCTTTCTTCATATCGTTTTAATCTTCCTTCATATCTTCTTGGCTTATCATCAATTGTTGTTTAATATCATTTTGATTTTTCGCCATATCTTCTTTCAACTCTTGTTTCATCTCTTCTTAGCTTTTCTTAATGTCTTATATCATTATCAGAATCTGGTTTAAGCTACTTTGAAGTTGTTCTTCCATTTTCGCTTTCTGTTTTCTACTTTCCACTTTCCACTGGCATACACTTTCAATTTACTTTTTCCTAATTTTATAACCTGAACTAACCTCTTCTGGATTTGATCCCACTTCCGACACCAATTTGTTTCTGACGGCCGATTTTTGAACACACACTGTATTACTGAACACGCTATATTATTCTAAAATCTCTTTATTGTCACAACTTTGACAACTTGTCAAAATTATTCAAGTTGCTTCGACAAGCTCTCAAACTATACTGTCCCCGAAAGCCGATCTGGACCCTTTATATACCCTTTTGGTCGATACCGGAAGATTCCCTAATTTTCTAGAAGAATTTCCATACTACATAGTGTAATAAAGATAAGAAAAAGGAATAATCCGGCGATTTCTAGATCTCCTATCTTAGGCGTTCCATGTTAAAAATAAGAAAATAGAATTCTCTAAGAAGTTCCAGACCTTCTTTCATATACGTCTCCTGAGGAAATTAACAAAGGTAAAATTAATTAAATAAATTATGAACTCGTAGAAAATAAACCTAAAACCCTACAAACTACAAACACAAACTAACACTATGAAATGTAAAACGATATAAAATTCTTTACAATATATTCATTCAAATATAACTCATTAATCTATATATAACTATATAACTTCACGTATTTTCAAAAATCCCTAGTGGTCATAGTTTGAGTCTTCAATATCTTACTTCCAGTATTTATAACATTTTCAGCAATTATTTTTCCTCTTTCCTTGCTGTCTGCATTAATTTATTTCAATATTTTATCGACTTTTTTCTTTTTGCCTATGCTTCAATTTTTTTTAAATGTTTAAGGGAAGGTGGAGTTCTTAATATCTTAAAGAACCGTCAATGGTTTTAACAGTGCCAATGTTTCTCAAAAATGAATTTTTTTATAGTAAGTTTCTTTACTTACCCCAATAGTTTAACTTTAAAACTGATCTGAGGAGATAATAGAATCGATAAGAGCATAAATAAGCTAGCCAAATTTTGAATCCAAATCCAAGAATTTATCAGGATACATCTTTAGTGTAATACCGAGAATTGGAAGGAAGTAAATTCTGTTCACGGATAATACTAGAACGAAGAGAATAGACGGACGAAAGCATGTCTATTGATCAGTTGCTAAACAGTAAACCATCCGCAATATCTTAGCCTTAGGTTTGAAGAAGGCAGCATAATACTTTGGAGAGGTGTTTGTGTGAAAATAATTAAACGAACGACAAGAAGATCTTGCACATTTATGTTCTGCCATGTGTGGGCCACATAGCCCACATAACATGAAAAATTGCGATAGGCTTTCAGCAAGCTTTCGAGAAAGTTTTGAAACCTTACAAAAAGCTTTCGTGGAAGCCTGTGGTAATTACCTAATGTCCGCAAAAAATACTAACGGAAAGATTACGTCTACGCTTACTATAACCTTTCAGGAAAGGATAACGTAAGATATTTTATATGCTTACGTCAAGATTCACTTCAGTTTTTGAAAGTTTCTATTCGGTATATATAATATTATACGAGAGCTTTCTGGAATCTTTCAACCAATAATTCTGTAAGTTTCGTTGACTCTTTCAGTAATTAGTTAATATCTGTGAGAAGTACTAACGGAAAGATGAGTTCTAAGTTTACGATGACCTTTCAGGAATGCATAAGGTAAGACTCTTAGTAAGCGTAAGTCAAGACTCATGTAAGGTTCTGAAAGTTTCTACTTGGTATTTATTACCTTACATGAAAGCAATCTTTCAAGCAACATTTATGAAAATTAAACTAAACTTTCAAATGACTTTCAAGGTCAAGGTCACGGTCAGCTTCCGTTCGATTTCCTACAGCTTTCGTCTAAAACATTTTTCTCTAAAATGCTTTGCTGAGAAAATATTTTGCTGTTCCGGTATATATATATATATATATATATATAATTTTGGAAGGAGTTTATCGGGTTGCGGTCTGTAGGATAAATAATTAACTCATTTTCTTTTTAATACTCAATATTTCGACATTTATTTCATGTCTTCTTCTGGAGTAAAAAACCAAAATCAAACAAATACAAGCAGTTGACAAACGGTTAAACAAAACTAATATGTGATTAAAATACTTATAAATTAGAGTTTCTTTCTACGAAATGAACCCTAATACACTCAACATCGTATGAAGTTTAAACATCCAATAAACATTTAGGTTTGTATTTTTATATAGTGATACATCATTATTATTGACGAAACGAAAAAGGGTTTTTTCTGGTAGTATATACAGATTAATTTAAATTTAAAATATTACAGTAGATGTTGCTAAGTTGGTTAGTATTGGATTTGTAGTTTATGCTGTTTTTTTAATATGATACATTTCTAGGAATAGACGACTTTTATAATTGTTTTGTTGTTCTAAAATTTTTATGTTATTATAGTCAAAGTGATGGCCCATATTTAAATAGTGTTCAACCACAGCACAAGTGTTTTCTTTCCAATCGGCAATCGCTTTTGTGTTGGGTAACCCGCTGTTTAAGCTACTGTCCAGTTTGACCCACGTAACAACTCTGGCAACTCAAACAAGACATCTTATAAATTACATTATTGTTCATTAACAGCGGTGTTCTGTCTTTAACTTTAGAGAATAAGTTACCAGTTTTATGTTGTAATTAGTTATTTTTATTTCAGGGAAACTTTTAAACAGTGACGTAATGGCCTGTGTGAGCTTGTCTAAGTATGGTAACTTTTTATGTTTATATTGTATTGGCGAATCTTCAATTGGGCCCTTGTATAGTTGGAGTTGTATATGAGTTTGTTGAGGATGTGTCTGGGATAACCATTATTTAAAAAGATGCTAAAAAGCTTCCTCAAATTATCTTTTATAAAAGTTTCATCGCTAATATGAACAATCTTGTTTTTCATGGCGATAACAGTGTTGAATTTTTGGATGATTTGAGAAATAATTCAAAAATCTACCGGATGCAGTCGGTTTTATATACCAATCAAGAATTAACTTATTGCCCAACTTTCGAATTACTTTTGTATCTAAAAATGGGACACTGTTTTCTTTTTCAAATTCTATGGTAAATTAGAGTCTGTCATAGAATGAGTTAAATGTATCCAAAAGAGTATGAGTCTTGTCAATCAAATCGTCAACATATTTGTATATAAAGGGTAATTGAAACGGCAAAGTCGGTATTATCTTGTCTAGTAAATGATCCAAAACAATCGTTGCTAGAATTGGACTTATTGGAAAACCCATAGGTGTGCCATAAATCTGCTTATAAAATGTTTGGTTAAAAATAAATATGTTTTGCTAAATATGAAATTGGTTAGGTCTAGAAAATTATCTTTAGATAAAGTGGTTTGTTGTTCGATAATTGTCCACTTTGTATTTAAGATACTTGTTATTAAGTCAACAGGAATGTTGGCAAACAGTGAGACAATATCTAAAGAAGTTAGTACATATTTTGGAGGAAATATGAGTCCGTTAATGTTATTAACGAATGTAAAACTATCTTTGATGTAGTAGTCATTTTGATCTTTAAATGCATTTTTAGAATATCTGACAAATATTTTAACAGGGTATATGTATTTGATTTTATTGAACTCACAATAGGTCGCAGTGGAACAGCGGGTTACCAAATATAAAAGCGATTGCCGATTGGAAAAAACACTTGTGGTGTGGTTGAACACTATTTAAATACAGGCCATCACTTTGACTATAATAACATAAAAATTTTAGAACATCAAAACAATTTTAAAAGTCGTCTATTCCTAGAAATGTATCATATTAAAAAAAGAAAACAAAAAACACCATAAACTACAAATCTAATACTAACCAACTTAGCAACATTTACTGTAATATTTTAAATTTAAATTAATCTGTATATACTACCAGAAAAAAAAACCTTTTTCGTTTCATCAATAATAATGATGTATCACTATATAAAAATACAAACCTAATTGTTTATTGGATGTGTAAACTTCATACGATGTTGAGTGTGTTAGGGTTGGTTTCGTTGAAGGAAATTCTAGCTTGTAAGTATTTTAATCACATATTAGTTTGGTTTAACCGTTTGTCAACTGCTTGTATTTGTTTGATTTTAGTTTTTTACTCCAGAAGAAGACATGAAATAAATGGCGAAATATTGAGTATTAAAAAGAAAATGAGTTAATTATTTATCCTACAGACCGCAACCCGATAAACTCCTTTCAAAATTATTAAGGTATATATATATATATATATATATATATATATATATATATATATATATATATATATATATGAAGTAAAATGCGAACAGTGAATGCAAACTTCGCTCCATCATATCCTTCCATGTTAGAGAGTGGTACGGCAGAGGTACATGTTTCGTCTCTCAGGGCACCGAAATGCACCTGTCTGTACAAAGGACAGATCAGAAGGAAGCATGCATCACTGAAGGAGTCTTCGCCGACCTCCCGCCGTATTTATGTTAAACATATATACGCCAACAGACACAATTCTAGATATTGGTTCGACACAAATTCTGCTTAGATGCTGGAGATCACACTCAATCCACAAAAGGTAAACGTTTGGGCTGGTATCTTATATGATAGATTAATATAGTAGGCCTTTTCTTTATTGATGATTATCTCAATTCTGTAAGATATAAAAATTTGCTAAAAAATCAAATAATGCCAACATTAAGGAAGCTGATTGGTGATAATTTTGTTAATACATGGTTTCAACAAAACTGAGTTACCTTACACTTCACTAGGGTAGTGCTTTTCGAGAATATTTAAATAATCAGTTCCTTCGTAGGCGGATAGAAAAAGAGACGAAATCGAGTGGCCTCCTAGATTTCCTAATCTGAAGCCTCTCCATTACTTTTTATGGGGTTATTAAGAAGTAAAGTATACGAAACTCAACTGCAAAATTTAGATGAGCTGTGTAATTGGATTTTAGAAGAAGCTGCCTTGATTGATGTGTCTCATTTTTACAATTGCATAGCTTTTTGTCAATAAGCTCGAGACTTCCAGTTCGAATATTTTTACTGAATTTGACTTGATCAGTTTAGCTACAGCAAAATCGAAACGTGATATGCAAGGGGACTCTAAAGAAGCACCCGAAACCTGAGAGTCCAGGCGACTCGCTTATCCAGCACTCCGAAGAGAACAGGACTTACCACGTCCACGGTGTTACTCCTGGGTAATGCTAAAAGTAAATCAATTTTCTTTCGGATCGGATCTTTTAATCTAAACGTAAAAAATTTTGTTCTATTGAATTATGGACCCAAAAATACAGGTTTCTATTTATAAAAAATGTATTTTTAAATGACCTTGAAAGTCATGATCGTAGTCAAGATTAGGGTCACTATCCAAGGCGCCTTGTTAAAATAGATAACTTTTATCGATATAAAATTTTCTGAATAGCTTTTATTCTCAGAGGCATTCATATCTTATTTCAGATTAAATGATCTTTGAAATCATGTCGGACTTACAACCTAAGTATGTACATATTTGAACATAAAATTTACCGCTTGTTGGATTATCGATGTCAAAAGAGGGAGTTTTACTTTAAAAAATAAAGATAACCTCATAGTAATTTTGAAAATCATTGTAAAGATCAAATATAAGGTCACCATTAGTTTCTCGTTGAAAATAACTTAAGAAATGACGAGCTTTTTGAAAAAAATCTTACCTGAGAAAATATGCAGCCATTCCATTGCTTTTGTGACACCCTGTATATGTCAGTGAAATACAACTTTATATAGAAGAATTAAGGATTAATACCTAGAGAGAAAACCACGCAATTTGCAAGAACCGATGTCTTCCAAAAATTAACAAAATTATCAATTTTTGCTTGTTTGATTAAGAGAAAACGATTTTTTTATTTTTGCAATTTTAATTTATAAACTTGGTTGCTCCATTGTGCCATTTGTTAATTTAAATCCTTGATTGTTAACTTAAGCCAGTTTTAATGATAGTCTATGTTGATGGATTGAAGAGTTCCAATTAAAACTTTAGATTATTTACAAATTTAGTTTAACTATCAAATAATTCACGCTTCTTGATTTCTAATGTTTTTTGTAACGATAAATTCAAGTAAATAAATTAAATGCATCAGTGATTTTTCTAATAAATAAATCAGATAATTAAAATGTAAGTCTTCGATTTACTCGTAAAAAACTAAATTAATCAATGTTGAACTACTAACCCGCAAAAAATTATTGCATTATGCAACGTTTTGAAATGTTCGGTTAAATTTTTTAAGAGAATGTTATGGACGCAATTTTGCTGAAAGCACCTCAAACACGTACAAAAACTTATGCCAAGAAAAAGTAATAACAAAAGTAGGTACAAAGTTTGTAATGCAAGACAATGCACTTAAATTGCAAAATATTAATGTGATTGCAGTTTACGGAAAAGAATGTTATTTTCAAATAATAATGGATATACAAATCTTTAGTCTTGTAAGTTTATTGAATATATAGTTGCTATTATATATTTATTCATTGCACCAACAATTTGTTTTTATAAAAATTTCATTATCGGAATTACTTCTGATGCCTAATAAATACATTCGGAAGGCAATTGTCGCTCGAGCTAAACGGAGTGAAGGATACCTGTATGCGGAATGGAGAAATGACAAACTATAAAGCGCCCGTTACCTCTAACGTATCGAAGAGAGGACAGACAAAAATTATAACAAAAGTGAACCATTCTTTAAATTTGGAGAAAACGAGGAAATGGAACTTGCTGTTCATATTAAGAAAATAAATGCAAACGAATTTACCTTGGTAACTATGATTAGCTTTAATAATAATGGGACTTTTGGCTTAGAGCTGCAGTTGTTGTTCTATTCAGTTCAGGATCAATATCGGAATATACGTTTGTTAGAAACACTGTTAAAATAGTGCGAAATAAATAAGCGAGTAGCCTGGAAATAACAAAATCAACAGTCATGATCACAGATAACGTTTCATCAATACATTCACATCGAAAGCCGAGTACTTCGGGGCTTCAACATATCTTCTTCTTCTTTAGGTGCCATGCCTGTATTCAGACGTTGGTGGTCATCATGTTTACAATTTCCTGAAATCTTTCTCTATCGGCTGCTGCGCGAAATAGTTCTTCTACCGTGCAATCACACCACTGCCTGATGTTACGCAGCCATGAAAGCTTCTTTCGGCCTATCCATCTTTTTCCTTCCACTTTTCCTTGTATTATAAGGCGAAGTAGCTGGTATTTAGGTCCTCTAATTATGTGACCGAAGTTTTCTGTTTTCCGCTTCTTTATAATGTTCAAGAGCAGTCGATCTGTATCCATCATTCTGAGAACATCCTCGTTGGAAGTGTGCGAAACCCATGATATCTTTAGGATTCGACGGTAGCACCACAATTCGAATGCTTCCAGTTTGTTTAGTGTTGTGGGTTTTAGTGTCCATGTCTCGCAACCGTATAATAGAATAGACCATACATAGCATTTCAGGACCCTTTTACGAATATGCATTGATAGGTCCCTGTTGCATAGAACTGGTTTCCATGTCATAAAGGCCTTTCGCGATATTTCTATCCTAGCTATTATCTCTTCATCTGAGTCCCCATACATTCAACCAACTGCCAAGGTATATGGTTTACACGCTCTATCCTCTTCCCATCGAGCCAAAGTTGACATTCATCTACAGTAACCTTTCCAACTGCCATCCACTTTGTTTTTGAGATGTTGATTTTAAGGCCTCTTCGGCAGCTCACTTCATTGACTAGCTTTACTAATGTTTGGAGATCCTCGATGCTTTCCGCAAGAATGGCCGTATCATCAACAAATCTAATATTGTTGATTACTTCTCCGCCTAGTCTTACTCCTTCTTGTCTGTCATTCAAAGCCTCCCTAAAGATTTCTTCAGAGTATACATTAAAGAGACAGGGTGACAGAACGCAACCCTGTCTTACTCCACGTTTGATGGGTAGGTTTTGAGTACGACTGTTTTCAAGTTGGATAGAGGCTACTTGATTGTAATACAGATGTTTTAGCAGTCTTATATCGTAGTGGTCTAGACCTGCTGCTTGTAGGCACTCAAAAAGTTTATCATGTTGTACTCGGTCGAATGCCTTTTCAAAGTCGATGAAACAGACGTAGATGTTCTTTCGGAATTCACAGCTCTTTTGTAGGAGAACGCGCATACAAAATAGTGCCTGTCTTGTTCCTAGACCATTTCTAAGTCCAAATTGTTTATCACTTACTCTATTTTCGCATAAAAAGAATATTCGGTTCTGTATAATTCGTAGAAGTATCTTAAGTGTGTGGCTCATTAAACTAATCAGCCTAAAGTCGTCTACTTTTCTTTGGTAATGTTACAAACAGCGATTCTAACCAATCATCTGGTATTATTCCTTCGTTGTAGATTTTATTAAAGAAAGTAGTTAAGTAAGAAATATTTTCCTCATCTAGAAGTTTAAGCAACTCAGCAGAGATCTGATCTGGTCCAGGTGCCTTATTATTTTTGGCTTGCTGTATTGCTTTCCTGACTTCCGACTTCAATATACTGGGGCCCCTGTCTATCTCGCTGCTGCACATAGTATGTGTATGTGCAGCGTTTTCTCGAATAGCATCGTCAAAAAGGTCACTGATGTATCTCTCCCATTCTCTGCACTGTTGTTCGTGATTACAGATTCTTCCGTCGGTGTCCTTGGATAAATAAGCATTTTTTGGTTTTCTGATTCCGGAGGTATATTTAAGTTTCCTGTGGAGATTGAAATTGTCGTGTTTTTTTTGGAGGTTCTCTATTTCTTTACAGGAATGTTCGAGTCAGAGTTCTTTGGCTTGCTTAATTTTTCTTTTTATGAGTTTATTGACTTCACTGTATTTGTCAGTATCTCTATTTTTATATTTCCGTCGTGCCTCCATAAGGTCAAGAAATTCCTGTGCCATCCACTCATTTTTTGTCATTCTTTTAGGTGTTTTCAGAGACTCTTCCACTTCTTTTAAAATCGAGTTTTGTATATCGTACCAACATTCGTTAATGGTTCTGTATCCGTTTGGTATTTTCGATATTTTGTGTATTTCGTTATTTATTTGCTGCGATATGTGTTCACGTGTTTGAGGATTTCTGAGGGGATCGAGGCACATCCTGTTTTGTTTAGATGGCTTTGTTAATTTCTTTAATTTAATTTGTATTTTGAAGCAGAGTAAATTATGGTTTGAGTTTATATCAGCGCTGGGATAAGTTTTTACATCTTTAACATTGTTACGAAATCGGTGGTTTATTAGAATGTAGTCTATCTGGTTCCGTACTATTCCGCCATGTTGGCCATCTTGATGGGATTTCCACGTGTACAGACGTCTTTCTGGAAGTTGAAACCAGGTATTTGCAATGACAAAGTGAACTTCTTGGCAGAAGAACATATAGTGACAAATAAATCCCTACAAGGCTTCTAAATGATATTTATCGACTTCCATGCAAAATTATCAAAGCTCGCCAATACGGCCGATAAATTGGCATTGTCTTGACTTTCGATTAAAAAACAAAGAAAAATAAATCAAAGATAATAAGAACCGAAACAAAAGAGAACAAGAAGTATAGAGTAAACAAGAGATAAAGACTGATTAAACCAAATATAAATTGTAAGTAAGAAGAGAGAAAAAGAAGAAAACAAAGATAATAAGAACCAAAAAAGAAGAGAACAAGAAGTACAGAATAAACAAGAGATAAAGACTCATTAAATCGAAAATAAATTATAAGTAAGAAAATGGAGAGCGAGTCGTAAGATCTCCAGAGTAGTCGCATAGAGGAACAAATTGTATTTTATGATGCTTCAGACATTGAAAATGTAGCAATAGGGAAAAAATTGTTATGTCAGAGAAACTATTACGAATCATCGAGGACTAGTTAGAGTGCAGAATTTGTCAGTTGTGAGTGTTGCACTGAATTCCACAATGGGTTGACTACTTGGGGCAAGAAGAAAAAGAGAGATATAAACAAGAGAAAGGTAAAACAACACCTTTGTAGTGCGATTAAAATATAATCCTCAACCACGGACTTACATGAGATAGAGAGAGGCGGTTTTCGGCTTGCTGTCCTGTTTTTTGTGAAATTTTCATTGCCGTCAACCAAATTTGCATAGCTTTCTTAGTTTCTGATACACAGGGCGAAAGTTAAAACTTTACTTTTCTTGACTATTTCTATCGCTAGAATCAACAAAATTCTCATTCTCCAAATTCATACATGAAAAAACCATATAAACACAAACGCCAAACCGAAAACCCACACACCCATAAACTCATTACCCACAAACTCAAAATCCGCAAACCTACAAACCCCAAACCCACAAGCCCTGAACTTACAGGCCCCAAACCCACAAAACCACAAACTCTAAATCAACAAACCACAAATCCATAAATCTATAAATTCCATGAGTTTGTGGTTTTTAAGATTGAGGTTTATAGGCTTGGGGTTTATGAGTCTAAAGGCCTTCTCTCATTTATGGGTGCTTGTCATCCAAAACCCATCAGCTGATTTCAGGGGTTTTTGACGTCATGGATGAAAGATGCCATCTTGTTGACATTTACGACTTTTTCACTAGGGTTATAATTTCTAGTAATTTTTTGTTTTGTACTTTTGGTAATATTTTTTTACATTGTAGAGACGCCAAACGCCAACGTTCTGTTCTATATTTTATTTGTGTTTTTTGTGTTGTATTTGTCTTATAAACTATTCTAACATTACTTTTTGTTTACAAGTGGATATTGAAGAATTAGTAGTCATCAATTATTTGCGGAGTAACAGTTCTTCTGCTGCTTAAGCAACGTCGGTGGTGGTTTCGCCCTTGGCTGTAGCAAAAGAACAAAGAAAACTTCCCTAATATCACTATGACTATGACATCAGGCTGACAATCATGTTTTTAGGGATTTTTTTCGTCACTTACGGCTCGGAACCCTGACTTTTCACCCACAGTCGTGACGCACCAGCGTGAACAGAAAAATTCACTGGTATTTCACCAATGCCATAAAAACCGGGGAGGGGGGGGGGCACCTGTAAGTGAGAAAAGGTCTTAAAAGTCTAAAATTTATAGGTTTGAGATTTGTGGGTTTATGATTTGTGAGTTTGTGAGGTGCATGGTTATGTGCTTCGTTGGTTTTCCATTTTCAACCCTTTTTTGCAATTAAGGGAAAATCCTGACGTGCTGGAGGTAAATGCTCTACGAATTCGTATTCAGTGGCCAAAAATGCGTATGAAGAGTGAATTTGTTTTGGCCAATTTATTTTTCAATCAATCAAATTTGTGATCCTGTGTAATTCACGCCTCTTCATTTGTAATATTTTTTATAACGATAAATTCAAATAAATAAATTAAATTCATTAAGGTCGAACTACTAGTCCGCAAAAAATTATTGCATTATACAACGTTTTGAAATGTTCGGTTCAATTTTTTATGGACTGTTATGCTGAAAGCACCTCAAACACGTACAAAAACTTGTGTCAAGAAAAAGTAATAACAAAAGTAGGTAGAGAGGTTGTAATGCAAGACAATGCACTTAAATTGCAAAAATATTAATGTGATTGCCTTTTACGGAAAAGAATGTTATTTTCAAATAATAATTGGTATACAAATCTTTAGTATTATAGATTTATTGAATATATAGTTGCTATTATGTATTCATCCGTTACACCAACAAATTTAAATGCCTTTTTATAGGTTGTTTTTTTATCTTAACATTTTTCATTGTCATAATACATATTACATGTCATACATTCGATGTCTTGATTGATTTCTGATTTCGAAATAATACAGTAGTCGCAGATTGTGTATAGGAATTTATTTGGCTCATTAAACCTTTGCCAGGTTGTTATACTTCTTTTGGGATAAGTCAGGGATGGTCCAACTAGAAAAATGATCTTTCGAAAAAAAATCCATCAATAGTCAAAAGATAACGTTACTGATAAGCAAGGTCGCTGCATGACGGTAACATATGAGAGAATGAACAAATTTTAAAAATAAGGAAAATCCACTTTGCTTCATAACAGCTCTTCAAAAGTTTGTGACTCGGTTGACTTTTAATAAGCTTCCGTCATTATTTTTATATAATTATAAGTTTTGTGACCTTTATATTATTGTGCAAGATTTTACTGGTATTTTGACTTTAAAATGGTCGGCTTTTATTTCCTATTTGTTTTTATTATCGATATGCCCATCTATTTCGGAAATTCCCAACAGACTCTCATATATTAAATAATGTAGGCCAATTAATACTCGTTCTTGTCACCGTGTTGCTCGCTCACTGCTACGTAAGGAAAAATTAATTGATCACACTGCACTTATGACGTAATGTAAAAATTATGTGAAGTACACAGAAATATTATTTAAGACATTTTTTAGTGCTTATATTTAATTCAGTTTTTAACTTAATATTTATGTAAAAATTATGTGAAAATTACTCTTGTAAGTCGTATAAATAATTCTTTCAGGCAAATTTTTTACTATTTTCCATTTTTTCCAATTTCTATTGATTATATTATTGTGGAGTGCTCGATAGACTGAAATGGATCTTTTATTTTGTAATATAGTTTAAAGACTTTTTACTGCCTACTAGTTTTTGCTTTATCGAGAGCATCAGTGTCATACAAAAGAAAAGTTGGATATAGCAAATGTTAATAAATCACAAAACATATATTTTTGATGACTTACAAGAAAAAGGTTGGTAAAATTTTCATAGAAATGTTAAATTACAAAGCTGAAGTAAATACAAAGACAAAAAGATGTCTTAAATAAAAACTTTTTATATTAGTATCTGAAGGTTCGAAAAGCAGTCAACCAACCCATCTTCTTTTTAACTCTAGTAAATTTTAATCAAATTTTAATATAGTATCTAATTTAAATTTGCTAAAATTAAAAATATTTTGAAGGCGATCACAAAGCTTGATTCGATTTGTTTAGATAAATGACCCTCTCGATGAATTTAAAAATTCGAAGCTCGAGATATAACTTTTAATATTACATAACATTCATGGTTGTTTTAGGAGCTCATCAAACGCTTGCTTGTGTTCCAAGTAGATTACATCTAACATTTTTATGTTGATATTATTAAAAATAATTTATGTTAAGTGATTTAAGGTATCATTTGAAAATATGTTATACAACTTAAAATTCATAATGTACTTTAACAGAATGTGAAAATTTCTTACAAAAAACAAGATGACAAGATGCTCTATTTTGACTAAAAAGAATATTCAAAGGAGTCGTTGAAGACCTAAAAATATAATGTAATAAGATTGGTATTTAAAATCACAAAATTCAAAACGGCTAAACGTTCAAATGTCACTTTCAACTTTATTTTACAGGGATAAACAAAAAATTCTTATATTTTATTTAGTTACCAAAATAACGTAGCCTATGTTATTTAAGTGTTTTTTCATCCTGTTCATAGATTTTCTTTAGAAACTTGACACTTACTAAAACATGTTGAACCAGCTTCCAAAAAAAACGTTCAAAAATATCAATATAAATTCTGATTTAAATTTGAAATCTTTTAAGTCGATCCAAGTAATTACTAAATGAAACATATAACTACTAACATGAAATACAAACCAGTTACAGTAAGAAAGGAATTACAAATAAAGTAGTTCTCCTTTTTTCGGTGAATCACATTATATCAAGTATTCATTGGGCACAGACTTCAAAAATTTTAATTTCATATAAAAATTTATATTACAAAACAAAAAGCACAGTACAAGAGATAAAAACTGATTAAGTCGAAAATAAATTGTCAGTAAGAAAATAAAGAGCTTGTCATAAGATTTCCAGAATAGTCACACAGTAGAACAAATTGTAATTTATGATTCTTCAGACAGTGAAAATGTAGAAATGGGAAAGAAACTGGTTATGTCAGAGAAACTATTACCAATTTATGATTCTTCCGACAGTGAAAATGTAGAAATGGGGAAGAAACTGGTTATGTCAGAGAAACTATTACGAATCATCAGTTAGAGTGCAAAATTGCCAGTTATGAGTGTTGCACTGAATTCGAAAATAAGTTTACTGCTTGTGACCAAAAGGAAAAGAGAGATTTAGAACATTTGCTTGTTTAAAGGAGTAGACAAGGGAAATGGAAAAATAACACTTTCAGAGTTTCATTAAAATATGATCCTCAACCACGGACTTAAGTGAGATAGAAAGATGCGGTTTGCGGCTTATTATCCTATTTTTGTGAAATTTTCATTGCTACCAACCAAATTTGCATAGCTCCCTTAGTTTCTAATATACAGAGCAAAAGTTAAAATATTACTCTTTTGACCATTTCCAGTATTCCGATGATTTGATAACTTATCGAAAAGATGAATACGATTATAATAGTTTTTGGAGTAAAAGAACCAGTTTATTCCATACGAGAGCCAACCTCTCGAAAGTTCAAAAGACTGGCATGTCCGTGTATAACTGAAACAGTGAAAATCTGCCATGGAAGTAATCCTAAACGTTATACTTGTATATATACTTATGGAGAGTATGGCAAAGAGAACACTATATGGGATGATAAGAGATGAATCATAAAACAAAGGTCCGATCTCTTATCCAAAAATCAACAAATGTGGTACATGCCCCAAGATGAAATGAAGTTCAACTTTGTGAAAAACTTCAATACGAAGTTGAGTCGCAGAAGTGAATGGGACAGAAACACAAACACATCAAAGTGTATACAGATGGCTCCAAAACAACAGAGGGAACTGGAATACGAGGTAACAGATACTATGAAAGTTTGGGCAAATCACCAAGCATCTTCCAGGCGGAAATAAATGCAGTTAGGAAATATATTCACTTCAGCAAGGGAAAAATATCTCGGACATCTGATTATCATCATGTCGAATAGTAAAGGAGCCATCAGTGCGCTAAGTTATCAAATAATTAGCTCTAAGATGGTCTGGGAATGCCTAGAGGAACTAAATAAATTAAGTAAGAATAATAAGGTCACCCTCATGTGGGTACCGGGACACACCCGGGTAAAGGGGAATCAAATAGTAGACAAGTTCGCGAGAACAGAGGCTAAGATACCATTTCTGGGGCCCGAACCTTTCTGTGGAATCAGTAGGAGTGTAATGCTGCAAGAAATAAGAAGATAGGAAGAGAGCAGGAACTCTAATTACTGGACGGATCTGCAAGGAATGAGACAAACGAATATACTTCTTGGAAACTACGACTAGAAGGGATTCAAGGAATGCATAAGCCTAAGTAAAAACTAAGAGTTCTTACAGGAATCCTAACGGGATACCTGAAGAAACTCGGATTGACAAAAAGAGAAGAGTGCAGATTTTACGAGGAGGGGGACGAAACCTCTATTCGCATCATTTCAGAGTGTAGCACTTTAGAAAACCCTAGAATACGGTTCTTGGGTGCACACCAAATAGAAGAAAGGGAGCTACCAACTTGAAAGACGTCCACTATTTACAAAAGTTTTTTTTTGTAGATTTTAATAGTGTACCCACTTTTTTACAAGAGCTTCTCATCTTATACGTATCATTAATGCTTTTTAAAAATATAAAATGCTCTATAGTTATGTTTTGGTGAAAGTTGGGACAAAAATTTATAAAGTAATTTTTATTACGTAAAAAAGTAGGCAATGGTTTAATATAAAGAACTATTATAAATATAAATGTTTTCTAATATTAAAAATAGTCATGTCGGGTTCACGTTCCCAACACTTATGCATTAGGTCAATTACTGATATACTTTAAGGACTGGAAAACTCAACGATTTGATAGACAAATGACGTAAAAATGACATCGATCATGTGGTATAGAGAGTTCAAAATTTCCATAGATCAGTAAATTATTCTTGTATGCCATATTAGCCCAAAGTCTCTGAAATTATTGTTTTATTGTAGTACTTTGAATAATGAAATGCAACTTTTATGTTGTTTATTTAGGTACTGAGGATACATGGAATGCGAATCTGTTTTATATTTTACAACGCACCAGAAAAACCGAAAAAACGTATACATTTATTTTATGTTTAAGAGGATACTCAATTTTTGATGTTTATTAACAGGACCGAAAACTTAATATTTTTGTTTAAATTAAGCTGGTGTAAATGTGGCTCAAATTTCCTATATCCGTTCTGTCGTTAACAGTGTTTTTATCCCTTTTAATTTCTACCATTTCTTTTACTTGAAATTTTTGATAATTCATATCTTTTTTTTTTATTATGGTACTGTTATAATAAGAGGTATGTTTTTCGTCCTGTGTGTGTTTGTTTAACGCTGCTATATATATATATAATATATATATATATATATATATATATATATATATATATATATATATATATATGTCTGGGACAATTGTGTAAGGGATCGTTAATAAATTGTAAATAAATACGAAAACGTTGTTTTTTCTTAAACTTTAATCTTTTACGCTACCTATTTAATGACTTTTAGTTGAATAATTTTGCATAAAACGGTGAAGAAAATTTAAAATCTTTCCTGAAATTTATATCGAAAAACGTTATATAAACTAGAACCCTATCACTAATGACATATGTCATTTACAAGTTTATCCAGTTCCTTATCTGCTATATAGCTTTAACCGAGAGCAAAAATAATAATTGCACACTCAATAGTAGTGTCAAATATTAGCGTGTACTTATTGTAATTTCTAACTTTAATTAATTTGAAAATTATGAAACAGAATATGTATGTTGGTTATATTCAAACTAATGAAGATGCGAATGAATAGTAATAAAAATAAAATTAGTAATTCGATGTTATTCTAATCATTATTACTATTATTATTTAGTATCAACTTTTCGTTATCTATTAATATTTTTCATAGATATCCAGAAAGACAGCAAATCAAGAACACAATTAATATTAAGAAAAATAAATTTAAAACTTGCATAAAGTTGTATAACATCTAGTAACGCATAACGTAAGACATGTTTCATAAGCTGGTACTTACAAATGTTGAAAGACTATAAAAAGTTTAACAGGACGGTGATATGGTCGAATATAGCTTATTTTATCAGCGCTGATATTATGAATTACAGTAATTCAAAACAATAACCTTAGGGAAATCACCATGAAACTTATATAAGAGAACAAACATCAAGATCGTTTTGGATTTACTGTGTGGTGCTCAATTTTTGGAACTAAACTTAAATATTTCATTCATGAAGAGACTGTAACAGAAAATAGACACCTGGGTATTATGCCGAATGTCTTGATGAAAATGTTAGACGTTTCATCTATATAATAATATATTACCAATAAGATAGCGCTCCTAGTCATAATTCCCGTGGAGTCAGAAGGCGTTTTCCTCAACAAATGGATTGGTATCAATGCGATTGTTAGGTGGCTAACGAGGTCACCTGACCTTTCCTTATTAGACATCTTTTTGGCAGGAACATAAAAAATACAGTTTATTACAGGCAATACCAAAACATTGATCGACTTTGAGATGGCTTACGAAGCGTCAGAATAGTAAATCAAAAATGTCTCGATGAACATGATGAGGAGCAATTTGAGCAACATTTGCCAATTATAAAAAAATTAAATTAATGTACTTTTTGTTATTGCCTTTTTACACCAAACCAGAACCAGTTTTGATAGATAATAAATTTTGTCTCATATTTACGGCCCCAGACTACTGCTACAAAAAGCATATTTCATCGACAAATGTAAAAATTGTAACTTTCCTTAAAATATAATTAGAACATTATATATTTTTTAAAAGTTCTTGAAGAACCGCCTAAGATATTTAATTTTAAAATAACTAAGCTTACATAAATAAAATTTTCATAAAAATATTGAACAGACTTCTAAAAAACCGCTAAAAAGCGAAAAATTACAATAAAAATTTTTATATGGAATTGAAATTTTTGAAGTCATCGCAAAATTACTATTTGACCAAATGTAATTCAGGCAAATACTTTCTTATTGTAGCTTGTTTGTACTTCGTTGTTGTTAGTTATTTGTTTCATTTAGTGATAATTTGGCGCCCACTCAAAAATTATATTTTCGTATAAAAAATGTTATCATTATATTTCCATTTTAAACACTATTTTAGAAGTCGATTCAATTTTTTCATAAAAATTTTATTATTCGGTTTTTAGTTTGGAATTTATTATAATATCAATACATTATTTGAATTAAGTACTAGGTGAGATATCTGGTGTACCAGACAATGTTTCCAAGGTTGCAAAAAAGACCCATTTTCTCCAAATTTGTAAACCACTCTCAATGAACAGCAAAAAATTGTTTTATTCTGTGAATTCTTAAAAAAAAACACTTCAGATAGGTAAACTATGACGCTGAAAACCCCTAATACCTATGTTTAAAAAAGGTAAATAACAAACATTTTTAAAAATATAATTCATATCCTAAAGAACCACCCTATACCAATTTTGGACAAAATTGAGAGATGTAAAATTGTCATGTGTTTTCTAAAATAATTTTAAATTCGTAATTTACACCCCCCAAAAACCTCCAATATCAATTTTAAACAAATCGAGAAATCTAAAATTTTTAGTCCTCCATATTGAATTTTTTAAAAATAACTTTATATTCGTTATATGCGATCCCGAAAACTTCTCACAACAATTTTTTTATCCGCCACAATATGGCTCAAATTTATTTTACTGAATTAGTGTCAGGCAAAGTTATATATATATATATATATATATATATATATATATATATATATATATATATATATATATATATATATATATATATATGCCTATGCATTTTTTGTGAAAATAACTTATTTTTTTGTGAGGTGTCTTAATAGAACCGCCATTTTGAGGCTATGTTTAATGATTTTTGAAAAACATCAGACGACATCAAAAACTAGCGTTCAAAACGAATATTTTAATACCCGACGAAGTTTTTTTTTTCGTAAAAATTAAATGAGCAGATGGGGTGGTTGATTATATATATATATATATATATATATATATATATATATATATATATATATATATATATATGTCTATGGTTTATAATTAATAAACTGTTCATTTACCGATATCAGATTTCGCAATTGCAACTCCGACAGTTTTTCAGTTAAGCAAAATCAGCAATGTTGCAATACATGAGTACGACTTTTGATCATGCAAACTTGCTGACGCTGCTATAAAGAAAATATAAATACGTTCCTTTCAAAATTGTAAAGTTAGTAAGAGTAAACAAAGCAATTAATGCTGTAACTCTGTCAGTTTAAGATTTGATTTGTATTTAATGTTGAAAGTTTTAGTTATTTAAATAAATATATTTTTTAAATTGCTTGTGAACAAGAAATATAAAAAGTGGCGCAGTCGGTAGAATTCGTTTACCTCGGCAAAACGAGAAGAATTTCTAACTATTAACGGCGGATTGCAATTCCCAGAAATAAAAAAAGAGCAAAAGCAGGCGTCCTGAGTCAACGGCAGGGAAAGGAACACTTAGTGAAGTCCCTGGTTGTAAATCGTAGATAACAAGACGACCGATGCTCAAACACATAGTTACGTAAGTTATATCAAATCATATCGTTATTTTTATATTTTGAAAGTGATTTGTTGAAATTACCTGTTGATTTATCCGATATTATGGCAATATTTTATTTTTTGTTATCATTAGCAGATTATAACAAATTTTCTATGAATTTTTTCTTTAATTTTGTAAACAAAAATAAACAAAAGGCTAGAAATACGCTCAACTGCAACTGTCGGTGGTAAGATAGATAAAAAGAACTTCTACAACCCTAAAAACTTTCGGAAATATTTTCTGTTGTCCCTGAATTCGACGGAGATCAGATCTCGTTGGCTATATTTTTAAATGCATGCGATTATGCCAATAACATGGCGGTAGATGATCAAAAGAAACTCTTGGTTATTCATATAAAAAGTAAATTAAGAGGAAAAGCTGCTCAATTAGAAAATTCGCGAAACCTGCCATCGTATATAAAAATAAAAAATCTGTTGAACCTTCATTTTGGCGATTCCAAAGATCTATCATCTCTTATTCAAGATCTTCAGTATCTAAAACAACTCCAAAATAAATTACCGTTGACCTTTTTCAATCGATTAGAAGTGCTTAATACCAAAATGCTCGCAAACATCAAAAAATCACATAGCCTAAACGCTGATGAAAAGAAAGCCCAAACCAGCTTTATCGATACCATGGTCCTTAACACCCTCCTAACTGGCTTAGAAGCACGCCTTGGCTAAATTATTCGTACCAGAAACCCCAAAGACCTCTTAGACGCCTAAGCTCGAATCAGGCCAGAGCTCCAACTTTCGTATTTTGAAAATCAAATGGCCAGCAAACCACCAGTTATTTCTAGACCCTCTTTACCAGCCAGGAAATTTCCAAACCAACCTTTTTTCGTCATTTCGCAATCTTTTCTGCTAGAAAATACTTCCTCCGAAGTATCTAATGTTGATGTTCAACTTGATGTGAGTAGTAATGTAGTTAGTGAAAATATGCTAACGCGACGTAACAAGATTCATCCCATTGGATCGATTTAGAATAACTTGAATTTAGTAATAAGATTGTTTATCCTATTTGAAGGGGTTAATGGTATATACAGGCAAAGAAATACATAGTGATATTTATTTTGCATATTAAAAACCTATGTTATTTTCACTTTAGTCAAAATAGTTTTATCAATTCAATTTTTTGGGAGACCAGATAAAATTCCGGGCAATATATTCTTGGCCACGTTTCAGGTAATAAACGAAAAGCAGGCTATTTTAAAAACCTTTTTTTATTTTTAATTAAATATAGACAATTGTTTCATATAAAACATACAAATATAGAACAGCATTTTTTTCTTATCCTTGGAAATCTAGTCTCCATGGTATTAATACTTTTATATACTATACTTGTTTTCTAATTTTAAGTACTTTCTCTGTTCTCTTTTGAACTTTTTATAATCATAAAATAAATAACCAAAAAATATAGACAGGGCCGTATTAGAAAAAATAAATTCCTAGCATATCTGTTTTATCTCCACTGTTCAATAACTGATTCGTGTTGTCATTCCTGATTGTTAATTATAGTTCCAAAACGTTCACATTATTATTAAAAGTTACTGTACTGGCAAGCGATTAATAATTCTGTTACTTATTATCAAAGAAATTAATATTTTCGTGTTAAAAGCGAAAACTTTTATTGATCACGAAACAAACTTGATTATAATGGAAATGATCGACTGACCGAGAGAAACCCTTAAAAAAAGTCTTAATAGAATAGATTAGTAAGAGCAAGCCATTGACTTTTAGAAATTTCAAGCGTTTGACTAATTTATTTGGTGCAATATCACTTATTTTACCTATTTTAATTAAACAAAGATAATTTAACACGGTTTTGGTGGATTTGTCAACTAGGTAATTTAAACTAAATTGTAATTTTTAATGTAAATTATACTTATAATAAATTATATCGACTTACTTTGGTCACATTTTCATTCCCTACGGAGTCTACTACTACACTATTAAAAATAACCTTAAATTTAATGCACATTCATTAATTAAAATTTAATGATTTTGTACTTTCGATCGTAAATAAGTTAAAGGTACTTTGAAATTAAAGCTTTGCACATTAAATCTAATTGAACGTTATCTCAAATTTCAATAAAGTAACTGAAAACACTGTAATGGAACAAACACTAGTTATTTTATATTGTTTAACGTGAAGTATATTCTGCAAAAATGAATAATTAAATAATCAGTCTGTTGATAAATTGTATCCGTAGGAACAAGATAGTATAAATTTTTTTACCATCCTAAGATCTAAATCCGTTAATAAACTTAGCAATTTTATTACTTTCAAGTCGTTTAAATGCTTTCTTAAAAATGTATAAACTCAGATATTTTGTGACAACGAAAAGTAAAAGATCGTACCCTCTTTTAGTAGTTGCAAATAAATCTGTTGAAGAAATCCTATCCTGATTATGTAATTAAAACCGAAGAGAAAAGTGCCGAGGGAGATCTGCATATGTGTTATATGCAAATACCGTTAAAATGTATTAAAATATTGAACGATTTTCCCATTATTGGAATACAAAAGAATGACCAAATAAACTCACTATAATATAATATATTGTTTGACATCATGTACAGAAAATTCGTATAGCCACTGTTTTTCCTGATTGCATAAAGGAATGATTTAAATACCGGCAAAAAGAATAAAATGACGTTCAGGTTTTTTCTCCGGTGGTTATCAATTTTTCTATTAGTTAAAGAAAGACCTACAATAGTTATATATATATATATATATATATATATATATATATATATATATAAAAATAAGATTAAGACGCTTAGAGGCCAATTCCGGAATTAAGTATCCGGTATAGAATAGCTAACGCCCTCGGGACGAGAAGACTGAAACTACTCGAACTTTAAGGAATGAAATTGACGGTTACAGGGTGTACGACCAGAATAGATACTACAGGGGGAGTTCGGGTTGTAAAGGTCGAGGATGCTCTTTTAAGAAATAATAAACTTCAGCTACGATCTGGAATTCGTTAAGTGCGGTACGATGTTGGGAATAGGACATAGAAAATTACGGGTCGGGTACATTCGGCGGTAATGAAGGTTTTCTTTGTTTTTTTTTTATTTATTTTTGAGGAATTTAAGGGAATATCCTGTTTCTATTTCACTGGGTAAAAGGTCGACTTTTGTACTTTTTATTTAAGCAATTTTAAATGGATAATTTTTCATCGTTTGTTCGAAGGTTGTAGACAATGTTGAAGATTGACTAAAATGTTGTTCTCGGACTTGCATTGTCTTTATTTTTATTTATTTTTACGACGTTTCGATTGGGTTGTATCTCTAATTGTTATCAGTTATAAACGGAATGTTTTGTCTTAGAACTACGAGCGTATATAGGGACTGTGTCCATTGAAGCGCAAAGTTTCGCTTCACTATACACACCTTAATGATTTGATGTTACAAAGTAGTGGTTGGCAAAGATTAGGTATCGCAACACTCGGTTTACTGAAAGTTCCATTATTGCTTTTAATGCAAGCTGCTTCTATAAATTTTCTTTTTTTCATGATGGGTTTCATATATATTGCCGCAGATCATTTTATATGGTATTGTTTATCCCAGGCGTGTTCTGCACTACTTGATGTCCACGTTTCTTCTTTTTGTGTATGAGTTTTATGTTCCTTAATTCTAACTTCTAGTGGTCGTTTGGTTTTTCCAATATACATTTCACCACACTCACATGGAACTTTGTAAACACATTCTTTCTTATAGGTAGTGTTTGGTTTTGTTTTTGTTAAATGAGCTCTAAGTGTATTTCCTGATTTAAAGGCTGTTTTTATATTAAAACTTCATCTTATTTTCTCCGAAGTTCCCTTAATATACGGAATTGTTAAGAAGGAATGTGTTTTTTGCTGTCCAGTGGTCGTTGTATTAAAGTCATTTATAACATCTTTGATTAGACAATCATGGTTCTTCGATTTAGACCGTGTCAAATTAGAATTATTATCCGACGTTTCGCCTAGGATTGCACGAGGCATCTTCAGGCATCTTTACTCCACGAGATTAGAATACTGAATACCCGAACACTGGATATTAATTCCAATTTGACACGGTTTAAACCCAAGAACCATGATCTTCAACATGACTGAAGCCGTGAAAGCTATCATTCTTTATCGTCAATTAGTTTTAAAAGATAACCATTATGTTGTAAATCGGATTTAATATTTGCTACCTCTTTTTTCAATGAGTTGGCATTATTGCATATAGATATAGCACGATTATAGAGGTAGCGTGTAATTCTCCATTTTGTTACAACAGAATGATTAGAACTATGATTAAGATATTGTCCAGTATGTGTTGGCTTTCTGTATACTGAAGTTTTAATAGTTTCGTTTGAACGGGTTACCATGAAATCTAAGAAGGGCAATTGATCATTTACTTCTTTTTCAAAACAGGTAATTATATGCAACCTCTATAATCGTGCTATATCTATATGCAATAATGCCGATTCATTGGAAAAAGAGGTAGCAAATATTAAATCTGATTTACAACACAATGGTTAATTTTAAAACTAATTGACGATGTTATAAGTAACTTTAGAACAACTGCCACTGGACAGCAAGAAACATTCCTTCTTCACAATTCCGTACATTATGGGAACTTCGGAGAAAATAAGACGAATTGCCAGTAGTTATAATATAAAAACAGCCTTTAAATCAGGGAATACACTTAGAGCTCATTTAACAAAAACAAAACCAAAAATCTGTTTACAAAGTTCCATGTGAGTGTGGTGAAATATATATTGGAGAAACCAAACGACCACTGGCAGTTAGAATTAAAGAACATAAAACTCATACACAAAAAAGGAAAACGTCGAGATCAGAACACGCCTGGGATAAACAACACTATATATATATATATATATATATATATATATATATATATATATATATATATATATATATACATTACTTGAAAATACCTACTGAAATGTTCGCGAAATATCGTAAAAATTCTTCTACTGATGAACAGATTGAAAACCGAAAGAACACCAATGAACATTCCACCATCTGTGAAAACCTACGTTACAATATATATATATATATATATATATATATATATATATATATATATATATATATATATATATATATATAGATCTGAGGCTGCGGCAATATATTTGGAACCCAATATGAAAAATAGATAATTTATAGAGGCAGCTTACATTAAAAACAATAATGGAATCTTCAAATCTTCAGTGAACCGAGTGTTGAGATACCTAATCTTTGGCAACCACTACTTTGTAAGATCAAATCATTGAGGTGTGTACAGTGAAGCGAAACTTTGCGCTTCAATGGATACAGTCCCTATATAAGCTCGTAGTCTTAAGAAAAAACATTCAGTTTATATTTGATGACGATTAGAGATACAATCTAATCGAAACGTCGTAAAAATAAATAAAAATAAGCACAATGCAAGTCCAACAACCACATCTGAGTTAATTTTTTCATATTTTTATTCTTTTCTCAATTTATAATTCTAAAAGATAATTATACTTTTTATCTTCTAAATTGGATTGTTACGTTTTCTTCTTAATAGAACGGCCAACGGGAGCAGTTATTTTAATATCATGATATTGTTATTCATTATTAATTTTAAGTTTCTCATTTTAAATAATTCCGTTTCTTATTTATTTTTGTTAACAGACTTACGTGTTTTAAGAAACTTGTTTTGTTTAATTTATTAAAAACCTTCACGCGATTAAACTCGCTGACGCACCGCTGTGAGAGCTTCAAAACAAAAGGCGAGATCTGACCAGCTAGGAAGTAGCCTTCCCGAGTCTGGAAGTCCTGAGTTATGGTAGTGGTAAGCCTATATAACCTGTAACTGTTTGGAACTAAAACTGTAAAAGTGAAGATGAACGACCAGATTTCCAGAGGGTCTTTGTTACTGTAATATTTATTTATAGGTATTTAGAATAGCTATTAATATGGAACAGCAGTATGATTGTAGACGGAACGGCCAACGCAACCCAAAATATTCAGTTTGTCGGAGCCTATGATCAAATGCGGTCAGAACATACCAAATTTGATGTATAATTACGTTAGATTTGATGTAAAAATTATTATATTTACTGCATGAACATTAAATGCATTTAATAAACGATTTATGAAATTTGTTTCCAATAGATTACATTAAAATTAATGTAAGTTTTTTTTACAGTGTATAATATAATATATGGAACGTTATGATAACACTCATTTAATAAGAATAAACGGGATGTAATTACCGATATATGAGTTCATTTATATATTTTTTGCTACATATTTTAAAACTAAAATTGAATTACTTTTTATATGAAGACATTAAAAGAAAATATAACTTACAACAAAAATCCAAATTTTCTTTAATAATTTTCTTAAAAGATGGTTCGACCCCGAAGTGTTGTAGACAATGTTGAAAATTGCCTAAAGGCAGTTGTCGGACATGCATTATTATTATTTGTTTGTAGGAAGTTTCGATTAGCTTGTATCTCTAGTAGTTATTAAGTATAAACTGAAAGTTTTGTGCTTATAATGAGACGTATGTAATAAAGCGCGATGTTGCGTTACGTTTTACTTTGCATACCTCCATGATTTGATGTTACAAACCAGTAATTGCCTAAGATTTAAGTAAGTATCTCAACACTGGGTCTCCTGAAGATTCCACTATTATTCTTCTTTGTGATGTTTTGTCATACAATTATTGTTGCAGTTTTAGACCACATTATAAGGAGTTGTCTTATCTCAGGTGCGTTCTTTAATACCAGGTATCCATATTTTCCCTTTGTTGTGTATAGAGTTCATGTTCCCTAATAGCAATCTGTAGTGGACGTCTGCATTCTTCACCATACTCGCAAGGAACTTTGTAAACACTACTTTTTTGAGTATATTTCCTGATTTAAATGTTATTTTTATCTTGTACCTGTTGGCAAGTTATTTTAATTTCTCTGATGTCTCCTTAATCCAAACATCGGTTATAATATCCTTATTAATTTAAAGGATAACTACTTTGTTTTTTTTTTTGTTTTACTCCTAAAATACGTTTCGATTAAATTAGATACTATTTTAGACAAAACCTATGGATCGATCACGTATATCAACTCTGTTTAATTATTTGTACTTGTATTATCTTTAAGAACTACAATATTACAAATATTATAAAATTCCGCCTCCAGAGACATACCATGCAGACTGACGAAGGAGGTCATTAGGACAAAAATAAGAACTAAACCACTTTTACTGAAAATTTCACTTTCGTTAAGAAGTTATAACCGATCTCCGATAGCGTACATATATTATGTAACTCATGAGAATGCAATTTAAATAAGTGAAGATACGTAGATTAAAAATGGATTCTTTATAAATTTTATGATTTTAAGTGCTTCCTATGATAATATTGTAAAGGGTACATTGAAAAATGGCGCTTTAATTTGAAGAGGTACTAATATAATATATCGAAGAAGATATTATTGACATAATGAAATGTTTTTATGAATCATTCCGAAAAAGGAGGTTATCAACTCGACGGGTTTTTTAGTTTTTATGTTTATTCGCAAATAGGTTTTTATAGGAATGAGATATTTTGCTGAAATTTTCAGCATGTTTTAAGGAGTTCCTCGAGGTTTGTTAAAATATTTGCATGGGAGTTAAAAACTAAAAAAATTTGTTCGTTTGTTGGAGAACTATTTAACCAACTTTATCCGCACATAGCTTTTGATAGAAGTAAGATATTGTGATAACATTTTCAGGATGTTTTAGTTGGAGATGGTCCCTTAAAAATACAAAATAGGTTTATTGGAAGTAAGTTAGAAATTGAAAAAATATGTTGATCTTTTTAATCGAGGTGATTCGTATATAACTTTTAATAGGAGTGAGATATTTTAATGCAGTTTTCAGTATATTGGAGTGGGTCCTCTCAATAAGATTCCGTAATATATTTCTACGGCTTATGCATGGAAACTTAAAAAGAAAGAAATTTGATAGGAGTGAAATTTCTGATTCGGTTTTTAGTATGTTACAAATAAATTAAAAACCGAAAAAATTGTAACAAAATTGCTGGTTAGCTAACTTATTATTTTTTAAGCCGTCGTCCTTTTACCTTATCTCAACTAAATTTCTTCTCATCTTCACTTTTTAAAATTTTGTTTGGGTATTCATGTAACATTATTATAAGGGCTATGCGTTTTAAAGACTAATTCAAGCAAAAAAAAATATTTTTTAGAAGGCATTACTATTTAAGAATCATACCAGTAGATTTAAACAGCAATAAATTTATTTGAACGTGTTTTATGGTCAGTGGGGAAGGAAGTTTTTTGATGTTTGCCAGATGCAAATATTTTTTTTTAATTTTGCATTCCGTTTGTTTACTTGTCGTGACTCCTTTAGGTGCTTTTAAGTGTTAGAAATTACCACAAATGAGAAGTTTATAATAATTGTCAATAAATAGAGAATTTAACGTATTTTTCTCTGTAAATATTGTTAGATATTATTTACATATTAAAAATAACATCTAGCCAACCTGAAACTCACACTTTTACTTGATTGGTGAATACTTTATTCTTGAATTGACTTACTGATTAGCATGTCATACTAGTGTAAATTGTGCAATTAGAAAATTATGCATAGAAACGGCGTGTGTACTAAATAATAAACGATCTCGCGCTGTTTATAAACACTTTTAAAAATAAAAATGGAAATATTATGACATTCAACATTCATACAACAAGCCCTAGTTCTAACAGTATGCTAATTCTACGAGAGAATTGATTGTTGCATTATTTTGAAGTTTTTTATGGGTCAATAATTATTTGGATCAAAGAAACTCTATTATATTATAAGAATTATAAACTCTAATTCACTAAGCTGGTCTAACTGTTAAATAGTCCAAGTTACAGCAACAGGTTTCAATCAACGAATTCTTCCGTAGAATAACATATTGTCAGAACTAGAGCCCGTTGTTGTTGTAAAATATTGTGATAATATTTTTATTTATATTTGGAAGATGTTGATAAACATTAGGTGCTTCGGGTAATAATGTCAAACATTTGATTCGAGAACAAAATAAACCATCATTTATAAGTGTTTTGGACAAATATTATTGAACAAATTAAGAAATTTAGGTTTAAACGATAATGTTACACGTATAGAAGAACGACAGAAAAATGTCAATCAATAAAGTTTATAAAATGTAGTTATTTGTTTCATTATATTTTGACCTTGAAGTTATCCTTATACCAATTTAAACGTGTGACGTCATTTGACCTTGAAGATTGCTCCCACTATTTCTACCGTTAAGCTACCCCTACCATTGTTACAATTCGACCTTGAAAAGAAAATATTCTGACCACAAACTTCAACCAACAACTCGTACAAAGCTCAACATTTTTGAATCTATAAAGACTATGTTTTTTGAACAGTGAGAGTCGATAGCAAACTGTCTTTTAATGGCATATATTTACCTTTCGAAATGACATAAATATCATTCGTATATATCAACAAATTTATTAATGACGTCGTTTCTTAGTAAAATCGACATTATTCACCTAAACACCTATTAGTACGCATTCTTTTATTTCTTGATACCCACACCGATTCTATGTTATCCTGTTCTAATTGCATTGTTAAAATTGTGACACCTTTGTGACAATATAACATGCTAACCGATACGTCATTTCGAGAATAAAGTAATCAGGTAATCAAGTAAAATTATGAGTTTCTGATTGTTTCAATTAACATGCTATTTTTAATATGTAAATTATATTTATCAATATTTATCAATAAAAATAAGCTTTCAAATCCTCTTTTTGTTGATATTAATTATAAAGTTCGCATTTGCAGTAATTTTTAAAACTTAATGAAAGAAGCCACGAAGGCAAAATAACTAAAAGCAAAATTAAACAAATATATTTGTGCCTGTCAAACAACAAATAAACCCCTCCTCCACAGACTATAAACAAACATCCAAACAAATTAATTGTTGTTTAAATCTGCTGGTCAAACTTAGTGTCTAAAAATATAAGAATATTTTTTTATTACCAAGCTAGAAAATTGCAGATTGGTAATAAGAAAAAAATTTGAGAGACTCCTTAATAGACTTGATAGACTGGTTTGCTGACATATATAGAGCTGTTTTAAAGAAATGGACCAACCTTTTATAGAAAATGTAATTTTTTAAAATAAGAAAATATTATACAGGGTGGATCAGAAAAGTTCTGCATTGAACTCAATTTTGATTAATGAAACACATTGTATATCATTATATTTTTGGATTCTACAAATCCCTTCTATACATTTTGTAATACGTGTGAAGAAATTTCTTGTCGAATGAATTTCTTAAGCATATCTACCGAGTAAAGTTTAGATTTATAATATAAAATCTTGAAGTGGAAAAACGGTCTTTAAGTACTCCCTTTCATTCAGCTGAGACCACAAAATTAAATCAGGATCAGTATCATCTAGAAATAGAGATGCTATTATTTCTACATAATATTGCATCTGGAGTCATTACTAAAATAGCTGCTGAAACATTTTCATAATTTTTATATAAATCTAAAGCATACAAATGTTCCGGAATTTCACAAATATTACTCATTTTTTTATTTTTTGTAAGCTTAGGCTTAAAAAAAATGATTTTTTAACTTAAAAAATACTTTATGGGTAGTGAACCAACAAACACAGAAAATGACAAATGAGATTGAGACGAAACGTTTGCCATTTACTTCGTAAGTAGAAACTCTATGTAAGTTGAAATTGTTTTCATTGCATTAAATATGTAGAGAGAGGTCAGCACAGTAGTAAATTTCATAAGAGTTTGGCAACAGGAATTCGTTCTTTACCCCGGCAGACTCTTATGCAACAAAAATTAAAAGAAATTTACACCATGAATATCACTAGATGGTTTTATTTTACAAATTCAGATTAAAAATAATATCTCAATTTTTAATACACTTTTTAAAACCATAATTTCAGAAAGTAGGTTGACACAAGATACGAAGTAAGAAGTTGTGAAGGGTCTCTCAACGACATTGAAACCAGGAAAACAACCAGCAACTTAGGTATCTATGCAATAGTGTTCCAAGTATTGGCAGGAACAATAATTACTTTGCACATACAGGGTGTCCCACGATGAAATGGGAAATTGTTTAAAATTTGGAAGTTCACTAAAGTCGATAGGGGAAATTCGACTTAAATATTTTCAAGATGTTGGCACTTCTGGTTATACCGGAAGTTGATGCCTTCTTGCTTATTTTAAATGGAATACCCTTTATGTTATTTTATTTTTAAAGTCTGCAGAAAATTGTAGACATATTTCATGTAGAATATATTGTACCTAAATCTAACTGTGTTTGACAAATTTTAAACAGAACTATCAATTTCTCCTGTATGAGAGCCTTTATTATTTAAATGGTTTTAGTTTCCTTCTAGAAGGAGATCTACTTTAATGTGCTGTATTGATATTTTTATAATAAATAAATAGAGGGTGATCAAAAAAACTGACATTAAATATTTTCTTAAAACAATCGTTAAAAGTTCATTTTTTTAAATGTAAACCCCCTATTTTTGTGTTATCTTATTTAGAATTAAAAATAAATGTGGTTTTGAATAAGGTTGTTTATTCGAAAAACATGTGGTTTTTGAAATATTGGCAATTGAACGTTCTTGATTTCTAAAAACGCTATATGGCTTTTAAGTTTTGTTATTAGTTGGAAACGCGACGAAAGACAGCAATAGAGCACTACAGAAATGTCACTATCTCTTGTCATTTAACATTTATTAATAAAAACCATGCCAGGTCGATTAAATTGTACGTACGAAGATTATTTAAATTTGTCTATTATCTATGGGGAATATAACAAGGTTTTATCAAGAACATGTCAGATATTTACTGATAAATATCCAGATATACAGAAACAGTCACGGAACGGTGTTAAACGAATATTGGAAATTTTCAAAAATTTTGCACCGTTAAGGCAAAAATGCATACAAGAAACTTATTTTTAATAATAAAAATGTTTAAATTGCAATTCTGGGATATTTTGTGGTATATCCTATGACATTTCCACCCTTATTTAATATCTTTGGTTCAACGCCTACAAGATACTGATTTGCCGAAAAGAGTGCAATTTTACGAATTTATATTAACAATAATATAAAACGACCCTCGATTTGAACAACCTAATTTGGACTGACGAAACAAAATTTACGAAAAATGGTCTTTTTACCAAACATAATTCCTATTTTTGGAGTGACTCAAATCCTTATGTAGTAAGCTTGCGAAATTTTCTAGACACCTGGCAATTTAACGTGTTTTGCGGTGTAAGAAATAATAGAATAGTAAAACTACATTTTTATGAAGGAAATTTAAATGTAGTTTATAATACAAAACAAATTATGTATTAGGTATTAACTTTTGTAGGAGAAAGATATACAACCTTATGGAAAGTCACACTTATTATTAGCTAAATAAGATAACAGTATAAAAATACAGCTTTACATTTAAAAACATTGACTCTTAACGTTTTTTTTTCAGATTAATATTTAAGGTTAGCTTTTTGTTTATCATCAAAATATCAACACATTCCATTAAAGTAGATCCCTTTTTAGAAGGAAACCAAAACCAATTAAATAATAAAGGCTTTCATATAGGAGAAACCGAAGTTAGGTTTAGGCCTGTAAAAGCCATTTTTGATATAAAATATGTCAAAAACAGTTAGACTTAGGTATTAGACATTATACTTGAAATATGTCTATAATTTTGCGTAGAATATAAAAATGAAATAATAGGTATTCCATTTAAAATAAGCAAGAAAGTACCAACTTACGGTATAATCAGAAGTGTCAATATTTTGACAATATTTTAGTCAAATTGCTCCCATCGACTTTAGTAAAGAGCCAAATTTTAAAAAATTTCCAACATCTACTTTCCGAGAAATCGATCGCGGCTGGTCGCCGCGGGAAACTCTGTATAATCATAAGAAGAATGTATGGAAATAAACCCATCTGATAGCTTGATTGTATTCATTATTACAGAAGAGTACGTTATTGACTTATTAAAAGGCTCAGAAAACATGTTAGTGGTGTTGGAACACTAATTCCGAGTTTTTAGGTGAAACGTAGAGGCTAAAAGACTCGAAAAAGGAGCGGAGTAAAATCTCAATAGCATGAAGTGCACTACAGTATCAGTACTACCAGAGCACTCCTATGATTAAAATAATAGCAAATTGGAGAGCAAAATAAAAATAGAATATACTCCTATAACTAAACAGATAAAATAAGATTGTTTCCCTTGTCTCTAATATTAGGTTATATGAATTATTTTGGTAACTTGTTAATTTCAATTTGAATTTTAAATAATAAGAGACTGCTAAATATTCAAACAGCTGTTTCTATTTTTTAATTATTAGGTATTGCGTGTAATGAATTTAACTGGATCAAACCACACGTAACATGGGTAAATTAAATTTCTTTTCGTTTGATTATAACTATTTTGTTTTAGCAGTAGCAGACATACGACATCCGTTATACTTAACAAAATTAGAGTCTGTTACGCATTTCATGGCACGTAATTATTCGGCATTATGCAGTAATTAAAACAATAGTCCCAGGTTGTTTAAATTTTCTTAAACAAATTGTGACAAATAAAAGTAAAAGTAAATCACACTGCGTAAGTGCAATTTAAATAATTATATTAAAATTTTTCTTGCATAAAAGAAGTTTCGTGACGTTTTGCTATTATTTGTTCATAAAAAGTAATTTAAGTTGTTTTACTTTCTCTAAGCTACAATAGAAAGAAAAGTAGTGTCTAATTATGCATTTTGTTCTGGTTCATCTTCTTTTAGAAACCTAATTAACAAATTCTGTATGACCACTATTTACACATCAAACAGAAAGTTTTACTAAAAAATAAATATTACACCATTATTTGTCAGCTATTAATTTAGAATTCCTTTGAAACAAACAATGAAATTTTTAAATATTATTGACTTTCGTAAACGGATAAATATTGGTACAGAGGTAATTTTTTATAACTTATAATTCGGTGACTTTGTTACGTAAAATCTAGATTAAATTACAAAAAACCGCAACATAAACATTTTCACGCTAATTAAAGGTCATTATGCATTTCAAATTTTCAGCGTTTTGGAATAATATGATATGCTATTAGACCGATACCTATATCAAGGCAAAAGATAAATTACTAATCCTGGTTTTCAAGTTTTGAAAAACCTACCTTCAAGAAAACAAGGACAGCAAATTTATCAATTGGATTACAGATGGGCAAAATGGACTTTTTAGTGATTTGGACTGTCCGGATCATTAATTTTAAAGGTCCTGGTAAAAGAACCGGTTCAGTTATCCATTTTCCGTCGAGAACTCCAAAGTTCGAAAGACTGCCATTTCACATTTTCAATCAACTTCTAAAAGAAGGAGGTTCTCAATTCGTCGAGTGTGTATGTTTTTTTTTATGTATGTACACCGATTACTCCGGGACGGCGACACCGATCGGAATGAAATTTTTTACGTTATATTCAGGAAGTTGCTGCAGTGGTCCCATATTTTTTTGGACGAAATTGGTGCAGTAATATACAAGATGGCGCTGACAATATGACGGCCAAAAAAAATTAATTTTGTCTGATTTTCTCCAAAATTGGTACGGGGGAGTTTTCGGGGTCGTACACAACGAATCTGAAATAATTTTTAAAAAATTTAATATGGCGGATCCAATATGGGGGAAAAAGAAATTTAATTTTGTCTGTTTTTCTCCAAAACTGGTGTGGGGAAGTTTTCGGAGTCGCACATAATAGATCCAAAATATTTTTAAAATATTCAATATGGCAGATTCAATATAGCGGAAAAAAAAATCATTTTTGTCCGATTTTCTTCAAAATTGGTACGGAGGAGTTTTCGGGGTCGAACATAACGAATCTGAAATTATTTTTTAAAAATTCAATATGGCGGATCTCCGGATTTTGTCTAAAATCAGTACTGGGGTATTTTTGTAAGTGTTAATTGGAAAATTTAAAATATTTTTTGAAAAACTCAATCTGGCGGATTCAATATGAGGTCCTAGAAATTTTACATTTTTCCATTTTTTCCAAAACTGATATAGGGTGTCCTTGAGGGTGTAAATTATGAATTTAAAGTATTTTTTCAGAATTCAATGTAGCAAATCCAATATAGAGGACTAAAAATTTTACATTTTTCGATTTTGTTTAAAGGTAGGACTGAATCGTTTTTGGGGATGTAAATAGCGAATATAAGTCTATAAATTTTAAATTTCCGGATTTCATCCAAAATTGGTACTAGGAGGCTTTGAAGACTTAAAATAATTTTTTTTAAATTCAATTTACCGGATGCAATATGGTGGATCGAAAATTTTACCGTATTCCCATTTTTTCAGATTTGGTATTAGAGTGTTTTCAGGGTCCTGTATTACGAATATGAAGTTAATTTTTTATAACTATTAGGTTGATAAGATACAATATGAGGTAAAGAAAATTTTCCATATTCCGATTTTGTCTAAAATTGATATTGTGTGGTTCTTGAGGCGTATTCAAACTCAATATGCAGTATAAAATATATCGAGCTAAGAAATTTACATCTCAGGTTCTTTAAACATCGATATTGGAAGGTTTTGGGGCCTATTTTACCAATTTAAAATTGATTTGAAATTTAAAATAGTGGATTTACTATATTTGTTTGACACAATTTTACTGGTATTTGGAAAACTCTAAAAACCAAAAAATTTTTAGTGGTTCATTTTAGGGCGATTTACAACTTTGGATAAAATGGGTACTTTTATGCCATTTTGGAGTCATTGCGAGGTACACTAATCTCGATTAGTACTTAGTTCAAATAATTTATGGATATCATAACGAATTCTAAAATTAAAAATAGAAAAATGAAATTTTTATAAAAAAAATGGACCGACTTCTAAAAGTGCGCTAAAAAGTGAAAAATAACTATAAATTTTTATATGAAATTGAACTTTTTGAAGTCGGTGCCAAATTATTTGTAAACGAAATAAATAACTACTAATATATACAAATTATGGTAAGAAATCAATTACAAATAAAGCATTTTTAATCTGTTTATGCAAATCACATTTTATCAGGTATTAGTTTGGCGTCGATTTCAAAAAGTTCATTTTTTCATTTTTTTTTATAAAAATTTTATTAATATATAATTTTAGGAAATATTGCACTACTAATAATTACATTTCGATCATGCTTATTTTTTCTATAAAATCCAATTAAATGTAACTTTTCTTACAATTTTGAAGGGAAAATAAAAAGGTGAATGCGATATTTAAGCTGCATTAAAATTGCGGTTCCTTCTCATTTATTAAACGGCAAATTTTAATGCGCGCATTCACCATCCAATATTAATTATCGTAAAAAAAGCAATATAATTTTACAGCTATTGAAAAAATCGGGTCAAGTGTGAATTACGTGTTAAACAATATAGATCGCTCTTCCGGAAATTTGGCTAGATATATTAAAAGTAAGCATTCATTAGTGACTCTACCTGAGCCATAAGAAGCCAACTAAATTCAGAAGAAATTAATTTGCTTGATACTAGTACGAACCAATTAGAACAATCGTCGACAAGTATTGCAAATTTGTAAATCAGTAATAACTTTCATTTTTTGTTTAACAACAAAAAATTAAAGTTGTGTTTTTAATATTGTTATCTTTCCAAGAAACAATTTATGTTTTTTTAAGAAAAATTTTCATTGTTAAAAATATTCTTTATTTTTGGTTAATTATTTTTAAGTAAATACCTAAAATTAGAATTGTCATGTTTACTCTTTTACAATTTCTGTCAGTTTTCAGCCAACACAAAAAACTATTATACGGGACAACAGGCTTCTTTATGTATCTTTATCATACCACTAAATTATCATTTCCAAAAAATATATATCCTTCAACAATCGTAAGAACATAATTCTGGTAGTTGGTTTAACGCCCTATAAATGCAGTAAAAGATATTTTAATAAACGTAGTATCGTGCGGTATATTACGATGATTATACAAAACATTTATTATTATTATTATATTTAAAATTACATCCACTTTCCCCAACATTGCAATTAAATATCCTTTTTATACCCAATTAAGTTTAAAATGAGCGAGAATCTGCATATAATGCTAATAAAATTTCAATCACATTCATAATTCATCTTTTAACTACCGAAATACCATATTCGTAGGTATGTAATCTACTAATGTCCTAAAGAACCATAATCTACACTAGAACAATCTTTAACCGTTGTATTGCTCGGCCATTGCCTTTAATGTAATTTTTACTTCCTCTAATTATTAATCCAGCGAACTCTGCGATTTGCCAGCGGACTCGAAACATCAGTGATCTATCGTACTATGCCGAACCGAATGTTCGAAAGAAACAAAGATCCGTAGAAGACACAACGAACACCGTCCGATTAAAATGGCTCATTGTAGGTCCGATGTAACGTGTGACTAGTCGGAGGGCGAACTTTCGTACTGTCCAAGTCCATTATTTTAAATATTAGTGATCCGGATCCGGATTTGCCACTGAGAAAAAGACTGCATTTTCTGAAACGTGGAAATTTTCACTTTTTGTAAGAGATTATACTGCTGTAAAGGCGATCCAAATAGATGTGACTTTATTTTGGAAGATCCAAATCACGAATAAGATGATTGAGTTCTTCCTGAGGTATAAAATGGCCCGGTTTACTGCTACTATATTTGTAATCGTCTTTCTCTTGACAAATTGGACCGGATTTTGGTTCAAAATCATCTAATTCATCCGATTCCGAGTCGATTTCGTATTTTTCTGGAGGCTTAGGGATTGATAAGCAAGAAGCGCCATATGGTACAGGTCTCACTGATGAGGGGATATTAGAAAATTCAATTTTTCTGGTGACTTAGGGTCAGGTGTGCTAGAAACGTACAGGTCGCATGGCTGAGGGGATATTAAGATATTCAATTTTATGTTTGCTTTCTGTTAAGCAAAAGTTCCCATCATCAACGTGATTCTGAGGTTCCCGCCATATCATTGGCACTTCAATGATCACAGACTTGTAAATACCCAGTAGCCATCCTGTTAAGGTTCTTGAGCAAATGTGGCAGCAAATTTTGGGAGTCATAGTTTTGTCTTGATCGCCAACTTTGCACCCAAAATATAACTCGTAGAATTTTCTAATAAGTGGTCTTAAAGACCTTAGTTGAGCTTTCAGTGTCACTTTACCACATATATCACGGAAAGTGTTCGGCTAGTTCTTTGCACTTTGCACGTACATCTAATACTGATCCTCCGACGACCGGCCAGCTGCTTATATACCCGTTTCAGACATCTGGTGTTTTCTAGAAACATCAGAAATCGAGAGTACCAGAAGCGACGACATAATTCCTATATACAGGGGCCATTTAATAAATAGCTGACCCTTCGACGACTGCGAAATGCTGAAATTTGGAATTACATGGAGTTTAATGGATAGCTCCGTTATTTTAAGCCCTGGGAGGTTAAGACTTCGTAGATAGAGGTCTCCCCCAGAGGCCCCCATGCTGTTTTGCTTGATTGTGTAAATTCCCCCAAAACCTAAAAAACCGTAGATTTGGCAACGTCATACCTCGATATGCTATAACAACTTATATATCGCAGAAGTAAATTCTTATACCTGCTTTTCAATCAATCATAATATGTTGTTGATATTCTCTAGATTTTGCTACGTGATACGACAATTTGCATGTCAGTGTAAGGGTTGCATAGGTAGAATTTATCGAAATAACACTTTAATTTGGCGAGAAGGATTTTTATGCAGAACAGTGTAATTTATACTTCAAAACCCGATACACATATACATTTCTAAATATTATTTTATATGCTGCTGTTTAGCAAACAAATACAATTTTTCATCTTTCACTTTTCATAAAATAATAGTTGCTCTCTATTTTTAGTGTGTTTTGCCATTAGTTAGCGGGGCTCTTTAAATGCAAAAATATCAGTACTGGCGGATTATAATGAGCGATTCTATTAGCAGTATCCTGTTTCCTATTTCCAAGACCTGTGTCTTTGAAAAACACGCTAAATTTCAGCAAAAATTCTATAATAAAAACAAAAAAAAAATACAAAAGATGAGAACAGAAAGTTTACTTTTACGGGGGAGTATTTTCAGAATATTTTTAACATAGTCTATATCTCGTGCCCTGACTCACTATACTATAAGGGTAGCCTTTTATATTTCGGGAATTGACAACACTGATGTTGCTAGGTGACATCTCAGATACCCATTGTAGAGTTTGACATTTCAGACAGTATATGTTTTCAGAACGTTTTGACATATGGATGCTATCTGTGTTGTTTAAAGTAACTTCAAAATTTCATCTCGAACAAAAAATAGAAATAAATTATGAACCTACAAAAACCATATTACATCGCTGGATTAGTAAATTCAATCGTGGCCTTGGTTCGTTCACGGACGAGTCATGTGGCGGTCGTCCAAAATCGGTTCTACTGAAAAAGAACATCGATGATTTCCATGAACTGATAATGAAAGATCAACTTGTGACATACCGTGAAATTGAAATATCCCTGGATATTAGTAACATAAGCGTACATCATATATTCCATGAATAGTCCCCACATAATTTTACAATAAAAAAAGGCTAGTGTCGATTGGTGCAAGGAAATGCTCAAAAAATGCGACCGGGGTGCTTCAAAAAACATTTATAAGATCGTGACAGGTGACGAGTCTTGGATCTATGCTTATGAGCCCGAAAGTTAACAGCATTTTACCGTATGGATCTTCCATGATAAACCGAAACCAACAAAAGTTACTTGCGGGTTAAGCACTTCGAAACAAATTTTCAGGCTTCCATGTGGCAATTGTGCCTTTAGATAATTTAGATAGGCCAATTCCGAAACCATTTCTTTGTTATGAGAAAAACGAACCGGAGATGACGAATCGTTCTTCACCATAACAATGTGAGCTCTCACACAAGTGACTTCTTGAGCACTCAAAACATGATTTCTTTTCGTTCCCATACAAGAAGAACAAACTGCGTTTTCAACACTTTCCTACACCAGAAAACGCAGTTGATGGGTTCATAAACTATGTTTTGGCGATACTATCTTTACAATGGCAAAAATGATAAATCAATATGTAGACTATGTGATGAAAAGGTCGAAACAGCCTTACACATCATTCTTGAATGGAAGACTTTAACCTACTAGAGATATCTTCAAGAATTGATATGTCCGAATGGCTTATATCCAGAGGACAAACTAGTGAACAAGCGACTAATCCTGATTAAAGCAACAAACTTGTTCACATAGAACAGATGACACAATAAGTCTCAAGGTTGCAGTGTAAGGGCTTCTTAACTCTGGCTTGGTATGTCTGTCATTCAACCAATGATTTCGTTTAAATTACCATTTTTCGAACTAGCTTCAAATCGAAGCAGCTTTAAATCTTACTTGAAATCTAGGCGTTCATATCATAGACTTGAAAATGACGTGATCTTGTCTTCAAGTCAGGTTCAATTTATTTTCACAAAACTTTATGCGCATGTGCCTTTTCTGTACCTAACCTCAAAATAATGCTTTATTTTCATATTTTTTCATTTAAAAGCCAATTTCTGACTATTGCGACGGGTAGATTGTTTTATTTTGCATTTAGCCTTTGACTTGGGTGTGTTCTTAAAAATTGAAAGTAAATCGAAATAATATACTAACGCACATTTGACGCAGTTAACAGCTGATTTCAAGTGCGCTTAAAGTGTTTATTTCACACGAGAAGCTCGCTTGGGTCAAGTCAACCGTAAAATCGTTTTCGGCTTGACTTAACAAGCCCAAGCAAGCTTCAAACATAATCTCATCTATTTAATTCTAAGCAAGTTGTAGATCCTTACATTATTTGATATGTGGTTATAGAGAATATTTTGAAAAACAAGAAAACCAATTTCAAAGATAAGTATTTGTTTTTGTATGTTATTCTCGAAATATAAATATCTATTTCAATTTTGAACTAGCACACATATTTAAGACTCACTTATATATGATCCCAGTGATTTTGTTTAGAAAACTGAAGTATTCCTATTTTTTTAAAGTAAAATGACCAAACAAATTACCTTAGATTTACTTGAATAGCAGTTTATTTTAATCTTTAGATTAGATATTAGTATAGTGATATAAAAAAACCTTTTCTAAAATTATGTTTCTAATTTCGAAAATTCTTGTAAAAGTTAACATGATGAAATCAAGATCGATGATAACAATTAACAATATTGGTTATCTAAAGTACCAAAATTTATAATTAAAATCTGTAGACGAACGCATAATAAAAATATGCGTAATTAATTAGGTTACTTAATACTGTTATTTAAGAAAAAAGTTACATAAAAACATATTTCCTATAACACAGAAATATTCAAAAGAAAGAAAGCAGATATGTTTTATTACGTGTGTTATTTATTTTTCATTAATTGAAGAACTACATTTTCATTTTTGGATCATCCAAGTTGGCAAAATGGAATATTTATAGAACTAACTGACAAGGGAATGACCCCAACCCGACCTCACCAATTTTGATCATTTTTGGATAAGTTGTAGTAAATTATAGACAAGTATTTTTTTTTATCGGCTGACATCCATTTTTAAGGAGTGAAATTCACCCCCAAAGTCAACCCTTAAAATTCTATTTTCAACATATCTCACCATCTAATGAATATTTTTGAATAAAACCAAGCGGAAAATATTCGTCATAAATAATCACAAATACGAGATATATTTATGACTAAAGGGGTTGCAACCCCTATTTTACATTTTTTTATGAATATTTTTTTAATAAACATCAGGGGAATGTGCGGAAAAGAATTATAAACAGCATTTTTGTTTGCAATATTAATTATTAATGTTGGCGTGTTTCGGGATTTTTCAAATAATCACCCCTTAATACCACCTCCTTACAGTGATGGACCACATATAAACGGTACTTTTTTTTTAAATGTAAAGCAAATCTAATTTGGAGTGAAAAAGTCACCCCCAAAACTAAATACCTAATGTAACATGAGGTCTAATTAAAATCATTTAATAAAACAAAATATAAAATAAGTCCTGTATGATTTAATAAGGAGAAAACTTTTTTGAACATAATAAGATTCACCTGCAAGTGGTGAAAACTACCCCTAAAGTTGAACTTTACAATTTACTTTTTCATATGCATCAGCATTTAATGGATATTTTTTAATAAAATTGAGTTGAAAAATATTTTTCGTAAGAATCCAGAAATATTTATATTTATATTTATAACCGAGAAGGTTGCAACTCTTATTTTTATATTGTAAAAAATATATTATTTTCAAGAATTTTTTTCATGAAAATGATAGTATGAACTCAAAAAATTTCACAAAAGCTATTCCATTTTTTATTTTGAATATTAAAGTACACTTGTTGACCACTCCCTAATATCAGGAAGTACCCCTTAAAATAATGGATCACATGTAAGTGAACCTGTATAATTAAACCTCGTGTTAAATTAGGTATTTACGTTTTAGGGTAACTTCTTTCACCCCTTTTGATACTACTATTGGAAAAACTTTGTGATATATTTGCACTTATTATAAATCAGTATACACATGGAATGACTCTTAAAAAGAAAAAAAAATCACTTATCTTTACCTACCCCTTACATCACTGTAAGGGGTAGGTAAAGATATTAAAGGATGGCGATTTAAAAATCACAACACACGCCAACTCTAATAATCGATATTGTCAACATAAATGCTTTTTATAATTTTTTAAGCTCACTCCCCGATATTTATAAAAAAATGTAGTTTTTTAAATATAAAATAAGTGTTGCAACCCCTTAGGTCATAAATACACTTTATATTTCAAGTTTCTTAAGACAAATCTTTTTACACTTGGTTTTATTATTCAAAAATATCAATTAAAAGGTAAAGTGTGTCAAAATTAATTTTAAAGGTAAACTTAGGGTGGTGATTGTCCCCCCTTAAAAAAGGTTGGTATATTGAAAAGAATAATATTTTTTCTTTTTTCAGTTATTCAGAACTTAGTTTCTTTTCTTTTTTATTAAAGAATTTTAATTCGAACTCATATGTATTACGTATTTACTTTTGGGGGTAACCTTTTCACCCTCTCGGTACTATTATTGAAAATTTTTTTAATGTATTTACATTTGTTATAAATTACATTCGTTTTACACATTGAATGACTTTTAAGAAAAAGATTTTTTTTTTCTCACTTATATATGGTCCTTTACCGTAAGGGGTAGTTAACGGTATTTAGGGCCAGTTATTTGCAAAATCCCGAAACACGTCACTAATCATTGATATTGTTAACAAAAATGCTTTTTATAATTTTTTTAAGTTCATATTTATAAAAAAAATTCACAAAAAATGTAATTTTTTAAAATATAAAATAGGAGTTGCAATCCCGTTGGTCATAAATATATCTCGTATTTGTGACTTTTTATGGCGAATATTGATTTTATTCAAAAATATTCATTAGATCCTGAGATCTATTGAAAAAGGATTTTAAGAGTTGACTTTGGGGGTGAATTTTACACCTTAAAGTGAATATCAGCCGATAAAAAGACATACATGTCTGTTATTTTTTTCAAGTATTCAAATTATAACTATGCTACTGTTATCTTCCTTAGTTTAAGGTAATTTTGAATAGCTAATGAAGAACGGAAACTGTTAACCTTTAAGCCTATTGTAAAGAGCATTGAATGAAATGTAGTATAATAAATAATAAAATACAAAATTTATTTTTATTATATAGTCTTAGTCAACTAAAATTTTTATATAGTAGTAAAGGGTCTGTTATATTTATATTTCATATAAGAAACCATAATTGATTTATATCCTAGGAAAAGTCGTAATCCAAACGAAAAAATAGGTCAATTTTTGTTTAATAGCAATTTTTAAGAAAACTGTTGAAGATAAAGGCAAGCATGCCGACATCAATTTGAAAATAAATAATTACTTTTTCGATCTACGTCCTTAATGCGGGGTGTTCTACTTAAAATAATTGAGTAAAACGGAATTGAAAATATAAATATTTAAATAACAATTTTGGACACTGTATAAAAAAACTAAATATTATACAATTATCATCTCAGCTCAGATTTATCACAAATTTTTCTGTAATCGTGGTGTGGATATTAAAATTTAAGTGAAATACTGATTTGGGCCAAAAATATTTAATAATTTAGTAAAATCTAACATAAAGGCTAAACATTTTAATTTTGAAGTGAGGGTTTAATAACACTCCGAATTCAATAAAAAAATGTATATTGTAAAGTTTTATAAAATTGAAAATTATGAGCACTCTTTTTTTGACACTCTGTATAAGCAAAGCTATTTTTAAAATGTACCTCCTTTAACCCTATTAATATTCCGACAATCGAATTTTCTATCGATTTAACGATTAGTCGAAGTATTAAGTTGACATCCCGTATATTAAAATTTCCCGTATTTGTAATGGGGGGAGATCTAAAGTATAAGAGGCGATAACTTTAAGGTTGATTAATTAGCTGTTCTTTTTCATCACACTGAAAGTCAATTTTTCTAATATAACAGAAATCTAAAATTAAAAACTAAAATTTTGAGGCGTTTTTGGTTCTTTATTTTTTAAGACCTAATTTAGACAGAATAATAGTTAAATGGTTGACATTGAAAAGAAACAAATGAAGCCTATATACCCTTTTTGTAGTGGTTTCGTTGTATTTTACTTTACTTTCGAATTTTTATGCTATAAGGAAAGAATGTTGCAATATAAATAGCGGAATAGACTAATGTAATAAATTACAAACCTCCTTTCATTGGCGTAGTACATATGTAAAAAAATTAGGACAATAATTAAATAAGTTAAAAAGTACAAGGAACACTAGAATAAGATAGCTAGTGATGATATATTTTTTCCTATGAAAATTACTTCTACCGACTAAAAGATACTGCTCCTATGAGATCTTCGCTATCACCATTAATCGCAAACCTTTTTATAAAATATTTTGAAACAGAAGCCCTAAGAAAAACCAAAACGAAATCAACCTAGATATATTTTTAGAGGAACTGAACAGCATTCATCACCTCATACAGTTAACGTTGGCGGTCAAAGTCAGCAAGCAGCTACCTTTTAATCACCAGAAAAGACTACCTAAGCATCGGTCTGCAGAAAACCCACACATACAAATAGATACCTGAACGCCAAATCTTACCACCATCCATCACAGATACAGCCAGTCGTCAACACCCTGATCTTCAGATCCTTGTGACTAACTAAGCTCACGAGCCACCAAGAAGAACTCAACAATATCATAACAGCTCTAAAACAAAACAGCTACAAAGAACACAATATCAAAAAAGTCATAAAACAGAACACAAATACAAAAGCAGAGAAAAAAGAAAAATATGACAAATCCAGACCAAAAACCACACTGTCATACATAAAAGTTATAACACACGACTTGGAAGAATTCTAAGAAAGCATGATATATGCATAATTTACAAGCCACAAAAACAAAATAGGATTGAAAAACCAGAAAGTGTGCAGCATTCCATGTAGAGACTGTGAAAAAGAATACATCGGCCAAACAAACAGAAGAATCTCTATCAGAGTCTAAGAACATAAAAATAACATAAAGACTAAGCAAACCACATCAGCTTTATTCTAACATCATGAAGAGACGAGACACAGTAGAAATTTTCATGAAACCGAAAAGATTGCACCCATAAAGCACTATAGAACGCGTATTATCAGAGAAGCTCTCGATATAGAAAACACTAAAAACCTTCACAAGACAGATGATGCACAAAACATTTCAAATACATGGAAAACCCTAATCAAAACCCAACGAAAATTAACACACCAAAAAAACAGGAGAGCGAGCCGAGAGGAGGCCCAGACCCAGAGAAGCTAGGAAACCAACAGGAAGAACCAAGGTATAACCTGTGCAAGCGCCACACTATAAAAAGGCAGATAGAGAACCAGCACACTCATTCCGTCAAGGAAGCATTACTTGAAACGGCCTATTGAGATATTGGCGAAATATCGTGAAAATTTTTCTACTTACGAACGGATTGAAAACCGAAAGAACACCAATGAACATTCCACCATCAGTGAAAACCTACGTTACAATATATATATATATATATATATATATATATATATATATATATATATATGTATACAGATAAGTTTTTAACATTTTATAACATCTCAAAAATTAGCTGAGATAACATTATAATTTCCGTTGCATATATTTAGTAAGCACCATTATATAAAATTTTTCAGATTTTTAAACTTTACCGTTAGATAGTCAATGTGGGGGAACATTTAAAAAGCTACTTTGGAGGTTCGTATTTTACGAACAAAGCGACTAAATAAGAAATGTAATATAAAACATTTCTTTGTATTTTTGAAGATCTATCCAACGATACTCCACTCGATGGGGTAACGAAAAATACATTTTATATCCCCGCTTTTCACACAAGGGGAAATACCCTAAAATTTCTTCTCTGCTGTCGCCTCAGATCTTTTTTGGATTATTAGAATGCATTGTCTGCAAACCTCTATTGCAAATGATTAAAAACTGAAGAAGTTTTAAGGCTGTAACATACAGACAGACAGAGGGATAGACATGGTGGATCTATAAGAGTTCCTACTGAACCCTAACAACTCAGAGTTGCTAACTTATTTTTTTGTTACAAAATTCATAAAAATCTGATGAAATTTTTTTGCTTTAGACCCGTTTTAGTTGCCACGGAATTTAGATCTTCTAGTTGGTCAGTTTCGATTAGCATATACTATTTTTGAAAAAATCAAAATTTAAGTAAGAAATAAAGAAATTCATCTGCCGTTTTTAAATAGTTGTTATATATGTATTCTCCTTTCAGGCAGAGAGAAGGAAAGAATATATACAAACAGTTTATTTCCTGCAAATACCACTCTGTTCCTCTCTTCATACGCATTTCGACCACCTCATAGTCTCGCCAGTGGAGCTGTATCGGATCGAGAGCAACATTCGCAGGAAATAACTGATATATGAAATATAAATGCCAAGGTATGTCGCTAGGATGTTGCAAACCTGCCACCTACCGACCTCGATGTCAGACTGAAAAATATCGCCAGCCGAATGACATCAATCAATCACCCGAGTAATGTGATATTTTTCAGTCTGACTTCGAGATAAGTAGGTGGCAGGTTTGCAATATCCTACCAACATCCCTTGAAATTTATATTTCATAAATCAGTTATTTCCTACGATGCGCTCGGTCCGATACAGCTCCACTGACGAGACCATAAGACAGTCGAAACGCGTATGAAGAGAAGACAAGAGTGGTATTTGCAGGAAATAAACTGTTTGTATATATTGTTTTCTTTTCTTTGTCTGAAAAGAGAATATATCTCAACAAATAAACTTTTATGTATTAAAATTAAGGATTAAAACCTAGACACAGACAGTTTTCAAGGTTCAAACATGAATTGATTTGTTGTTGCACTTGTCGATTTATACCCTTTACTGTCAATTTAAATTAGTTTAGACGTTCAGCCATGTTAGTGAGTTAGATGAAAAATATAATTATTCTTTGAAATGTACGTAAAAAATATTTTAGATTTAACAACCATTACTTGGGAAGTGTTGTCACCGATGACACCTTAACTATTCATTTAAATCTACTTCACTTACTTTGGGGCCATCTCCAAATTTCGTAAGGATCCAAGGGAGAGGGTGGGGTTTGAAAAATCTTATGTGCTATTATGTTGAGGGGAGGGGGTTGTGAAATAGCTCTTAGGGAAAGCAATTCTTATGAAACTAAAAGAAAAATTGTTTAAAATTCCGTACGCCCATAATCTCTAAGCAGAGCGAATATAACGACTTAAAATAACAGATCCAAGTGAATCGCGTGCTATACTAACTGAAGACCTGTGAGAGCATAGCATATCACGAGCTATTAAAAACGAAACAGTTTCCCGGCTTCGATGTTTTTCGTGCCTATTATGATTATTATTTCAATGTCAGTATTAAAACTACGTAATTTTGAAAGGAAGGGATAAATAAAATTTACTATGCCCTTATGTGGGGTAGAGGAGTCTTATTCTTTTGGAACTATAAACACTTTCGTTAATGGTTCCAAAATATAGTTGTTTATATTCAAAACACAAACTCGTTCTAAAAGTTATGAGTTATTGTTAATTTTGACAGAGTAGACATACAAATGCAAGCAGAGTCTGTAGTTAATTATATATTTTTAACTTGTTTCATTTACAAATATGGGCAAAACAGCAATAACATGCTGATAGGACACAACAAAGATTATATAATTAATGGTAATAGAATGTTAACACTGCTGGTGCTTAAACAACGTAACACTGCCCCAAAAGATTAGAAAGCACCACCGACAAAACTATAAAATAGCCACATCGCCATATATGGCCTGATCCATAGAAATATATTAATCATTATTAATCTAAACTGTTCCAAAATTAATCGTAGGATATTGATAATGTTTAACACAATTCTTATATTTCAACAAACAGTTTCTTTCTGTGTTATGTGCTATTACCCCAATAAGGCACTAAACTCAAATGCAACTTAAATTTCCGGCATGTTTTTTTTTTAGTTTTTAATTGGATCTAAATACGGAACCTGGCATTGATTTAATTATCCATTAAACAATTAAATTTCATATTTAGTTATTACTGTTATACCAGGGTAATTAAAACGCATTTTATAACGCCATTATGGTTATACAACCCATGAAATAATACCTTGGCGAAGTTGGAGAGCTTCTTTAATAGTCATAACTATTAAATATGTTGTGCTAATAGTTTATTGTTACATTGTTACTCAATTAAACTTTTGTAATTTCATGTCTTTATGTGATAAATAATGTATATAAGTGACAAAGTACAATTCTTCAATATTCAATCAATCAATCAAAATATACATTATTGTTAAAGTATAAACTCTCACATTTGCACTATATAAAACTTCAAAATGTTCGTAATTGTCATTGTAATATAACAAATAATCTGAAATTTTCTTTTAATAAAACTAGAATCTTTAATCTTTAATTACACTAGGGAACAGCAGAAATGTTTTTGATACCAAAATAGCAAAAACTTACTTATTTTATTAAACTAATTAACAATCTGTGATTCATAGATACGTGCTAAATTTGATAATTTTACCTCCCTGCCCTTAATGTATGGGACAATTGGATCATAAAATGAGAAGTAACTGGTTTTATTACACCAGGTGAACTTTATAAGGGGTTTAAATACATGTAACATAAATCCTATATTGTTAATTAGTTGTATTTCAACCTTCAGTTGATCGAGAACTGTTTGTATTTGGGAGGTTAGGGAGGTTTGAGGCAAATGTCACGAGTTTGTGTAAAAAGGCCGTATCATTCTTGTTATATATGTGGTGAAGTGACTTTTGTGAAACAAAAACGTACTCATAGCCCCTTAATACAAAAGACTTACCGTTTGTATTTTGGCTGCAAAGTTGGAGACCAGGATAAAAATTTGGCTCCCCATATCTACATAAATTTTGTAAAGACCATGAACAAGGAAGGCCGTGCTTTTAGTTATTTAAAAGAAAAGTTCCCTAGAATCAGTCACGCTAAAATTAAAGAGGGAATATTTGTGGGTCTCCAAATTAAGAAACTTTTCGGAGATGCACAATTCGATTCCATACTTGAAGGCAAGGAAAAAGACGCTTGGAATGGTTGCTAGAAATTTTTGTAGACAACATAAAAGCAGAAAACTATAAAGACCTGATTGCCCAATTTCTTTCGTGTTGCCAAATCTTAGGGCGTAATATGTCCTTGAACATTCATTTCTTGGATTCTCATCTGGATTACTTTCCGGAAAATTTCCGGATATTTCAAACATGGAAAGAAGATATCAGGAAAAACTGTGAGGTGTTAACCGACTATTCTTCTTAAAGTGCCTATCCTCTTTGGATGTTGGCTATCACATTGGTCCATATTACTTTATTCACTGCTGCTCTGAACAGACCTGTTGATGTCATTCCATTCCATGTTCGTAGGTTGCGCAGCCATGATATTCGTCTTCGTCCAGCTGATCTCTGGCCTTCCATCTTCCCCTGCAGGATAAGTTGGAGCAGGCGATATTTCTCATTCCGCATGGTATGTCCAAAGTACTCCAATTTTCTGCGTTTGACATTTGTAAGGTATTCCATTTCTCCACCGATACGTTGTAAAATGTTTTCGTTTGATACGTGGTGTATCCAAGGAACCCTAAGCATGCGGCGGTAGCACCACATCTCAAACGCATCTATACGTTTACATGAAGCATCGGTAAGGGTCCAGGCTTCTGCTCCATATAAGAGAGTTGAGAGTACATAGCATTTCAAAATCCTGATCCGCGTATGTATATTGAGGGATAGGTTGAAGAGTATGTTGCGCAGCTTATTAAAAGTACCTCTTGCTTTCTCGATTCGGCTTTTTATTTCTCGAGAGTGGTCCCTGTCCTTATTCAACGTGCAGCCTAGATATGTGATCGTCTCGGACATTGTGAGAGTTACGTTGTTGGCAGTAAACTGTATATTGCCAACGTCGTTTTTAATGACAATAATCGTTTGCGTCTTCTTGCAGTTTATCTTCATACCATATTTGTTGCAAGCTGTCACTATTCGGTCGATAATTCTTTGAAGTCCCTCTGCAGTATCGGCTATAAGAACGGTATCATCCGCGTATCTTAGGTTGTTTATTACTTCTCCATTTATAATAATTCCAACTTCTACGTTGCCCAGTGCTTCTTTAAAGAGATGTTCTGAGTATACGTTGAATAGAAGTGGCGACAGTATACAGCCCTGGCGTACTCCTCTCTTACAACCGACTATTGCTGGACTATTATGAGAGATAACCCAGAGGCTGCTTTCAAAAGGCAGGCTAAAAAGCGCAAAATGAGTGTCTAAACTTTAGATTCAATGGTAAAAATGTGCTATTTAATTGATTTTGTTGAATCAACAATATATTGTTATCTGTATTTTGTATGTTCATTATATATGAATATGAATTAAAATTTTGTAACAATTAATTCAGATTTTTTTTGCGAGCCAACTAAAATCTTTAAAATATATTTTTTAGTTACTTGGGTGTGGTTGAATTTAAAAAAATTGGATTTGTTCACGAAACAAAAAAAGGATGAAATTTGTTCCCCAGTGTTATTTTCTGAACCTGTTTGTCCCACCTTATTGCCTTAGCAGTTGAATTTGTATACGTCGGATATTTTGTTTTTGACTATATTGTTCTTTATAAATTGATATATTGTTAGTTTTATATCCTATTTTTTTAAATGATCTACTTTTACTGTTGGGAAAAATGATACGTAATTTTTTGAAACATTAAAATATTAAAACCGAAAAAAAAAAATAAAAGAAAGATAGGCAAAACCAAAAAGTTAGCCATATATATGAATTAAATTCCTAAAAATGTGGCGAGGTTAATAAAATTTCAACTATTTAAATAATTCGTTACAATTTAATCAGCATTTTAACAAAATTATCGAAATTTTACAAACTACAAATATATCTTGTGTTAGCAGTTATTGACGTTCTTGCCATTTCGTTGCACGTCAGCATTTAATTTGATGGAAGCATATTGAGATGCAGAAGATTAAATTTTAAACAATTTTTTAAATTATATACGCAAACTTAACTCAATTGTATAATTTTTCCTTGAAAATATGTATTATGTGTTTTATGTTAAATTTTTCCAAATTTATCTCTAAAACATTTCAAGACAGAATTTTACAAAAGAAAATCCAGAATTAATATATAAATCGCTATAAAAATTGTAGTAAATAATAAACTAAAAAATAAGATGAATAATCTTGAAAAAAATTTGGGCTAATAAAAATAATGAAAGATGCAATTGGTGTGACATGAAATGAATGGTGGCGAATGAGTAAATAGTAGTAAAACGAAATCACAAGAAAAACTGATTTCGATTTCTTAAAATTATTTGACTACCTTTAAGCCACCCCATAGAATCACGGAAATAAACCCTATTTAAACTCCGCGTTTCCATATAAAGAAGCCCCCAAACAATCTACATCCCTTACAGAAGGAACAAAATTTATATTTGACCTATACCAAAAATCACTAAGTTGTAAACCACTTAGATAGAGGCATAAATTTCGTGAATGAGACAACAAAATAAGAAATATAATACGACATTATTTGCATTTTTGAAAATCTATTCAACGATACCGCATTCGATGGAATAAGCGAAAATGGCGAAATGAAATCTGAAAGAGATTTTTAAAATTTCACAAAATTAGTGCATCCTACTTAACAATAATGATTTTCGTTGAATATGTTTATTACGTGTAATTATTTCAAATTTTTTGAATATATCGTTAAACAATTACAGAGTGGAGGACATTTAAAAAAATCAGTATTATATAACATATAATATTTTATTACACATTTTTGGAGACCTCGAGTTTGCTTTTGGATTAATCGGAAGGAAAATTGTGTACAAAATTTCATGGCAAAAAACGAAAATTTAACGCTGTAACATACAGGTGAATGAACATGACAAGACTAAAAATAAGCTAGTTTGAATCTTTGGATATAAACGAACTGAGAAATTTTACATAATGATCAAATCGACTTAAATAATTTCCCGTTATTAAGATTATGTCAGTAAAGTATTAATAATATTAGAGATGTGTAAATAATCCTTAAATTAGTAAACCCCCATATCCTGAATCTAAAGCAACTTCAGATATCTTAAGTTATGGTTGAAATAGTTTAGCTTAAATTAATCCTAGTATTTTAATCCAAACATAAGCTGAAATATTTAAAGTTGGTATTGTAAATAATATTGACTACTTTATTAATATACTGGTATTTTTTAAATAAATTTACTATAGTTAAACAACAGTGATGTAAAGATTTAAGAAACCCAACCATACATAATGTCAATAAATATAGTCAATAAATTAAAAAATATATAGTATCAAATCTTTTCTAATTCTATCAGGGAATTATACACTATTTTAACTACAACATTACCAACTTTTCTTGACCACCAATATTCAAATCAATATATAATGTTTTTATTAAACCACCCTTTTAAAAACTGGAAAATCACATACACTCTCCAGATACCTCCCTATAATCACTTCCCTTAATCACTCTTTCGCTCTACCATTCACTAACTTGGTTTAATTTTAATACAAGTTTAAGTTGACAATAAAAGTTTTAAATTGACAAGTGTAACAATAAGACAACTAAATTTGGAACTTCAAAAATAGAAGAATAAAATCGTATTTTTTTATTACCAAATCAAAAAAAAATGGACAGTTTTGTTTATTTTCGGGGGACGATCATTCCTTTTACCGATTCCCAGGCTATATTTCTAAATTAGTATTGTTAATCTATACTATATATAGTGGCGTGGTTCTGATATACTGGGTGACTGACTGACTGACATATCAACGCACAGCGGAAATTATTAAAGATAGAATCATGAGATTTTGCGAAAAGTTTAACATCATATAGGCACCTACTAAAAGAGGATTTTTCAAAATTCCCACTCCGAAAGGGTGAAAAGAGGTAATTGTCATTTGGTAAATTTATCAATCTCTCTTGATCAAATATAGATATGGATTCGATTTTGGTGTCAAAAGATAAATCATAACGATATCTAAAAACTAATTTCTTGATTTTTAAATATTGATATTTTAAAAGACAAAAAAAAGGATAAGTCCTCGATTTTTCAATTACTCATTAAAAATTTTTTCTACAAAAAATCACGACACGGACATGACCATTAGCTTTAGATTTTCTGCATACAATTATCCAAAAAGTCATTTCTGCTATTTTCGAAATTTATTTCTTTTTGTATGGCTAAAAAAGGTTAAAATGTGTTTTCATACAACGTTAAGACCATTGTATATATGTCAGCTATTTCGGATATACAGAGTAAACTGTGTAAAGGCACGTACATGCACCCTCCCTCCGGAGGGTAGCGAAGGTCTAATTACTATTATTGTTAGATGCTGTTCATCATTTGTGCGATTTCTAGTAATCTGAAAAAAATAGGGAAGTGGATATTTAAAAAATGAAATAATTAACGATTATAATGAACTTCAAATTAAGCTAATCAGATTAATATTGCATAATTGCTTTTTTATAAACGTTTTTTTTATATACATTTAAAGAAACATGCTAAATGGGTCCGGTAAAATTTTTCTGGGAGCTCTAAAAGCCTCAGCATAAATATACAACATGAAGTTAATTATTAAGTGATTAATAAAGATAAAAAAATTAAAATAATTCATTATAATACTTATATTTGGCGCATTAATTAACAAAAATATTGGTAAAAATCTATATTTTATCTATTAGTGACTATAAAGAAAGGTTATTTCAACAGTGGATACTGTTGATATATAAATCTCTACGAGATTAAATATTTAGATTGTGTGGAATGCAGGGTGATGGCTCTGCTTGTATTAGACTTCATATTTGATATGATATAAGTTTAAATATATATGTAAGGGTATATCACTGGAACTTATACACGAAAAGGCAAGGAAGAATGGGGTTTAATAAAATTTTATTGGCCTTTTTTCTTAAAAACCTCGGGGTTTTGAGTGCGGTCGAAGCCGCCATGGGTAACTGATTTTCCTATATAAGAGTATGGTACAAATTATAATAATATAATAAGCAAAACAAGGCTGACCAACTAGAGTAGGTCTAACTTTCATGGCAACTAGATCGGGTGTAAAAGTTAAATATGCTGGTACATCTGACTATCAATGATTTTAAACAGAATCAAGGGCAGTGAAATAAGGCGAAAGTTACAAAGATCAGGTAAATCTGCTTCAGTATGAAGAGGAATCATTTTGCCCTATTGGAAGTTAAGAGCAAAAGTATCTCACATCAAATAGTCCTCACTCAAGAACTTACTTAGTGGCCAGCAAGAAATGAAACCTACCACCATGAAATATTTCAGGTAATTCAATGGGTACTCCATTCATTCATAGAAATAATAATCTGAGTAATCATAAACAAATAATAAATTAAAACATTGAAAGATATCTTTGAACTGTTCAGCCGAGACTGATTATTTATTTATTTATCTGGTTCACCTCATTCACAATACCCTAACTCTTCATTTCGGCGTTACTTGATTTAGTAAGACTGCTTGAATAATTATTTATATAGTAGAGTTAATTAAGTTCATCTAAAATTGTATTAATTATAAGTAACTTATAGGAAAATTTTATCGTTATTAAATTTTCTCAAACTGTGCAAATGTCAATGGGTTTTAATTTTTATTGGGAATTTTTGAATAGAGAAAGTTTTAACAAAAATTTGCTAAATAACGTGTGAAGTTTTTCAAGAGGATCACTAGAGTACCGAAACATAACATATTAAGGGTTGGAGAAGTATTTCACTGAAGAATATTTCTTTGTTATATTTGCTAGGTCTGCAACTAAATAAATTTAAAAGAAAAAAGCTAAAATTACCTTATGATGTAGAAAGGACCGAGTTAGCAATAGAACACACTAACTTTTTAAGATCAAGAAAACAAACAAATTTTGGAAAAAAAGTGTGTAACGCGAAAGAAAAATTTCTGTATGTAAGTATTACTGGATTGGATAAGTTAAACAAATGATATAGGTCAATAGTATCCACTTCATATACTTCGTTTAAATTGATATTAATTAAAAAAATATAACATTACAATTACTCCGTAAAACTGATATGTTCTAATTTAATCAAAAATACATAAGTACAAGATGAAGAATTACGAAAAAGGTAAATGATGTACAAATAATAAATAGCAGTAGGTTAACGAAATGTCGAAAATTTTCTGCGTTGAAATTACTATGAGTAATAGTAAGCAGCTAGTGGAAAGACGAAAATAGAACAAGAACATGGAAACTGAAAGAAGGGAATGATCAGGATTGGTTGTGTCATATTCTAAAAAACTAAAAATTCCCCAACAGGTTACAACTAAAATACTTGAAAAATGTTTGACACCACTGATAACTTATGGAGCCCAGACGTGGACCCTAAAGATGCAAATAATGGAAAGGCTATAGACAATACAAGGAGTATTTCGTAAGAGGCAGGAAAGAATTGAGTGGATAAGACCAAGAATGGGGATCACCGATATTGTAAAAAATACAACTTAAATAGAACTTTGCTGAATATATAACACGAATTATAGACGGTCAGTGGAACAGTGACATTTTACAATAGAGACCATGGAAAGAAAAGAGAGGAAGAAGCAGATTGACAATGCGCTGATAAGATGACATAAAGAGAATGGGTGGGTTAGGATAGTTGTAGGAAGCACAAAACCGAGGAAATTGGACAAACTGGACGCAATAAAGACTGTCAAAAAGTATTATGAATAGGACTAACTTCCAAATATATATATATATATATATATATATATATATATATATATATATATATATATATATATATATATATATATATATAGTTGGTTGTTTTCTTGGGAATATGGTTCATTTTTATATTGAAACTACATATATACAGTAGTCATACTTATTGTATATATATATTTTTATTTCTCAGGACGTTTCGATTCTTTCGAATCTTTTTCAACTGATGCGGATGCTACAAAAATGTACATTTTTAATATTATTATATATGGACAAAGAGGTTAAAAACATAATATAACCACTAGTCATAAGGGCCATAATTTACTTAAAAGCAATTTCAGCAAATTAAAAAGTGACATTCCAAAAAACAGAAAATCAAATATCGTCTACCAAATACCCTGCAAGGATTGTCCATCGAATTACATCGGCCAAACTAGTCAGTATCTGCAAAATCGTCTAAATGGACATAAATATGACAAAGAAATATTACAGCCCTAAAAAAACACGAAATGAAACACAAGCACACCTTTGATTATGAAAATACAAAAATCTTGAAAACTGAAACTAACAAAGGAAAACGAGAATTTTACGAAATGATTGCAATAAAAAAATATCCGAATGCCATAAACGATAAAACAGACATCAATGATTTAAATCAAATTTATTTCAACATATTAAAATAAACCAATATAAGGGAATTTCTAAAATAAATAAAACAATAAATAAGAATAATTCTCCGCTTCCAATTCTTCTAAATTAAATCACGATATTTTTTCAGAAAAATATCACTTCAATTAAAAGACCCAAACTTTTTACGCCACTTAAAGTGCCTAAAACATACACCATCTGGGTTCCACATTCAGTCAAGTCAAGACAGTTATAGGGTTAAAAATGTAGTGTCCATTCTTCTAACTGGCCTTTTAAAAATACTTTCAAAAAGTGAATATACAAAAAAGTGAGTGACTACAATTGGTTTGTGATGTAATTAACTATTGTTTAAAACAAAAATCTCTGTTCTTAATGGTAAGTTTTTAACATCTTTGTCCATATATAATAATATTAAAAATGTACATTTTTGTAGCATCCGCATCAGTTGAAAAAGATTCGAAAGAATCGAAACGTCCTGAGAAATAAAAATATATATATACAATAAGTATGACTACTGTATATATGTAGTTTCAATATAAAAATGAACCATATTCCCAAGAAAATAACCAACTAAAAATATATTTAATGGTTCAAGAAAAATTAATTCCTATATTATATATATATATATATATATATATATATATATATATATATATATACAAAAATAATAATTCATCAAAATTTTCAAGCGGAACTTATATTAAAGCAACATTGGTATTTTTAAGCTTCTTTTATGAATGAATAATTTTGAGCGTCTTGTTTTTTGCGTCATTTTTTGAATTTAATCACCCGTCATAGGTAGAACCGCAATGCCACTAAATATTAATTCCCGGAATTGGGCCAAAATGAGGTTAGTGAACGACCTTGCCCGTTATTTTGGTGTCTAGGAGGCAAGACTAAAGATTAATTTAAGGTAATATAACGGACTTTTATTTAATGTTCTAATTCTTACTATTATTGTTCTTTTAATTATGTATTAAAGAGAAGAAAAATAGTATGTTTTTGCTCTTAAAAATTTTAAAATATTCTAAGATAAACTAAACCAGGAAAACTCACTTATTTCGTTACTAAGGGTATGAACCTTTTCATGGTGTCAAGATTAAAATATCGCTAACCAAATAGGGCTGATTATTATTTTTATTATGAAGTTGCTAATTGAAAAAAATGATAATAAACTGTTCCATTAACTCTCCTATAAAAGTGTATTTTTAAGCAGTGCGGTGGTTTTTAATTAATATAATTGGTAATACATTTGATATTAGAAAGAAACATGTATAGAACCAGTAACAACTAATATCAGCTGCAATAATTAGTTTTCAAGAGCACCTAGCACAAATTGACTTCCTTAAAATGTTACTAAATATGAGTTTAGACTTAACATCTTAGACTAGATCTTAAAAAATTGTCATGGCCAAGAAAAAGTTATCAACACTCTTTTTAAATTTTTGCGATTAAAAAAAGAAATGACTTGAAATCGAAAATATCTTCGTTTTCGATTGTAAATAAATATGGCCATTCAGATAAAGAATTTGGTCAGAACCGAAATTACTATCCTAATAGGAAAAATAATTTTTCCTTTTAACTTTGCTTCAGTGTTTCCTTAACCCGTAGGTAGTTAATTGTGATAATGACAAATATAAATTTATACCAATGTAATTTTAATAATTATTTGATATTGATACTTTATATGATCAGTTTTCTTTTTGGATATGTGTAAAACAACTTTACGTTGTTAATAACATAAACAAAGAATTTGAATTTGAATTTAAAAATTTGCAAAATAATTTTATAGCCGGTTACTACTTCACCATATTGATTTTTTAAAAATAATTTTAAATTCTTAATTTATCCCTTAAAAACCCTCCTATACCAATTTTGGATAAAATCAAGAGATGTAAAATTTATAATCCGCCATATTGAATCCGTCATATTGAATTTTTAAAAAATATTTTTATATTCGTTATGTACGATCCCGAGAACTTCCCCATACCAATTTGGAGAAAATCGAACAAATACTTTCAAATTCTATTTTTAAGGTGATGTTCAACATAATGTTATTTTTCTACAATTTTGGTTGCAAAAAAATACGTTACTTACCATAAAATATTTTATATGCAAATAAAATATTACAGTTTTGGACGCACAACTTCAAATTATTATAATTCAGTCAAAAATTGACCCGAGTTATCATTCAAACGCCCAAAGATTTTTATATGTAGATTTTGAAAATAAATATTGGGATATTAGGTAAGTGCAAACTTTTATGTTGCGATATTATATGAAAAAGATATTTAAAAAAAAAAGCATTTTTAGGTTCTTCACAGTGATTCTATGAAAGAGGGCTAGCCTGCTTCTTATTTCTTAATCTACAACAATCGAGCCCCACCTTAAAAAAATTATCTCGATATCTTTATTTCTCTCGGAAATTTACGATTATGAAAAGAAAAATTGGCAATTGGCCCACAGTGCGCCGTCTTTCCGAAGTAATCAACGTACATATTTAAAAAAAACGGTCGAATATAAAACCTCAATTTTTTAGAAGACGGTTAATTATCTATACATATAAAAAAAATTGAAGTGTCTGTCTGTATATCTGTCCGGGGTAAACTTCGAAACGGCTTAACCGATTTCAATGAAACTTTACAGACATGAAGAGAGGACCGTCAGGGGTGATTTCTGCCTGTCTGTCCATCTGTTCCCGCTAATCTTCGATACGGCTAGACCGATTTCGCTAAAACTTTACAGACATGAAGAAAATGTTTTTCAGGGGTTATATAGGATGCTTTTTTCTGTTTGTTGGTTTGTTTGTCTATCTGTACGAGTTAGTTCAGGTTAGTTCAGGTTCGAAAATGCTGAACCGATTTGGATGAAATTTTACAGATATAAAGAGGTTGCCAGGAGTAATATGTTACTTTTTTCCATCTGTCTGTCTGTCTGTACGGGCTAATCTTCGAAGCGGCCAAAGCGCTTTCAATAAAAGTTTACAGATATGAAGAGAAGATGTCCAGGGTGATATAGTCTGCTTTTTATTCTGTTCGTCTGTCTGTCTGCACGGCTAATGTTTGAGACAGCTGATCCGATTTCAATGAAATTTTTTCGAACATAAGAAGGAGGTTATCAGGATTGATATCTATTGCTTTTTTTCGGTTTATCTGTCTGTCTGTTTCTACGAGTTAATCGTCGAAACGACTGAACCTATTTCAGAGAAACTATACGGATATGAAGAGGAAATTGTCAGGAGTGATATGGGCTGCTTTTTTTTTTTAAAAAAAGAGATCTCAAGTCAATAAATTTTTATTTCCCAAGTTTCATGCGGACGAAGTCGCGGGTAAAAGCTACACTGAACTTCAACTTATTTTATACTATACAGAAAAATCATAAAGAGGTTCTTTAATCCGAGTGAGAAGTACCTGACTGAATTTGAATAACTTGGCTTGCAGAATTCGAAAGATTGAAAATAAGTAAACGGATGAATAATTGAAAATTGCACGTTCTGAAAAATGAATATAAAATTTTTATAAAAAAAAAATGAACCGACTTCTAAAAGTGCGCTAATAAGTGAAAAATAATTTTTTTTTTTATGAAATTGAAATTTTTGAAGTCGGCGCCAAACTAATACTTGACAAAATGTGATTCGCATAAACTATAAAAAATACTTTGTGTGCAATTGCTTTTTTATCATAATTTGTATATATTAGTAGTTATTTATTTCATTTAGAAGTAATTTGGCGCCGGCCTCAAAAATTTCTATTTCATACAAAAATTTATAGTTATTTTTCACTTTTTAGCGCACTTTTAGAAGTCGGTTCAATTTTTTTTATAAAAATTTTATTTTTCGATTTTTAGTTTTGACTTCATTATGACATCCAAAAATTATTTGAACTAAGTACTAATCGAGATTAGTGTACCTCGCAATGACTCCAAGGTGCCAGAAAAGTGCCCATTTTATCCAAAGTTGTAAATCACCCTAAAATGAACCACTAAAAATTCTTTGATTCTTAGAGTTCTAAAAATATCAGAGAAATTGTGTCAAACAAATATTTAGTCTGTCATGGTAAATCCACTATCTTAAATTTCAAATTAATTTTAGATTAGTAATATATGCCCGAAAACCTTCCAATATCGATATCTAAGAACTTGAGACGTAAATTTCTTAGCCCGATATATTCTATACTGCATGTTGAGTTTGTATACGCCCAGGGAACCCCCACAATATCAATTTTAGACAAAATCGGAAAAAGTAAAATTTTCAGTCCCTCACATTTTATCTTATCAATCTAATAGTTCTAAAATATTAACTTCATATTCGTATACACGACCCCGAAAACCGCCTAATACCAGATCTGAAAAAATCCGAATAAGGTAAAATATATATATATATATATATATATATATATATATATATATATATATATATATATATATATATACCTTTCAAAGCTCCCTAGTACCAATTATGGATGAAATCCGGAAATTTAAAATTCCTGGACCGTCATATTGTATCTTACATATTAGATTTTCTTAAAATAATTTTATATTTGCTATTTACATCCCCAAAAACGATTGAGTCCTACCTTTGAACAAAATCGAAAAATGTAAAATTTTTAGTTCGCTATATTGGTTCACCATATTGAATCCTGAAAAAATATTTTTAAATTCATAATTTACACCCTCAAGAATCCTCTCTATCAGTTTTGGACGAAATCGAAGAATGTAAAATTTTCATGACGCCATATTGAATCCGCAGGATTTAGTTTTTCCAAAAATATTTCATAATTAACACCAACAAAAATCTCCCAATACTGATTTTAGACAAAATCGAGAGATGTAGAATCTTTAATCGGCCATCTTGGATTTTTTATCCGCCATATTGGAAACGCCATATTTAATTTTCTTAAATAATTTCAGATTCGTAATGTACGATACCAAAAACTCCCTCATAACAATTTTGAAAAAATCGGACAAAAATAATTTTTTATCCGCCATTTTGGATACGCCATATTGAATTTTTGAAAAATCAATTCAGGTTCGTTATGTGCAACCTCGAAAACTTCCCCATACCAATTTTGGAGAAAATTGAACAAAACTGATCTGATATTGAATTTCTTAAAAATAATTTTAGATTCGTTATGTGCGGCCCCGGAAACTCCCCTGTACCCATTTTGGAGAAAATCGGAAAAAATTGATTTTTTTGTCGGCCATATTGGATCCGCCATATTGAATTTTTTTTAAATATTTTGGATTCGTTATGTGCGACGTCAAAAACTTTCCCACATCAATTTTGGAGAAAATCGGACAAAATAAAATTTGTTTGGTCGCCATATTGTGAGCGCAATCTTGGCTTTTACTGCATCAATTTCGTCCAAAAAAATATGGGACTACCGCAGCAACTTACTGAACATAACGTAAAAAATTTCATTCAAATCGGTGTCGCCGTTCGCGAATAATCGGTGTACATACATAAAAAAATACATAATCGAGGAATTGAGGACCTCCTTCTTTTAGAAGTCGGGTAATAAGGTGATGTATACTTGTACATTTTAAAAGTGTGTGGTATAGACATTCTGTGACGATGGATTGAAACTAATATTACGGCTCCTTAATGTTAAAAAATAATTCCATAAGCCTTAAAAAGTAAAAAATTAAAAATGAATTTTCTGTTCATTAAAAATAATTTTAAAATAGCTTGTCTTTTTTTATCCACTTCATTTTTTTTAACAAATTGTCTTGTTGTTATTTTATTTGAGTATTGAGAATTATGAAACTACTTAAATATTGCAAAAATTTTTAAATTAATTTCAAAAGATAATTGGAAGCAAAATACACTGGATAAATAAGCTTCATAAAAATAGCTAAATAATGGAGTTTCCGTATGTGAGAGTAGCAGAGTACAAACAAAATAGAGTAGGCAATACCTACAAACGTTCATTGGTAAAGTCGCTAGACTTTCCATGACCACGACCGGTGTCATGGTGAATAAATTTGGCAAGACAACTACCTGTGTCACACCATAGCCTTACGCTCTTTGTGAAACCTGGATGAATCACAACATAATTTTGGGACCATTCTTATTTATTTTAAAAATAATATATATTTAATAGCGCCTGTAATGATTAATTTGTTCTTAAATTAAACATTTTTCCCGAAGAGATGTATTTTGGGAGTATATCAAAAAAATGAGTATGAGATACTCATTCTTAAAATTTACCTCCTTGAGAGTTTAAGTTGCCAATAGTCTTAGTTTACATTTCATATTTTTTTTACTGTGATATTTCTCTATTTGCCTTGTTAAAGTCATAAAGATCTCACTTCTTCCACTTTAGAATCACTAAAAATCCGAAAAATTTTCATTTTTTTTTAAGTTTGTTTAACGTAATTTTATTCAAATTCGAAATCAATTATTTTTAAACTTTTGAAATTTAAAAATAATTGAAATCAAATTACTCTAAAGACAGGCATGGCAACAAACAAAAAAAAAACATAAAGTTTTTGTCCGCGCGCATTTAATATGTCGAATTTCTTGCAACTGAAATTTTTAACTTTCCCAATGAAAAAAAAAGTAATTTTTATATTATCGAAAGATTCATAAATATAGTAAAGAAAGAAAAATTTCGAATTTTTGTTCATTTTATAAAGGAATACATCAAGAACCGACATTTTCCCAAAATTTCGTTTTAAGTTTTCCAATCCTCCAAAATACACCTGAGAGAAAATAGTTAACTTTGTCATGGTCGGGTATAACTAAATAATTACCATAGTTTCCTACGAAATATTGCAAGGATCTGTACAAATAGTGTATTTGTTTATTTAAATGCAAAGCACTAAAAATAATTAAATTCACATTAGTATCTTTGAACCTATCACAACATTGTACACTTTCCAGGCTAGAATTGAAATTAAACCTTTTAGAAATCACCGATAATTTCGGTGCTCAGTGAACTAGTTCTACTATGACGGTAGCATAAAATAGATGTTCTACTTATGCATTATTAGAGAAAGGAAGCAGGAAATTATTTACGTTATCACACCCTATAAAGTTGGGATAAGATAAAGTATTATTTTTAGCTGTCAAAAATCTAAAATCTAGTTACAATTATATCGCCATTTCCATTCACTTTTATCCACGTAACATGTTATTACATCTTTTCTTATATAACAATTACATGCGTATTCTAGTCTGCAACAAATATCGTCGGAGTTTCCGTTCTAATAAACATTTTTTGCCAGAAGTAATTTACCATTAAACTATTAGTTCATTGGCGTTCATAAAATTTGTTTTGCACTGAATATTTAGGAAGCATAATAAACTAAAAATGCAGGATTTCTCGGGTACTTACCACTTATACCTTAGATGATCTTAAAAAGAAACTCTGAAATACTTTTGTCTCACTCAATTAACATTTATCGTAATAAATCAATATCACATTGTAATTATCTAGGATTAGCCGTGATAATATTTATCTACATTTTACATAGTTTCTAAATTATAAAATATATTTTCTTTGTTCTTTAAGAAATCAAATCACCAGAGGTGGGATTCTGTAATAGTATGAGAGCTCTTTAACAATTTGTTCGAAAGGTTTTATATCGACAGAAATTTCTGACAAAAATATTTTGTTTATATACAAAATATATTTTCACAGCGGAGCAGAGCAAGCTGGTCACTATTTTTGACTCACTTAAGTAAAATACTTTTTTACGTATTTTATAATATTGAAACCATCCAAATCGTCTAGCATGCAATATTTCTTATTAACCAACTTTTAAAAGAAGGAGGTTCTAAATTCGACTACTATGTATATTTTTATATATGTATATTGATTACTCCAGAACAGTGGCAACGATTTGAATGAATTTTTTTTCGTTATGTCCAGGAAGTTGCTGTGGTGATCCCATATCATTTTAGATGAAATAAGCTCCGTAAAATCAAAGATGACGCTTATACACCTAGAAAGAATCTAAAATTATTTTTAAAAGCCGAAAATAAAAATTTTTATTTGAAATTTTTGCAGTCGGCGCCAAATTATTACTTAATGAAACAAATAACTACTCACACGAGGCACATACAAACTGCAGTAAGAAAACAATTACAAGTAAAGTCTTTCTCAATCTTTTTATGTGAATCACACTTTATCAGATATGAATTTGGTGACTTCAAAAATCAAATTAATATAACATTAAAATTTTTATTGTAATTTTTCGCTTTTTATCGCATTTTTGGAAGTCGGTTAATTTTTTTTTATTAAAATATTACTTTATAATATTTTAAAACTGATGTTTTATTTACAGGCGGTTCAAAATATTTTAACTTCTTTATTTAATAATACAACTTTGCAACAACCTGACAAGTAAAAACTAATCATAATAGCTCGCATTTTTTTAATTCTAAAAAGTATACTTCATCATAACTTTTTTTCAATTTCACAAAATATACGCAATATCGGTTATTATGTCAGTTATAATTGTCAGCGTTCATTTTGAACATTACAAAACGCCTTTGTAATAAATTCCAACCTATGTAAAACATTTTAAACTCATCTTTTACCAGCCCTTATAACACAAGTAAGGAAAAGGAAAATAATGAAAGAGAAAAAGAATGGATATTTTCCTCTTTTAATGTTGATATCGATGTTTGTTTACTTTAGAATGTAGTACTGATTTTCTTTTGACATCCCAAAAAATATTTATTTAACCTGGTTGTCTTATTGTAACTAGCACGTCTATAAGTATTTGAATCATATTTGCATTTAAGAATGTCTCAAATACATATATGAGTAATTCCCGCTGACTTTTAAATTTCAAGGTACTGATGCATTGCTCAACCAATTTAAACAACACACTTTTTAAAAATGCCAGAGTCTTAATTACGGTCCAAAAGGTTTACAACCTTTTTATGAAGCGATTTTAAGATGAGTCCTTTTAATACAGTGACGTTAAATGCTGATTTTTCACATTACCTCATTCAAAAAATAATTATTTGACCTCATACATTAAAAGACGATCATTCTAGGAGTCTGAAACTCATATGGTACCTTTATTTTGCTCTGTATTTTCGAAAAATTTTGTATATAGACATGTGTTTTTAGAACATTTCGTGAGGATTTTTGATGAGTACTCGATTTCCATAAATTTCGTTTCTTTGTATAACTTATATAGCCCGTGCATATGACTGATTTGCTATTTTGAATTCATTTATATAATGTGAAATACTTGAAATAACAAATAAATCTAGCTAAACTGGAACAGTGTGCCTATTTATTGAAACATTTTGTGCTTGATAGAAAATAGCAATAAATAACGTAATTCATTTTCTGCAACACATTTTTTAGGATAGAAATCATGAAAAAATAATTTTTATCTAATGTACAATACTGCAAACTGTTTATTTCATTATTTTATAAACAATCATGTGAAAACCCTATTCGATTCGCGCTGAATTACTTAATACTACGTTATTTTCTTTGTTCTTTATTAAATAATCTGTTTAAACATATTTTATATTATTTTATGTAACTTCATTTTTGTTATCAATCTTTAATTCTAAAAACTGCACAATATTTAATACGGTTTAACAAGTAACTAATACAAACTAACGTTATCCAAATGCTTTCTCTTTAATTATGATCGTCCCGTATTAAAAAAAAAAGAATAATCGCTTGTCAAAAAAGACTAAATAAAATAGCAAGTATTAATGGCCTATTTTTCCAACATTATTATATGTTTAGTGAAGGGGTAGTTTCTTACTTTCTTATCAAGGTCATTTTCACCTGTTTAAAAGACCTATTGAATAATGGTCAACAACAACGAAAATTCCGAGACATTGATAAATCTTATACTGTCAAAATGTAGTTTGGAGTTGGAAGCCATCGCTCTAAATTAGATACTGTTGATTCCTTTTGTTCCATTTCTTAGTTTTTTTGAGACAGTTTTTTTACTACTTATTCATCCCAAATGTAGTTTCTTGTAAATTAAAAAAAAAACATTGTGTTCCAAGCTTTTTCAGTAGCTTTTTGGGATTGAGACTATTTTTCGCCCTGTTTCGAGGGTTTGTTATAAATCTATTGTATATACGTTTGTACTTAATTATTTCACACATGCCTTTAAATTTACAATCAATTCGACTTTGAGATAGAAAAATAATCCTAAATGCTCAATTTTATTTTTAGATTTTTGAGGCTTTTTCGACTCTAGATTGATTTTGTGGATGCATTTGTAATTATGGCCTCAGTTTAAAAAAATACTTGGCATTACATTAGTTCCTTTCGTTGGCGTAAACTTATTTCTTTTTTCAAACCAATATAATACAACAAAAAATGATTGATTTGCCTATACTAGCAAAAAAAGATAAAAAAATAGTTTTCCGAAAAGACTTGATAAAAAAACGAGAAATGGCAATTTTTTCGAGTAATTTATTTAAAGGAAACTCACTTATGATAATATGCCACTCATTATTTTTTTTTTTTCATTTTTTCGGAGCTAAAATTTTAAAAATAAGCAGGAATTTCCTATATATCACTCTTTCAAAAACTATTTATATCAGCAAATTAATATATTATCACTAGTTTCTAACATTAAACCACTAAAAATGGCAGGTATAATTTTTGTATTACCCTTACAAGTAAAAGACCTATTAGACCATCCGATATTTATAAAACGGTATGCTGATCGCCTAGCATTCCTTTTTCCTTTTTTTTTTTATTTTCATACAACTACTCTAGGACAAGGCCTATTTTTATGTGCTTACTTGACGCAGCGCTATGGTAAATATCGGAGTTTTGGCGTGCTCGATAATCATTCTCCCCTCATCTAGAATGTTGATTCATAACATCGTAATAGGGATGCTCCCAATATTTCCCATTCCCTCATTCTAATCATTAATTCTCAACATAGTGTAGTCTATCAGACTCTTAAAAATTATTATCTATTTGATTAAAAAATTCACATGAAATTTATTTTATATATCAGTAATATTCCATCAAAAAATTTGAATTTTTATGGAAATACTTATTATTGTTTTACATTTGATCATTAATAAATTTCCAAACTTGTACTCTCAAGATGTTTAGAATATTTTCTTTAATTCAGTACTATAAGTGATCCAACCGTTTGCATGATAATTAATCGTACATTAAATGGAAGAAATTATTCCCGTCTTTTTACGAAAAAAAGGCATAATATTTCAAAAGTTAATATATGCTTATTTATTATAGTTTTCAACACCTTTTATATTATACATATTGATTAAAAATAAAATATTTGTAAATTTTAGCATTTTAAGTGAAACCAGTATTACTTTAAAAAAATTATTAATTAAAATTAAAAAAATATACGAAATAATTAGACACTTAAATGTAACTTTGCAATTCAACCAACAAATATTATAGCAAATAACCCAGCACTTAATATATATATATATATATATATATATATATATATATATATATATATATATACCATTAAAATAGTAAAAAACTTCAAATCAAATCAGGAAAGGAAATATAGTTTTTTTTTTCTACAACAAATCATTAATACCGATATTACTAATTTGTTTCTGATTTTACACACAAGCTGCTGAAAATTCAATGCGTAAGCATCAAAATTACCTATAAAGCATGTAGTTCCCATGTTAGCCATACCATAAAGCAAAACAATGATAATAACGCCAAATAGAAATTACGTAGTTTTAAAATTTAAGAATTCGTTCATCAAAATGGTGGTTACAGAAGAAATTTGTTCTGAGGTAGCAGAGGCGACGAAGTTAACTAAGTACAAACTTCTACCAGAAAAGTTTATGAATTTTTTTCCAATTCCTAATTGGATGCTGAAGCAAGTCAAAACTTAAAATTTTAGAATCAAAATATAATCTTGCTAAATCTCAAATGTAACAAATATTAAATAAAATTTATTTTATTAAATATTGTTTTACGTAAAGTATATTCCTCTAAAGGCAGAAATAGTCTCTATATAGATTTTAACCATGGGAACCGAGAGAGTGTATATTTTATATTCCCGTTCAAAAGTTGTTTTAAATGGAGAAAAATATAAAACAGTTATCGAACTTAAGAGTATAGAGAGTCCCTTTTGGTCATTAATCTGTTTTTTGGAATGAATCATAAATGTAAATATTTTATGTAGGATGTGTGCGGAACCCACATAAATATTTAAAACACGTCTAAGAAATTCTACTCGTTTCAATAACCAATCGTTAACGACTAATGTCAAGAAGATTGTAACACCTTGTGCAATAGACTACCGAGAATATGAATTTTTCCATCACAAAGAAACAAAAGAATATTAAGTAAAATATATTCGTTTCATTATAGGTACAAATAATTCGTGTAATGATTGGTTCTTCCTGCTTCTGTAATGGAACAAATATTAATTATTTTACATTGTTCAATGTGAACTTTATTCCGTTAAAATGAATAATTAAATAATCACTCTGTAAATAGATTTCTCGTGGGAATAGGATAGTTATATATTTTTATCACTATCCAAGAAAGTGTAAAGGAAAAATAAATCAGTTATCGAACTTAACTTTTATTATCTTTGTCGTTTAAAGGTTTTCTTAAAAAAAAAACATAAAGTCAGTTAATTTATGAAGACGTAATTAGAATTGCCTATAAATCTGTCTAAGTAATCCTGCCCTGGTTATGTAAATAAAACCGAAAGATAAGGGAGGTTTATAACATATGGTATATGCACAAACCGTTAAAATGTCTTAGATTATTGAACGATTTTCCCATTATTAGGAAACAAAAGAATGGTCAAATAAACTCTCTATAAAAGAAATATATCGTTTGGCCATTTATAAAAAGAGTTTTGATTAATCACTGTTTTTTCTATTCATAAGGAATAACGAGTTAAGATGTTTATTGCCAAAACAGCCAAGAAAAGTGAATAGTTTTTTTTACAGTCTTTAACATATATTCTTTTCGTTATAGGAAGACGTAGGTTAGTTTGTTTTGCTACTCTGTTATATAAAAATTAGGATTTAGACGCTCAGAGGCCAATTCGGGAATCAAACATCCGGTTTAGAATAGCTAACGCCCTCAGCACGTAACGGTCGAAACCTTCGAACTTTAAGGGAAAGAAATTGACGTTTACATGGTTCCATCGCCTAATATGGGTACAAACGGGAATCAGAGGGGTATCGAGGGGGTGTAAGATTCGACGACACTCTTTTAAGGAATAGTAAATCTCAGTCATAATTTTAATGTCGTTAGAACGGTACCGTGAGTACCAGTGCCGTAGAATAATTACGTCATGGGTATAATCATCGGGGGAGAAGGTCATCTTTGTTTAATTTGGGAAATTAAGGGATTATCGTGTGTTATTTTAGTGGGGCATTTCGCGAATTTCATACGGTGCGATTAAGTATTATAAATAGCTGTTTTTCGAGTTTTATTTCTTTTTTCTGTTCAATATTTTAGTAAGCTATTTATACGTGTTTTTTTCTAAATTGAGTTTTATATTTTTGGTTACTAAATCGGCCAATAAGAGCAATTCTGTTAGTTTTTTTGAATTGTTATTAGGTTTAAGTTTCTCATTGTAAATAGTTCGTTTTTCTATTTATTTTTGTTAAATAGATTTAAGTGTTTTGAGAAACTTGTTTTATTCAATTTAATTAAAACCTTCACGCGAATTAACGCGCGGGCGCGCTGTTGCGAGACCTACAAAACAAGAGATATCTTCTGACCAACTAATTAGCAGCCTTTCCTGAGTCCTGAAGTTCTGAGTTGTGGTTGGTAAGCTTAAATAACCGTAGTTATTTGGTACTAAAGCTGCAAGAGAGAAGATGAACGTCCAGACTTCCAGAGTGTCTTTATTACTGTGAAATTTAATTGTAGGATATTAAAATAGTTACAAATTAATGTGTGGCAACAATCTGGTTATAGATAGATTGGCTAACGCTACCTGAATATGTCATTAGCAGGAGTCTATGATCAAATTTTGCCACACTTCACGAGAAAAAAACAATTAAAATAACTCGAAAATGGTTAAAAGAATTAGTAGGTTTTTCTTTCACAATCATTGACGAAAAATTTAATTATTGGGATTGATTGACCTTTTATGTAAAAGCTATTAATATTAAGATGCTCATGCCAAATCGGGAATTAAAGGCCCAACACAAGCTAATTAACATCCCCTACTGACGAAAAATCAAAACTTTTGGTGGGGATATGTACTAAGAGGAATTAGCAGGGAGTATTGGCGGTGAATTAAAATAGTAATTTTCTTTAGTTACGGTTTGAGGCTAGAGGCAGTTATTTGAGAACCGTTCAAATAAGTCCTTAACCAGTCCGAATAAGAAAATTTTAGTTTACTTTTTCTATTTATCTTCGCGAAAAGATAAATTTTATTCTTCACAGGAAATGGGCGTAATTCGTAGTGATTATTCTTTTAAACCAATTTAAATAGTTGTTTTCATGTATTTTTATTCCTTTCTTTTGATAACCTTTTAAAAAGCTATTTAAGGATAAAATTTTAAAAATTGGTTTGATTACACTAATTGGGTTTAAAATAACGGCCGAAAGGAACGTTTGTTACTTTGAATTTATGTCAAAAATTTAATTTTAATTTCCTCATTGTAAATATTTTCGTTTTTTTATTATTGTTAAATAGATTTAAGTATTTTGAGAAATTTCTTTTAACTAATAAAAATCTTTACACGTAATCCTTCGGGCGCACTCTGAAGTAAGTATATTAAAGAAGATCCCTGACCTGACCAACTAAACAGCAGCTGTTCTTGAATCTTAAGGTTGTGTTTTTGGTATTGGTACGATTTAATAACCTATAGTTATTTAGTATACAACTACAAGAGCCTAAACGATCAACCAGACCACCAAAGTGCCTTTATCACGATAGGTTTTATTTATAGGTTTACCAAACAGCTATTAAATAATATGTAACACCAAGCATGGTCGAAAGGGTCATATGCTATTAAAATAACCCATTATGATCAAATTCCATTACCAAAATCGATTTTTTTAAGACTTTGTAACTAGTAATCATAGGAAAACTATAGTATTCTACTCATTTAAAAAACTTGACTTTCATCTCATGAGTAATAGCAATCATTAGATGTTGTTTAAATAATATACTATTGTTTCAAACAGATAATGGCGATTTTGGTGTTGTGTTAGAAAGTTGCGTTAATGACAAATTCCACAACTATGATATTGAAGCGTTATATAAGGTAATTTATGTTACTTGTTCCAATGTAGAAATTAAGGGCACGTTAATATGAAAATCACTAAACTACGCATATTTTTAAAAACTTAGTTTAACAATAATTAAACTCTACAAAAACTATCGATTATTAGAAAATTTAATGCCGCTTGATGGTAAGAAAGGTATGTAAAAAAATCTGCTTGGGAAAGAAGTTGGGAGCTACACAATAAACGAAGAAAATAACATCGACAAAATTAGGTGATAAAGATAAAATCTGCCACTGAAATCAAATCGAGTGGAAAAAATGTTGAGTTTATCATTAATTAATTTAAGAAAAGGAATCGAAAATTATTTAAAGAAAACCTAATTAATTTTTAGATCTTAGTGCTGGCAAAATAGACCAACCTTTGAAATGTTTTTATTTACGGAAGCGTTTACAACTATTTACTATTTTTGTACACCATTTTGTTATAAGACAAAGGAAAAAATAATTCAATAAATCAATGCACCAGCTTAATATTTGTCCTTGTTTTTAAAACCATATATTTATAATTATTTTTCTTTCAATATCATAAAAAAAAATTATACCAAGAAGAACAGTAATATTTAAACATTTTGTATATCATTAGTGGGCAATGTTTTACTAAAACATATCAATTTGAAGTTGAAAAGATACAACTGATCCATCAACCATTATTAATATCAATCAATGCTCATATATTTTTATATCTCAAAAGGTTGAGGTCTCCAACTTAACAATTTTTATTATTTCGTAATACAGGATACATGACATGTAAGTATCTCGAAAAGTGAATTCCAGTCTATTTTGTCACCGCAAGCTGCAATGTTTGATGGGCACCAATAGAAAGTTTTTACATGTGATGACCTCCTTTTTCACATAATTGCTGTCGATGTTATGTTATCATCATCTTAAAAATGCATCGTCATGCTATAACGTATTCAACAATTTACGATAATTTTTGGCAATTACTGGTTATATAACACTGATTAGAATGGTTAGACTTTGTACTCCCCTTTCTTTAAATTAAAAAATACTAAATAGACCATTGGAGAGAGTATTTTCTTTATTTTAAGGTATATAAAATATCTTACGTAATCTATAATAATTATACATGGACTTTTAGGTCAGTAAAACATTTAGATCAGAGAGATTTATTTTAATGTTATTTAATTAAGTAATTTAACGAGAAATGTAATGTGGACACATATTAGAAAGTGATAAATTGATAAGTATTGCTGCTAAATTTTTGTATATATCTGAGATAAAAATAAGTTGGTGTTAAATGAAGAATTATAGAAAAGATAAACAAAATTCAATGTTCAACAAGAGTCAACAAAAGTACTATATAAATAATAAATTTCTAGGATTTACAAAGTTAATTCACAGATTCCGTGGAACATACATAAACTATCAAATATTAGTTCGACTAAGAATGACTGTGTTTAGCCTTTTAGTCTCCCTCTATAACTACAACACTACAATAAGAAATTACCCTAAAATTCTTTGTGAAATAATAACACAACTAAACAGCATAGTCCAGAGATCCCATCAGATCACCAACACATCCTGTTTGAAATTGACGTTGAACAATACGTAGTAGTAGACGAATACTAAAACCCTAGGACCTCAAACTGGGATCTCTTTCGGGAAGAACTAGGAAGTAGAGCCGTAGGGTTCTTATCGAGATAACGTGATGAAGCGGATGTGGAGATCACCATCAGTAATACGCTTCGGAGTTCATTTGAGGCTAGCTGTCAAATAAGATGAAAGTTTATGAATTCCAAGATATCTTGGTTGGACTCTTAAACTGAGTACCACCAGAAAAATGTTCGGAAGCTCTTTAAAAAAGCGCTAAAATACCGAACTGAAATAAACTGGGAAGAATATAAGAATGCCTAGAGAGAATACAAGAAATTAATAAGGGACGCGCAGAGAAACGTGTAGATAAAATACTGCGAGAGCATAAAAGATATGCCGTCCACATCCTGGCTCTACAAAATACTATCCAGAGATCTTTACGCCTAGATTGAAGCACTGACTTTTCCTGAAAGAATTTAAACCACGATATGAGAGGAGACCCTAGGGAAGCTATTAAGAATGCACTTTCCACGCTCAAATCCATATGAGAGTAAATTTGAAGAATAACAGAAATTTCCCTTATCACATCATGACTGCAAGTTAGTTAAAACGATAGTAATATATGAAAGGGTAAAATGGTCGCTGAAAACCTTTATCCCCTTCAAGTCACCTGATAAAGATAGTTTATTTTCAGCCTTACTACAAAATTTTTATGATATGATAATAAGCCATCTGCTAAAATTATTCCGCTCGTGTTTGAGCTTGCTGATGGCGTGGAGGGAAACAAAACTAGTCTTTATTCCCAAGGTAGGAAAAATATTCTACATAAACTCTAAGGCTTTTCGCCCCATCAAGGAAGAAGTGATGATGCAATGTCCCTTTACAATTTCGGCATGGTAAAAGATCTAGAGCCAGAGCGTTCGGCTGGAGCAAGTGAGTCAGAGAGTGCTACTCTCTCGGACAACGTGCGATAATATTTATGGAAATTTATGCTATTTTGCAGTGTGGCCATCTCTGTGAAGGGGGCATAAACAGGAATAGAGCAATAAACATATGTTCAGACCGTAGGGCTCCGATAATGGCACGGGAATGTGGAAACGGACCGTCTAACAAAGATGGATTCAGCGATTGAACCATATGGATCTCGACCAATTCTAATTGTCCCAATAGCCGTTGGTAAAGGGGAAATAAACTTGTTGCTGGAAAGTAATTTATTGGATCGTAGAAAGGAGTTCCTAGAGGAACTAACGCAACACATACTAGGGAGCTTCTCTTCTTAGAAAGAAAAGGGTTGCGAATTGCAATGGTACTATTGATATAACATGGTCACCTGAGGGGCCACCTTCATAAGATTGATGTCGTAGATGTCTCAATGTACAGAGAGTGCCTAGCACTCAACAAACTTAGGCAGAATCATTTCGGAGATACAATTTTTCACTGGAATCCTTTAGGCAAGCTCAATCTACGAGGCTGCTTGGATTTGCAAAGCGATAGCCCTCGAATGACCTGCAGCTATGGTGGGATGTGAAAAGCCCAACTCGGCCTAGACATCGATGATCAAGTATAACCACCTTTTGTTCATTCATTCAATCATCATCAAAAGACCATTCTTAGCTATTGATTTAAATATTGTTTGTTTGTATGGAAAAATCACAGTCCGTGTTAAAATTTAAGGGAAATTTTTACCATACGTTACTTATTTATCGAAAATATAGCAATTACAAGATTAGAGTACGCAATTTATTTAATTTAACTTTTTTGTTATTATTTTTACAAGATACCGTCGAATAAGATCTAATGAAGAAGTGTTTTCTCTCTCTGTGGTTTATCGTAAATCTCAATGTGCCAGATCAATATTTTAGTAGACGTAGATTTTCAGTGATTGTATAGCAAGGTGGTCCATTTTGTACCACCTAAATAATAACTTTTCAAAAACATATTTTAAAAATATATAGTGATTTTTCTTCTTTTACCTGCAGCAAGAAAAAAAAATAATGTGAATATTTGTTTATATCATATTTAACTTGAATTTATTTGATGTCTTAAAACTATTATTAACCGACCTCAAAAAAAGGAGGAGGTTCTCAATTCGATCACCGAATTATATTTTTGGCGTTATATTCAAGAAATTGTTAAGGTGATCCCATATAATTTTAAGCGAAATTCGTTCAGTAAAATCGAAGATGGCGATTATAGTATGGCGGACAAAAAATTAATATTGCCCGATTATGAATTCAAAATTATCTTCTTAAAACTCATTATGGTGGCTGAAAAGTTTAAATTTTTATTTTTTTAAATTAAATATGACGGTTATAACATGACGGATTAAAAATTTTAGATTTTCCTATATCGCCCAAAATTGCTATTGAGAGTTTTTGGGGGAGCGTATATTAAAAATCTAAAATTAATTTCTTCGATGTGTCAAAGTTTTTCTTTGTAAATTAGCACTTAAAGAGTTCTCCAGATAAAAAAATGTTGTTTAATTTAAAATTTTTTATCACTATTTTGGATAAAATGGGTACTCTTTTGAGATACTTCTAAACATCACGGAAAATCGAGATAAGTTCATTTATATATTAAATCAAAATTGAAAAATAATATCAAAAGGAAATTGACCTATTTCAAAAAAAGAGCTACATGATGAAAAGTAAATCTATAAATTTTCATTAGTAATTCTTGAAGTCAGCATCAAATTATTACTAAATGAGACATAATCACTAACACTAACTACAAATTAGATACAGTAAAAACTCAATCACTAATAAGGTCTGGTACAGAAAAAGGAATAAAATTTTTGAAAAAACCCAAAAAATTGATCATTACGCAAATTTATGTACTTACATTTGTATACTAAGCGAAATGAATTAGGGATCACTTTAGTAAATCTAATTATAAAATAGCGATGCTGGTAATAACACTTTAAGCTAAAATATATTCTTCTTCTTATAGTGAGCATAGAGCCGGCACTTTAGTGGTTTACTCACGAGATTGACGTCATGCTATCTCGCCATCTCCTCGGAGGTCTTGTTGTGAACTTGGCCCTAACGGGTCCCATCTCATGCCATTTTTGCTATTCTGCTTTGATTTATTTTAAAGATATATTTACTCCAATTTCTGCTTCTCTTGCGACCCCATCTAACAATGTCTTGAATATTCACTACTTTCTGATGCCTGCGTCTCTTAGTCGAGAGTGTATTATTACCTTTTCTAATATTGGTCTTAATATTTTCATTTCTGTTGTTCTTAACGTTTATTTCTTTTTATCAGTATCTGCTTTGTTTCAATAGTACAGGTAAGTCAGGAATGTATGCAGGTCGTGTATATCCTTGTTTCAGTCCTACTATATTTATTCCGCCATATTATATATTTTAGTGCTTTTGAAGCGATGATTGCCTTCCTTAATTGATAGTTTCTTCATAGCCATTGGAACTGCCCATTAGGTCCATTCCTAGGTACTTAAATATCATTACTTGTTCTACTAGTTGATATCCATCATGCATCTAACTGCTTCTTTGCCTATTGTTGGTCATTTTATTTTTCAGTAGACATCTTCTGGTTATATTTTTCCACCGTTAGGACTGCATCAAATAACATTAAAATTCTGATTATTCATTCCGTATTCCTTTATTATTGTAATCATCATCATTATCTCATTGTTTGATTCCAGCATCAACTGAAATTTTGTCAGATGGTTTTCCTCAATGTTTTATTATTGTATGGCAGTCTGAGTTCCGTTGTTCGATTATTCTGATGATTTTTCAGGAAGACATTGTATTGTGTTAAGTAGCGTTTTCAGCGATTTCCATAATTATGTATATGGCATGTATTGCAGATTAAGCTTTCATAAATCGTTATTCCTCGCTAATTGGCACAATGTTTCGTAAAATTTCAGCGATTGTTCCAGTAAAGTCAGTAGTGAACATAACCCGATTCGCTCGATCCCCCCACTCCTCGACCTTGACCTTGACCTTGCTTCACCCCTCTTTGGCCCCGCCCACATGTCCTTGTCATTGACCTTGAAAATGCACGTGTGCTTTGGCCTTGGCCTTGTGTTCAAGGTTGTGTGTGTGACCTTGACCTTGACCTTGGTCGAGACGACCTTGACTTTGTTGAAGGTCACCTTGGGTGTGTGACCTTGAAGATATGTTACGTGGTTGGGGGTGACCTTGAATGGTTTTATATAAGGTATGGGGCAGTTTCATTCATCAGTTGGCTCTGACTTGTATAGGTAGTACATGTGTTAATATTTGACAAATCATGGCATATGTTTGTGAAAATTGCGGTTCTAAGTTTACTAATATTTATAATATGAGACGTCATCAAAGAGAATCGTGTGCGGCGAGATTTAATGAAGTGCCTGGAGGAAAACGGCTCCGAATTGAAGAGTATACATCGACGATTCCGCTAATTAATTGCGCTACATGTAATGTAGATGTTCCAATAAATCATATGTCGGTGCATAAACGAACACAACAACATAAAAATAATTCATGTTTGCCGGTATGTCATGGTGTGCAACTCGTTGAATGTGCCTTCAAAAGGAGAATTGTAACCTATCGGGTTAGCAGTGATATGGAGCATTCCGATTACGTAATGTTCTTTGCAGACATTAAATCCAAGGTGGTGGAACTTGTTAATAATTTATTGCGTGTGCATCATGCTTTAAAAGTTAACATGACAGCTGTTGGCGAGTACATGCTTCCATCACAAGAAATATTCAGTGAAAAATCCTTCAACACTGCTAATCAAATAATTAGTGTAGAAAGTGATTTGGATGCCGTTTACCATTCTTTCACCGAATTAATAAAAACGCAGGCGACAGAGTTCCAGGAGAAAGATTCAGGTATGGAAAAATCAAAACCCGATATATTAAACTGATTTTTATATATTATTTTTCTTGTTATAGGATGGGCTCTTGTGCGAATTTTATACTTGGAAGTTGGTATCAACAAGTATATGCCTATGGGTGGCTCATCATACATCAAGTTGCCGTGTTCTATTGAAAAGAAAAGAGCTGTCGTCAATGTGATTAACCAGGACGAATTTTGCTTTGCGTGGGCTGTAACATCAGCATTGTTTCCTCCAACAGCAGAGCCTTCACAGAAGACATCCTACCCCCATTTTTCTAGAGTGCTAAATGTAACAGGTATGGATTTTCCAGTAAAATTACGTGACATTAAAAAATTTGAGGAAATGAACAACATATCAATTAACGTATACGGTCTGGAATCTAAATATGAAAATAATGAAGTAATACATGAAGTTATTGGTCCACTGAGGTATGCGTCAAAAAAGTTGGATAGGCATGTAAATTTATTGTTAATTACAAAAGACTGTAGTAGTAAAGATGGCGGTGAACATTTTTGTGATACGACTTGTTCAAAGAGTCATTATTGTTGGATTCGGGATTTATCACGTTTAGTTTCAAGTCAAATTAGTTGTCAACAACATAAAATATATTTCTGTGATGGTTGCCTCATTTATTTTAGTACACCGTCAGCTTTAACTTTACATCAAAGCTACGATTGTAACCACATTTTCACGCAAACACCCTCAGTGGATTTAAAAATCGATAAATTTGGAAAGAGTGTGCCGGAAAATATTTTAAAATTCGAGGGTATAGAAAAGCAAATGCGCGTTCCATTCGTGGTTTATGCAGATTTCGAATCTGTTTTAAAACCCGTTGAAACGGTACAACCAAACCCACAAAATTCTTACACTGTAAAAAGTTTTAAACATGAACCATATTCTTTTGCTTATTTAATTAAATGCTCTTTTGACGACTCACTTTCGAAATTTGAGCTATTTCGGGGGAATAATGCAGCTCAAGTCTTTGTGGATCGTATCGAGTGTGATTTAAGGGCTCTATACAACACATATTTAAAAGACATTAAGCCTATGAAACCGTTAACGCCTGAAGAAAAAAGGGAGTTTAATGATGCTAAAATATGTGGTATATGTGAAGGCCCTTTTGAAGAGGGTGAGATTAAAGTACGAGACCACTGTCACATAACTGGTGCAAAAAGATTTGGCGCTGCAAATTCCGTTTGTAATTTAAATTATAAATTACCCTCTTTTATCCCTATCATATTTCATAACTTAAGCGGCTACGACAGCCATTTATTTATAAAAGAGTTATGTAAATATGGGGATAAAATTGGTGTTTTGGCTCAAAGTAAGGAAAAGTACATATCATTTACCAAAAGCATTTATGTGCACGATTATTTTGATAGTAAATGTGGAAAAGTCAAGAGGAAATATTTAAAGTTGCGATTTATTGATAGTTTTAAATTTCTGTCAACGTCTTTGGAAAATTTAGGCAGCGGTTTAAACGACGACGATTTTATTGAAACGCGGAAACATTTTTCAAATATCAACCAATTTAATTTGATGCGTCAAAAGGGTGTTTTTCCCTATAGCTTTATTGACTCTATAGAAAAAATGGAAAATACATGTCTTCCAAGTAAAGATGAATTTTATGATAATTTACGGGAAGAACATATTAGCGATGAAAGCTATAGAAGAGCAAAAGAAGTATGGCGCTTGTTTGGGTGTAAAACTTTGGGGGACTATTCGGACGTGTATTTAAAATCAGATGTGTTGCTATTGTGTGATGTTTTTGAGCAATTTCGGAATAATTGTTTAAAATTCGATAAACTTGATCCAGCACATTACTATACCCTTCCAAGTTTATCATTTGATTGTATGCTACGTATGACTAAGGTAGAGTTAGAGCTCTTAACTGATATAGACATGATACATTTTTTTAAGAAAGGTATACGCGGCGGCATAAGCCAGTGTACAGAAAGGAAGCACATCGCTAATAATATTTTTTTACCAGACTATGACCCAACAAAACCTTCTTCATTTATAACATACCTTGATGCTACAAATCTATATGGTCATAGTATGTCACAAGCATTACCATATGGTGGTTTTCGATGGTTAAGCGAGCGCGAAATTCTGGATTTAAATATTATGGCTGTTGGTGATGATAGTTTACATGGCTACGTTTTGGAAGTGGATGTGCATTATCCGACTGAGTTGCATGATGCACATTCTGATCTTCCATTTCTAGTAGAAAATATCATACCGCCAACAGAAAACGCTAAATTACCGAAATTAATTCCTAATTTACAAGATAAAAAAAAATACATTGTACACTATAGAACTTTAAAACAAGCCATCGCCAACGGCTTAGTGGTAATGCAAACCCATCGAGTATTACAGTTTAAGCAATCAAAATGGCTAAAATCGTATATTGATTTTAATACCAATTTACGTAACAAGGCCACCACAAAATTTGCGAAGGACACTTTTAAATTAAAAAATAACGCGATATTTGGTAAAACTATGGAAAATGTGGAAAATCGAAAGGATATAAAATTAGTAACACATTGGGAGAACAGTGTAGGCAGAAATGGAGCTAGAGCACTAATATCCCGCCCCAATTTCAATAGTAGCTCGATATTTACCGAGAACTTTGTTGCTATACATATGAATAAAGTTAAAATATTGTACAATAAACCAATTTATATCGGTTTTTCCATATTAGATATATCAAAGACTGTAATATACGATTTTTATTATAATTTTATTAAATCCAAGTTTGGCGATGATGCTTCGTTACTTTACACCGATACTGACTCGCTTATATTAAAAGTGTATACGGAAAACTTTTATCAAACTATATCAGAAAACCCCGAAAAATTCGATACATCAAATTACCCCGAAATTAATAATTTCAACATAATTAAAAGTAATTCTGTAGTTGGTAGAATGAAAGATGAGTTTCCTGGTGATCCGATAATAAGTTTTTATGGTACCGGCGCGAAGGCTTATTATGTAAAGTCCATTAATAATGAATTAAAAAAAGCCAAAGGTATCAAAAAATGTGTTATCGAGAAAGACCTTCATCAGGAAGACTACCAAAGAATTGTTGAACGGGGTGGTTTGATATTAAGAAAGATGAAGACATTTAGAAGTGAATTACATAACATTTATACCAACATAATAAATAAAGTAGCATTGTCACATAGCGATGATAAACGTTATGTAATTCCCAGTTCAACCAAAACTCTACCTTGGGGGCATGCAGACATAGATTTTTACAAAACAGACCCGGAAGAAAACTTAGCAAATTTAGTCACCGTGTTGGAATCATTTCTAAGTCAGGACAGCACGTAATCTGGAAAATCCATATTTCATTATTTGTATTGTTTTTATTATTTCTATTAAACATGCAACATTAATATGTAACGATAGTATTGTAATTTTTTTTTTTTTTTTTTTTTAAATAAAAAACATGTATTCATTACTTGATTGCTTTTTTATTGAACCTTTATTTTAAAATTATAAATATAATGAAGTGTCGACAAATAACAAACTGTAAAAGTTATTGTTGAAAAATTTGTCTAATAGTAAATTAAACGCACAGGTCTACGAGTAAATGTTTAATGTGAAACAGGTTTGCTGACAAGATCCTCCATAGTCTTTTCAATTTTCAACATTCTAGAGTTAAGTTCATCACGCAGTTCGTCTTGCCTAAGTTCATATATTGCAATAACAGTATCATCAATGTATCCTCTAAGTTCTTGACCGGTTTCAATTAATTTCTTGCATACGTAACCTTCAAGTTGGTTTCTGAATATATCTTTAATAACAATTGTTGAGTCATGTAAAGCTTTCTGCGTATCTTGCACACACTGAGCAAGGTTATTATCAACATAATTTCGTGTGGTCGCATCGTCTCCTTCAAGAGGTTCTGCTAAATAGCACAATCTTTTGCTTCCCATGTCGTAATCTCCATTAGGTGTAAGTTTAAAACCTATTCCTGAAGGACCTCGCATAAAGTTAAAATCCTTAAATTTTCTTTTGCGACCGAACTTATCAATAGTGTTTACTTCTGACATTGTTATGTGAGACTGATTTGAAACCATTAGATTTCACCCTAATATATGGTTCTATTTCATTAATAAACGGACTCTGCAGAAAAATATGGATTGCAAAACGTATTTTAGGTGATGTTTAATAAATACACATACAGATTCATTTTACTATTGTTTTATTGAAAAAAAAATTAAAATATAACAAAAGATTGAGTTTACTTTTTATTATTAAAAAAAATAAAAAAAATAACAAACAAAAAAATTAAAAATTAAGAAATAAAATACATGTTAATTTCTTCTGTACAGGTAAGCTTCTTCTATGACCCAATTTCTTCTCTGGATGGCACGTTCATTAATGTCCTTGAACTGGTAGTAAACTAGTCCACAAAAGCCGCATTGTACAAATTTAACCCTGAAAAGGTCAATGTAGTTGAAGTCGTACGTAAGATCATTTCGCCAGCAGATACCTAGTCTTTTACAATGATGACAAGTTAAATAAAAAGCTTTTGGTATATGACTGTATGTTTTGGCTGCTTCACTAGGTTGTTCATCGGTTGGCAACATGATGTTTGAATATGTTGTACTTTTCAATCGCGGTACTCTAATTATGTATTACTTTTTAAAATAACCTTGACAGGACCAAAAAAAAATCCTTGAAAATTACAACCTCGAAAACGACCCTGACATTGACGGGTACTTTGACCTTGGCCTTGGCCTCGCATCTAACAAGTTTAGTACTATATTTATATGCTTCTTTAAAATAACCTTGACAGGGACAAAAAAAAAATCCATGAAAATTACAGCCCTGAAAACGACCCTGGTATTGCCGGTTACGTCGGCCTTGGCCTTGCATCTGACAAGTTTAAATATTATACTTAATGCATCGAACAAAAGGAATAAAGGCGGTGTAGTGGGGGAAATGGGCATAAAAGCAGACTTGCTGGCTCGAGCTCTTCACAGTTCGTCAGAACAGCAAACAGTACAGTGCTAAGAAAAAGTTAATTGTGTGAGTTTGAATATCGAAAATGTCTAGTGTACGGTCTCTTTTAGATGCTCTTGACGTGAGCTGCGTTCACAGCAAGGCATGCTGGATAACATGAGTGGTTTGGAAGTGTTAAGTCCGGGGGTGTTCGAGAACTGGAATGGCGTGGAGCATGAAGATGCCGAAGACCGAGCCCTCAACGATGGTCGCGACGAAGAGTTAGTTCAGTCGGCAGCGCAATTCCTGGAATGCTGGACGGAGGAGAAGGAGCCAAAGATAAATGTGATTAGTGATGTGGTTGTGCGAAAAGCATCGCGGCCTAGGGAATCTTCTCCGAAAGCTTCGAAACTGAAAAAGCTCTTGACTATGCGGAAGTCGGAAATCGCCGATAAAAAAATATTTTATTCGGCGATTAAAGGTGTGGGACAAGGGAAGAAGAAAAAGTTTAACTTTAAGCGTCCCTCCACCCCTGTTCCATTACCCGACTTCCTAAAAACAGCACCAAAAGAGCCATTGTCAGTAGAAGTGGAAGTCATAGAAGGCCCCGATGGACCAACACCACCAACGCCACCAACACCGGCCAGCGTAGAGAATGAAATAGTGTCGGAGGTGAAGTTTTCCCCAGCGCCAGCGCCACTGTCGCCGATATTGGGGTGCCGGAAACCCATGAAGAAGCGGTTTAAGCGTTGTTTTGAAGGCGATGAAGTTTCCGCTGCTTCGTCGTCGTCGTCGTCGTCATCGTCATCGTCTTCACCAAATAAAACCGCGTCTTCTTCGTTAATATATTCCGAGCCATCACAACCGGAGTGGGTCGAAGACTTCACCAACTCTCAGAAGACCAAATTTACAGACATTTACGAAATGAAAAAACGCTTAGTGAAAGAAGTGGACGAGTGTGACAGTGACATTATAGAACTTGAAAAACAATTAGAGATAAAAAAGGTGAAATCTGCGCGGTTAAAAAGACAATTAGAGGACTTTAATAAATTATGTAGTAGGTGTTAGGTAGTTGTAGATATTAGCTTTTAATTTATAGTATTAAGTTTGTAAATATATATATATATATATATATATATATATATATATATATATATATATATATATATATATATTGTAGTTAATAAAAAAGTGTTTGATCAAATTTTTTATATTTTATAATGAGAATAAAAATGACTTGAAAATTTATTTTTGTGTGTTATTTCATATAGGCCCTGTCCCACATAATATTAGGTAATAAAAAAAAAAGAGTGAATAATCCACTAAAACTACGCAATAGCAATAGTTGTAAATATTTTCTGATAATATTTACAAGTATGCTAAAACATGGTTCGGTTTATGAAGTTAAGGTTCTGTCGCCAGAACTTCTAATACTTTGTATCTCAATATTGTATGTTTTGGATTCTAAATGTTATGTATTGGTGAGAGCTTATAGAATTATTGATTTTTTCAAAAACTTTAAATAAGGAATTAGATTTGTTTAGACAATAAGACTTATTCTTAATATTTTGTGAAGAATACATTACAAAAAAAAATAATAGAAACCTTGTTTGAACTGTTAACATTTTCATAGGTTCTCAAGCATATAACTTGGCACTTAAGCTACGAGACAAATCGTCGTTAAACGAATATCTCGCCCCATAAGTGACGATTACTAAACTACGATCAAAATATAATGTGGTCCTGAAAAGGACCGTTTTTGTGGCCCTAAAAGGGCCTGGGGGGAGGGTGGGGTGCCTACCGTGGAGTAATACCCAACGATATTAACACCGACCTAGGTGCAGCCCTTGGTCTTCTCATTGGCGGCACCGTCGTCGTCGCTGGTGGTGTCGGCGTTGCAGGCGGTGCCGAAGGTGCCGCTCCTGGTGCGGTACCCCCGCACTCCTCACACTTGCATATTTTGCCGGGCACGAATGGCCTGACAAAGCCAATGATCCTTTTTGGTATATCTTCCATCTTGCCGATCGAATGTGTAATGATGAAATAATTCTAATACCGGCCTCTATATACATTCAAAAAGTTGGAGGGGGTAAGGTGGAGTGCATATATGCATTATATAAGTTTGAGAATAATATGATTATATAACTCACCGTATCTCTGTTATGGACACAAACTACCCCCCTCCACTTTTCTAGCATATAGTACTAGACTTTCTCTACATTTTTTTCAAATAAATTTTTTTGATATTTCTAACCATTACTTTGCTACATATTTACAAAAAATGCAAATTATGCATATATTTTAATTATTTTCAGGCAAGGTAAGGAAAATTTTGAAAATGTTTTGACGGAATCGTAATAAGGAAGAGTTGAAGTATATCACACTATTTTTCCCGGTTCGCTAATATAAAAAAAATTTTTTCATCGCATTTTGGATGGGCTCTGGCGTCGTAACGGTTGACGATTAAAAATTGGAAAAATACATATATTGTGGGAAATTTTCTCTAGAATCCAAAAAAAATTCCGAACTTCTGTCACCGCAAATAAAAAAATCGATACCTCAAAAATTGCGAGAAAATGGTGAAGGAGCCGCGCAATCGCTCTGAAACCATCAAAAATCGATTTTTTTTCCCTCCGCGGGTGGGAGGGTGGGAGAGGTGGTGGTGGACTTAGAAAAAAAAAAAAAAAAAAAACCCTCCCCTACAACTTCCACATACTCCCGTTCGGCGGCCCTAGCCTCCTAACTCAAGAATTTCAATTTTTTCATCTAAATTTTTTGTCATTTTTAAGATTTTCCAAATTTTTTTTTCACCATTGTATTCTACTCAAAATTCTAGGTAATTAAAGTGCTTTTATTTTTTCTCTATCTTGAACGGTTCCCGAGCTACAGCGCTTTAAAGAATTCAAATTACTAACTTTCTATAACCCTTTTTTTCAAATTTCATTTTTTCGAATTTTCAAAAATACTACAATATGTAGAAAAAAATTCTCTCTTTAATTTCCCAATACCGTTTTTCTCTAAATCTTCAACTTTAGCGCGTATTCAGCATTTTCAAAAAAAAAAAAATTATAATTTTTTTTACACCATCGCATTCTCCTCAAAATTTTGGGCTATCAAAGTGCTTTTATTTTTTTTCTATCTTGAACGGTTCCCGAGCTACAGCGCTTTAAAAAATCCAAATTACTAACTTACTATAACCCTTTTCTTAAAATTTCATCTTTCCGAATTTTGAAAAGTACTACCATATGTAGAAAAAAATTCTCTTTCTAATTTCCTAATATCATTTTGCTCCAAAACTTCAACTTTGGCGCGCATTCACCATTTTTCAATTTTTTTTTGAAAAAAAATTTTTTTTACGTTTTTACTATCGAGAAAAATGCTTGCTTATAGTACTCGATTTCCTCTATAATTTTTTCTTATAACTTTTTTCCCTATTCCTAACCGTTACTTTCCTACAAATTTTCTAAATCGTTGTTTTCATATTTTGCCTTAAAAATTTTTTCTTGTGTTATTTAAGCTCTTTTTTCCACTTAATAAACCACCATTTTCTAAATTCCCGTACTCTTTTCTTAAAGAGCGGGCTTTTCCGCCAGCTTTTTTTTTGGTTGGGTTTCAAATAAATATAAAACTACTACTTCACTCATTACAAATTTATTGATTCAAGAACATTATTTTGTGTTACATATAATAGATACATTAAAATATAGATTTATTGGTCACCGAACCGTTTAATACATTATAACTAAAAAATGAGTCGTGAATAACTAATGCGTACACTTTAGTGTCTTTGGGGAATTTATTCTTTCTCGTTTGGAACTCCAATTTTACATCCACTGTCGATGAGTTAATCGCCTCTGGTTGATGACTGCAATTGATAATAAAAACGGGGTTTTTCATATATTCCGCGAACGTTATCATCGGATCGTTTATCTCGCGCCCGTAGTAGCTGCTTTGGAAGTTTTCGTAATTGTAATAGGCTGCTGCGTACAGTTTCTTGGCGAAATCTAAATTCCATCTTTCGTATGGATAAACGGTTGAATTCAGATACAGTCTAATGTCGCATACGTCGGCGTGGGTAAACTGGGTTGCGTTTTTTTCTTTCTTGTCGCAATTATTGCTGTCTTGAAACCCGACGATTATATAGCGCGGTCTTTCCAGACTTGTACTCGTTCTCAAGGCCCACACGTCGGAAGATGTTTGCCTTAAAGCTGGTAATTCGTACAGATCCCATTTACGATATGCCATTTGAATACTGGCATTGTTTCCTCCTTTATTAATGCGAGACAGTATTTTCAATTTTTGCTTGTCGTCTGGAATGATGTGACGAATTTTCCATTCGATTTTGTCGATACTAATTTCTGCCTCTACTTCGCCGACGTAACAATTGGTAAAAGTGCGAGCTATAATCATAATAAGCTCTTGTTTTACGTTGAAAACACCTTTTGCGTAATCTTCGGCGAATCCCATAAGATATTTTAAGGGTAATTTCCCGGAGAATACGTTACTTGCCGTGTCTACGATATCTTGGTTTGCTTCGTCGAGACCCCATCCGCACGTCATGAGAGATCTTTGTTGCAAAGTTCCGAATGAAACCATGGTTTTTAATGTCGTCGTAACTCCAGGTTTACGAACCACGGCGACCTGCTCACCTCCCATCTCGTAGCGAATTTCATCGAACAAAAATGCGAGGGCATTATTTGATAAAAAACATCTTTTCGTTGCGTCTATGGGTTTAAATTTTCCTTCGATATATATGTAACTTTCGGCGATATCAAGTATAATATCTTGAAAATTAATGGGGATACGGACTTCATCCGAATTGTTGAATGATGGAGATCCGTATGGTTTATACGTATGCTCTTCTAGACTAATAATGGAATTGTCCAAGATGGGCTCGGAGAAAACCTCTATTTTATCGCTGGTGGTGGAAATCATTTTCGCACTTTAAGACCGATTGATTTTAAAAATTTATAGTCTTCGGCAGATAACTGTTGAGATGTTTGTGATCTAACGTCTGGACGACGACTAACCTTGACGTTAACTCTTCTTTTACTATTATTATGTTTCGGCGGTTCCCCCATCTTAGTCGACAGCACACACAATTGACGATTGAAGCAAAAACCCATTTTTATGAAAGTTTCTTCAGTTCCAATTTCACGATTATTTTCTCGCCTTGAAAATTGATTAGATCACCGCTATCGTCCAAGATGCGAAGAGTAATGTTGTCGATAAACTGACGTCCTGCCGGCATTAACGGCATATAAATATTATTTTGTGGTTCTTTACTGATTTTGTAACCGGGCTCCACGTCGATATCGAATTCGAACAAGGTATGACCTTCCACCGAATTCATATATGCTCCGGAAATTATATTACAATCTACGCGTATGATGCGTACTTTCATTATTTCCACCATCTCGGTTGATTCGTGCTTTTTGTCTCTTTTTAACACTGTATGATTAAATCCTAACATTTTACCGATACTCGCCTCTCCCCGGAAATCTATAGTATATTGGGATTTCAGTTCACATTTCAGCGTATTATTATTAGCGACCAAGTAAAAGATTCCATCGTTCTTTTCTTCAGTTGAAATCCTCAAAGCCTCCAACATAGCTTTACCTATCTCATCTATTTCATAGGCCCCAGGTGGAATCTGCAATTGTATCGACTCGATGGTGTAACCCTCCTTCATGTAGGCAAACTTATTGTTGCTTTCGTCCACATTAAAAATTGAATTGTATGTGTAAAATCCCAGCAATGCCAGACCATATTTGTTTTCTCTATTTAATTCGACTGGTGGATAAAAATCGGCGCTTAAGACGCTCGAGTGTCCTGTTAGTGTGAACGTATAAGACATGACTAACCATTAAAACATCACACATCTCGGTTTTATTCTTAGCGGAACATTTAAAAAGATTCATCTTCACACCTTTTCTCACTGCATTAGATAGTGATGTTTTTATGCTATTTTCTGCTTTTATGCGCACATCGCTGATTTTGCAATAACAACAAAATATTTTTCTAGCTGTAAGATCCTCATCAGACGTAACCTCGTTTAAATTGCTGCTGCTGCTGAAATAATGTTTGCAACCGCACTGATATTTTAATATATCGATATCGCTTTTAAGGTGCTCGGGCAACTTTTCCCAAACGAATGGAATTTCATTTGGGGCTAATGCAATCATCACTTCCTTGGGCATGTTTTCTAACTGTTTCACGGTCATTTTCCTTAATCCACCGGCTAGATGAAATGCTTTCAGTGATTGCAACATTTTAGTATAGTTATTGCGATCCATTTGCGGTGTTAATGGTGACGATGATGATGATGACATCTTTTACGCTGATGATTCGACAAGAAACTTTAAGCACAAATGTCCACACCAGACTGTTCCAAAATCCTGCTGACGATCGTATGTATAGTAAATAATTTTTGATGGTTCCGATCCCGTTTGTAGATATCGTACCAATTCGATCGGTGGGGGTAAATCGCCGAAGCTGTCATAATATGTTACTTTAGAATTATTTTTTCTATAAGCTACCCAATGAGTCCCTGCACCACGCGTACTATCCAAATTCACTATTGCTGCTTCGTAACGTCGAGGACCTTGTCTAGGTAATAAATCCCTCATATAAACGCCTCGAAAGTGTCCTATTCTTTTCTTTTTGGCATATTTTTCTATATCGATGTTAGATAGTGGTCTTCGAGGTAGGGATTCAATTAGTTTTTTGATCTACGATTTAAAAATAATCCCATACCTTTACGATATGGCTTTAGAAACAAACCATTTCCTTTCGATTTTAAATACAGGCCGGCACCGGTTTTATCTTCGCTGCTTTTTTTTACTGCTTTTATGGCGCGCACAATTCCCGCTGCCCCACCGGCTAATGAACCCAAAGCTGATAACCCGGCAAAAATTGGTATTAATGGTAATATTCCACCAGTTTTAGGAATCGGTATTATTCTCGGTGTACGAACCTTCCTTTTGCCACCTGCCGCTTTTACCGATCTACGTGCTGCCGACAGAGCTATTTTAGATGCATTCATGACATTTTTTTCCAACACATTTTTACTTCCGGCTTTTAATAATTCCCTTCGAACTGCTTGTCGAATAGCTGTTCCGAAACTGGCTTTCCGAACATGTTGATTTTTATTAACACCTTTCCTTTTTGTATGACGCGTACCTTTACTAGATGTTTTTTTTTGTTGATAATGATGATGGTACACCCATACCAAAACGTTGTATATATATATAACCAGGAATGTGTACCTCGAATGGTAATTTATTTATTAACGAATTCACAATACCGTATCCAGTTTTGTTGGAAACGTGAGACCGTCCACTTCGTTTGACGCTCGGCATCTGAATGACAGTTTTTGTGAAAAATTGCCTATAAAATATCAAATTTTCCTAAGATGCGCGTTATCGATCTTAAACAAAAACTTCCTATTGACAATCTCGATGAAAAAGTCGGACTTGGATTTGAAAAGAAGATAATGAAGAGACACGGTCCTTTACTTCCTTCCTCTATTCGCGGCCTGTTAATTGGTCCATCCAATTCTGGAAAAACTAATGTCATGATTTCGCTGCTTACACACCCCCTTGGGCTACGTTTCGAAAATGTCTATATTTACTCGAAATCTCTGTATCAACCGAAATATGAGTATTTAAGGAAAATTTTAGCGCCCATCAAAGGTTTAGGCTACTATGCCTTTAGTGATTCCAGTAATATTGTGGAACCGTCCGATGCAAAACCAAACTCTATATTTATCTTTGATGATGTTATATGTGAAAAACAAGATGTTATAAGATCGTACTTTAGCATGGGACGTCATAAAAATATCGACTCCTTTTACCTAGCGCAAACATATTCGCGAGTGCCTAAACAGCTTGTGCGAGACAACGCCAATTTTATTATTATGTTTAAACAAGATGAGTTGAATATGAAACACATATTTTCCGACCACGTTTCACCGGATCTAACTTTTACTCAATTTCAAGAAATGTGCTCAAAATGTTGGGATAATAAGTATGGATTTTTAGTAATTGATAAAGACAGTGATGTGAAATCGGGAAGATACCGCAAAGGATTTGATAGCTATATATTACTGTAATAATAAGAGAAAACGCTCATTTGATTGTTGAAACGTCCTTTGTTAACATCATGAATAACGCGATCGACTTAAAACGTAAACTAGTGGAAGCTACCAATGCCGTCAGAAAAAAATTTAAACAAATTAAAGCGGCTAAAGAGTTTAATGTTGTGGAATTGGAAAAGTTTTACGAACCCATTTCTAAGCCGTTGACAACTATATCTGATGTGGTTAAGCAACGTCAGCAGCAGCAGCAGCAGCAACAACAACAGCAACAACATTATCCAGCTACAAAGTCACATAGTCTCAGTACATCAGTGCAGTCGACTCAAATATCAGGTTTTCCCCAACCTACACATTCCTTTCAAACCTCCACACCTATTCAGCAGCAGCAGCAGCAGCATCGCATTTCAAAAGAAGATATTAGCCAATCGGTGTTTGATACACCCTCGACATCAACTAATACATCTCTCGCATCCGCTGACACCACAACTTCCGATACTTTAAACGCACACCTGAAAGGATTACGTTCGAAACCATCTCTATACGATACTGTATATGGTGTACGTTTTGGTTCAAAAACAGATCATAACAAAAATTTTATTGGTAATTTAGAGGTGCGTTTTCGAAATGGAAATATTGTCTTATACAAAAAAGGGAAAAATATTGCAGAATATGGTGGATCACCGGCACTTTATGATTTGTTATTTCTTAAAACACCCCCAAGTGTTGGCAAGGAACAACAACAATTAAGTGATAATGTACTTTCAACGTACAAGGAAATTTTGGAATCAACGAATGCTGTCTACAACAATTTTAAAAAAAGTGATGGTTTACGGGAGACCAGATGGAACAAATATTTACGAATTATTAAACCTCTGATAATGGGCACAAAATTAGGTGGTACTATTACAAGAAAAAATCTCTCGGAAAAACTACAGTTACCCACAAAAAAGAAATTATCTTCGAAAAAATTTCAATATGTCTACTGGAACAAAGCTAAAGAGTTGGTGGATCGTTTACGTTTGTTGTGGAGTTCCAAAATGGCCGGTCACACTGGACACGAAAATGAAATTATGTCAATCATAGAGGAATTACGAGAAGAAGATATAATATATTAAGCTCAATATTTAATGATATTATTCAGTTCTTCCTTCGATCTGAAACCTTTAGTATTACTAATAATATGGAGCCCAGTCTAGAAAAAATCAAGATTGTTAATGAACTACATAGAACGGCTAGAAAAAATTTTGTAAGACGGCGCACGATAATAAAAGGATACAGAGATTTGTGGCAAATTGATTTGGCTGAAATGCAACAGTATGCTGATGAAAACGATGGTTATCGTTATATTTTGGTCTGTATAAATTGTTACTCGAAATTTGTCTATACCAAAGCCATAAAAAACAAGACTGGTATAGAAGTTACTAATGCGATGAAAAGCATCATTGAAGAGGCATCATATACACCAACAAATCTGCAAAGTGATCAAGGAAAGGAGTTCTATAATACAAACTTTCAAGCCCTGATGAAAAAATATAATATAAATCATTATTCCACTTACAGCACAAAGAAAGCTGCAATTGTTGAGCGAGTCATAAGGACTTTAAAAAATAATTTATATAAACAATTCTCGACAAGAGGATCTTACAAATGGATACATATATTATCGGCAGTAACAAAAACCTATAACCATTCGAAACATCGCACCATTGGAATGAAGCCTGCAGACGTGCAAGAAAAAACACATATTAAAGCATATGATTATTTAAAAATTGTACCTAAAAAATTTAAGTTTTCCATGGGTGACATTGTGCGTATTAGCAAGTACAAAAGCTTATTCGAGAAAGGATATACGCCCTCTTGGTCAACCGAATTGTTTAAAGTTGTAAAAGTTAACGTTACAAATCCACCTACTTACTTGTTGGAATCGTTAGAAGGTCAGCCTATAAGAGGGTGTTTTTACGAATCAGAACTACAAAAAACAAGCAGTCCTGACGTTTATCTAGTAGAAAAGGTCCTTAGACAACGCAAGAAAAATCACATCGAACAATTATTTGTCAAATGGCTAGGATTTCCCAACCACTTCAACTCTTGGATAGATAAAGCTAATATTGTTTAAATAACATATTGTATGACTATATTTTTTATTTAAAATGTAAAATAAATAAACAATATATTGTAAAATAAAGTTTTTTATTTCAATCTTTATTATTAAAAACAATGACAATAAAACATCATACATATAAATAACATTTCAATATTCTTGGAGGGAAGGTCCAATTCACCGACGACTACGACGTTATCTTCAAGGCTATGCCACTCGGAGTGCGTTCTCCTATTCTTTAACCTGCTTTTTTTAGATTTTTTTTGAAGTCGAGTCGTACGACAGTGCGCTTAATGAGTCATTTAAAGGCTGATGATAGAGTATTTTCTGCATAACTTCAATTTTTGTTTTAAGCTCACTATTATTTTTGTATATCATGGGGAGGACATCCTTGTTAAATATGTCACATATTACAACTGCAAAATTGTAAAACTTTCTATTAACAAAGTGTTTTGTCACAGCATCGTCATCATCTTTAGGTTCGCCTAAGTTGGTTATGATTTTTCCACCCATATCATACTGCCCATCCGCTGTAAGTTTAAAACCAATCCCTTGTGGCCCAGATAATATATGATATTTTTCATTATATTTCTGACGACCAAATTTATCAATTGTGTTGTTTCCTCGACTCATTTTCAATCTTTACTAAACTATTTTATTTTTATTTGCCCTACTTATATTAAATATTTCAGCTGAGAAAAAGAAACACTGACTATGATCTACTGGGTTGGTATGTTTATAAAAGAAATAAAATAAAACTGTGATTGTAACAGATATTTATTTACAGTTATTTAATTGCACAAATACAAAAATTATAAAAAATTAGTTTTCCATGTCTTCGTTTTCGTTGCTCAAAATTCTATCCCATCCGACACTATTTCGATCGTCAACGTCTTGGGCTGTTGCTGTTGCAGAAACCAATTCATATTTTGCAGCAAGCTCACCTGGTAAATGTGGAATATTGACGAGGTATTCTTTTAATTCTTCTTCAACCATTTCAGCACAAAATGTATCCATGTCTATGGAACCATATAAAAATTTGTCGCACAAGTGTGCCCCAGCCATAAAATTGATTGTATCCCTGATCTCGTTCTTATATTGATCTTTGGTTACATCAATATGCGACCAATCATTTACGCTATCTAACATATCGTGAGCCCTATTTCTTAATTCTCTCCCCAACCAAAATATGTATCTATCTACACATTCGTTGGCGGTCGTCGTCGTCGTCGTCGCATCAGCAGACATCTTTAACAGAAATAATGAACACGCGTAAGTATTCTGACATGTGCAACTATATTTTAAATTTAATTACATCCTTTTTTTCAAACAATTTACATACAATTTACTCCAATGAGCCAAAACGTAATAATGTTCGAGTATTGTTTCCAAAAACTCTAGTGCCCTGCCCCAAATAAGTTAGAGTGTATTTATCTTTAGTTTTACTCATAATATCTACAATATCGTCAGATAGTGTTTCGGCCACACGTTTTGGTAAAAAAGTCTCAAATGTGCTATTATCACCGTCATCGTGTAAAGCCACTAAAAGAGTTTTACCAAATCGTGTAGTCATTGAAACCATCTTTACAATTTTATACACTTTGCCTACAATCATTTCGGTAACCTTTTTTTTCTCTAAAACCTCGAAATCTTTGCTAAACATTTCATTAATTTCATCTAGAGTTTCTTTTGCAATACTCATTATTGAAAAAAATGGTATATAAATCCAAAAATTACCGTGAATATAAAAGCACTTTCAGAACACTACACGAACACAATATTTGATGTTTATGCCACTGATATCTGCGACTGTTTGAAGTCACTTCTTCTCCCACGAACCTTTATAGCGGGGTTTCAAGGTCGAATTGTAACAATGGTGGGGGTAGCTTAACGATAGAAATAGTGGGAGGAGTATTGAAGGTCAAATGACGTCACACATTTAAATTGGTATAAGGATAACTTCAAGGACAAAATATAATGAAACAAATAACTACATTTTATGTACTTTATTCATTGATTTTTTTCTGCCATTCTTCTATGCGTTTAACATTATCACCTAAACCTAATTTCCTTAATTTGTTCAATAATAATTGTTTGTTTTTACATCTAAGAAAATTCTTACAAACTATACTAGCTAAAAGACACACTTCGGCATGGTCCATATACTTAAAAAATACACCAAAGTCCTGAGCCTCCGAATCTTGCATTTCATATGCGTAAAATTCCGAACAGGCTGCAGAAATTAGAAATTCCTCGTACATTTCTCGCACTAAACTTTCCATATTAACTACTACTACGTTAAACTTAAGTCCTACACTCTAATTTCATCTAACACAACCGGATCTGCAATGAACCTAATCAGTTTTTCCAAACAGTCACTAAACCCCAACTTTTTTATCTCACGAACAAAGTCTTGTAAATTTATTGTTTTGCTGCAATATTTACGACATGTATTCGCAGCCTTTTCATATTCATAAGCCAAATCACAATAGCGCGACGCCCATTCTGCTCGACTTTTCATTGCATCATTGAAATAATTATTAGCCGTTTCAGTGAACTCATCGCCCAATTTTTTTACTGTCTCTTGCAAAGCACTATTCATATTATTCACTCATTTTTACATTCACGACACTTTTTTATTGCTGGTGGTGGCCCATCTATATGATGACGATATATTTGTTCATAGTGAATGTAACAGGGTAAGCTTAACTGTAGTTCCTTGTTACACCGATATGACGCTGGCAGCTTATCCCAAATTTGCCGTAAACTCAGCGTATCAACGCAAGTTTTTAAATATTCGAGAGGAAAAAATGCTAGATCCTTCTCTTCAAAATCACACAAACTTTTTAAATTACTCTGATATAAACAAATTACTCTGCCGACTTGCTCTATAATTTTTTCTTTAGATAGTTCCGTATCTGACATTTCACACTGAATGAATGCAAGTAGACTCACACAATTTATAGAACAATTTGCAAGGTCAAAATCATTTCAAGATCATCCCACACTATTACAATGCACAAATAACTACTTCAAGGTCACACACCCAAGATGACCTTCAACAAAGTCAGGGTCGTCTCGACCAAGGTCAAGGTCACACACACAACCTTGAACACAAGGCCAAGGCCAAAGCACACGTGCACTTTCAAGGTCAATGACAAGGACATGTGGGCGGGGCCAAAGAGGGGTGAAGCAAGGTCAAGGTCAAGGTCAAGGTCGAGGAGTGGGGGGATCGAGCGAATCGGGTTATGTTCACTACTAAAGTCCTATGCTGCTACGTGTAGAAATATTCCTGAATAATTTGTTGGACCTCTTCTTTCCCTTTTTTTTGAATATAAGTGTGGCGATGCATGATTTCTATTCAGATGGTATATTTTCTTCTTCATTAATTTTACTAAATAATGTCATTAGTTCTCTCTCGAGAACTGGGCCACCATTTTTATTCGCGATTAGGTTTTCTCTGAGAACCTTTCTATTATTTAGTTTCTTTAATGTGTTTAAGACCTAGTCCTCGGCTATTTTTCATATTGATTATTGCGTTTCGGTTTTCTTGGTAACTGTAATTTTCTGGTCAGTGAATTGTGTAGTCGTCTGCTTTTGGTAAGTTTCCTTCATATTTTTAATTGACTGATTTCTTTACAAGCAACAAATTGATCGGTTAAAAATCTAAGGTAAGAGATAACCAGTAAGGATCATTAACACAGCTGTGTGATGCCGCTATAAAAATAGGGATTTTAATTAATTAAAACCATATTATTTTTTTTTGTTTTTAAACAATTAATTAGCATTATTTGTATATCTCTATATAGCAAGTGCTAGATACTATGTGAAAAGCATCATTTGATCTTACCACTATTGACATATTCATTGTAATTTTAACTGAAGACAATACCTATATTTATTCAGTTTTCATTTGGCTATCTTTTTCTATTGTGTTTCTAGATAAGATAAATGAAAATATGTATCTAAATTTTTTGCAAAACACATTCACACTTCTGAAAAATTTGACGATTTTACCTCGGAGAGAACTATGGAATATGCATGATGTTGTCCCACCCCATTTTTCTGTTACTCTTCGACAATATTTATATAACCATTATTCCAACCGATGGATTGGAAGAGGTAATGAGACCAATAAGATGGCGACCACGTTCTTCAGAGTTAAATGTGTGACTTCTTTTTTTGGGGCACTCTTAAAACAAAAGTAGACAAGACTCCGGTGAACATTTTCGAAGAATTATTGATGCGTATTTTAAAGATTAGCAACCTTTTTGATAATCCTGAGATATTAGGAAAAGCCCAAGTTCATTTTTTAAAAAGTGTTAACTATTGTATATGGCAAAATAGCGGCCAATTTGCACACATGGTTAATTCATGTTTTCTTTTTAATTTAATAGACCAACTTTGACGTCAAGAGTCTGCCATCAAACGTTGTATACGTATTTTCTAGACATCCTGTATAGTAGGAAACCTAATTAAAATTAAATTTCGTATTTCGAATAATCTTAGTCAGCTTATGTTTGATGTCTTAATAGTGCATAATTTTTAACCACAAGTTTGCCCATTCAAATGTATCCCGAACAAGATCAAACAGGACAGAATGCCAACGACATCCTGACCGAATTCAATGACTGAAAAAAGATATTATTATATTCAAATTTCAGTATTTAGTCGCTAAATTGCCGTTGCTCTTTTGACAAAATCGAGATCCTTTGGGACATTTCCCACATGCCGTTTTATGTAAAAATTAGTTAAAATCATTGTTTTACAGAAAATTATATGTTTCTGAAATTTACTTATTTTCTATATTAACAGATTCAATATCTCAAGAGAAAGACTAAAACTTCTACCTTTATAGTTTTTTATTACTACTATTAGGCAGATGCCAAAATACAGAACCGTGTAAAAAAATTTAATGAAAATTACTTCCTCCAAATTAAAAAAACTGGTACTTATTTATAATTCACCTCAATGAAAAGATTATTAAAATTATTGAAAAGCAGTTCAAATAAAACAATTTTATCCAATGTGTTTATATATTATCGCTTATTTAATTTGCATTTTAATTAGGTTACCTAGCCTGTTATATTAAGAAGTAAAGAACTGTTAGTATTTAAAAAAAAGAAAAACCTTGAAAGTTAATAGTAGCAAGAAATATTATAGTATTGAACTTCATGTTGTAGTATGTAAATCAATTAATAGGCTAAATCATTTTATTGCCTGACTTAAAATAATTGAATAAATTTCATAAAAATCGCTTTCTTATTTATGCTCGCAATGGACTTGATACGTGATAATATTATTGCTAGTATTACTAAAGAATATGTTAAAACATTCGAATTTATTTAGTATTGCGAATAGATAAACTATGAAATAGGATCACTAAAACCACAAATTATTGAAGGTATTATTCTGAGTGATCCGTTTTTTAACTACCCAATAATGCATTTGGGATTAAAACAATAACTAGTAAGAAAAAACTGGACTCTCCTACAAAAAAATTACTAGAACTGAAAAATTTATCTATAATTTTTATTCGCCAATTATGATTTTACTAACTTTACAACGAACAAGATATATATATATATATATATATATATATATATATATATACATACATACATACATACATACATACATACATACATACATACATACACATATACATACATACATACATACATACATACATATGAACATAAGTTTCCATAATCACCCTGTCTCTTGGGTTTTGTTAAAAATCTTGTACGTAAAAATATTTTCTCTTTAACTTACTTTATAATTGCTTCGTTAGTAGCCGAATTGTATCTAATGATATCTATTTCTTTCTTGGAACCGACTTCAAAGATTTCAATTACAGACAAAAATTAACAGAATTATTTTTCATTTTTAAGCGATTTTTTTATACCATTTTTTTTTTAATTTTTAGGTTTGAATTATTACTTTAATTAAAAAATTGAATTTATTTCGATATCTATGGCTTACTTTAAAGTTAGGTACTAAACAAGATGAGTAGTGTAATCGTACTGTTTCTAAGATTACATCAACTTACTGAAATTAACACATAGAGTTTCAAGTCAGTAGAGCTGTTCCGAAGTAATCTATGTCCCTACAAAAAATATACAATGAGGATGTGAAATATGGAAAAAATTCATTATTTAAAAAACGCGTGGTCTTTTTAAAAATCGTGGAATTTTTTCCGATATAATAAATCATACAGGGTAACTCGAAAGAAAATGTACAATAATAAACTTTGATTTGTTAAATAGTGATCCCCAATTTTTGTATACTTCATACTTAAGATCACGAACGTTTTTCCTATTACATATCCTATATCTAAATGTAACTATTTTCAATTGATCGGCAGTTAAAAATCGAAATGAAGTAGTAACAATAGTGAATTTGTCATTTTATTAAATGTTGAAAATGCTTCCCATTGGTTTTTGACAGTTACCTAAGTGATGTATAAATTCATTCTGAACATTTATGACTACTTCCGCAATAATTAACTATATTTCTTGAATAATCGGATTCTTTAAGTTTTCGATGTCAATGGACTTAATTTGGAAAACTTTATCTCTACAGCAACCCCACAAAAAGTAGTGAAGAAGTTTAAGTCTGGAGACCTCCGCGGCCACTCTGTAGATTCTATTCTTCCACTCCACCTGTGGCGATGGTGAAATTAGCGAAAGATTAGGATACCTTTCTTGAAATAACTGACACAATTATTCTTGGGTTCTTACCCTATCGCCATCTTCTATTTTTTTATTTTATTTTCAGTTAAAATTAACTTAAAGTGACAATTTAGTAAAATGTGACAAACGAATTGGTCATTGAATCGGTTATGCTGGTAAAGAATCATTGTATTTCATTTCGAGTTTTACCTGTTGATATATCAAAAAAAGTCCAGAATTTTTCAGGGAGTTTATAAATTTAATAAAATTGAGGGTAACTATTTAAAAAATCAAAGCTGATGATATCACAGCTTCTTTCAAGTCACCCTATAAAACTTAGTATATGAAAAAAACGTATCCAAGCAATTTATCAAAAACCCAAAGTTTTTAAATAATAAACTTAATCCATACTTTATGTCCTCATTGTATACAACGGTCGATTTGACAACTTTTTTTTTTTGAGGGCGGGAAAAAAGTAAGAAATCAGATGGAAAATACATACATCATTACCAAACTAAAACGTATTTTCTAAGTAGATTATTAAAGTTAATATGTTTGTACGTCAAATTTCCTTGAAACGAGCGCAATTCAGTTTATGATAGAAATTATGTTGTTAATACATAAATACATTAAAATTAGCTCAAATTTTCCATTTAGTTCCAACAGACTGTCTCATCTTTTCCGCTGAGGCTGGCAGAGAAACTAGTTTCACCTTTTTAAAAGAGAAACCCCTATACTCCAATAAGGAAAATCATTTGAGTCAGCTTTATACCATCTAATAAGGGAAATATAATCTACCATAAATAATTTGAAAATAACAGATATTAATGGAGCATTTGATTACATCTCTTTTATTTTCATGGTAACGTCTACCAGAAGACATGACATAGACGATATTTATGCAAGCAGATACAAAACACGCGCTAACGCAGATAAGCACAATCAAATCTGTTGGAGGAAACCCACAAGAATGGGTTGTGTCCTCTCTCCTATGGGATCGGGTGGTTGATGAACTTCTGGTCCACCTCAGCAGTCGAGTCTATTGCAGCTATGGATAAGCTGATGATCTAGTTATATTCATCTATTACTATCTATCATCAATGCCAAAATCGCTGGTGTGGGATACAGGCACATCACACATAGATAAGCACATCATCCGGCAAACTAAGCCCTGATATCCTGTGCCTAAGCAGACAACAAATTAGGCAATTGAGAAGATTGATGACAGCCATTATATATATTCAGGACTTTAGTTGCTTTAAAAAACTAAATATATAAAATTATAGCTCTGTATTTTAAATATATTATATCATGAAGGTGTGACAGTAAAATGGAAGGTCAGGTTCGCAATTACGAGAGAAGAGGAAATACCAGTAGGTGCGTAAATTTGTAAGTAAAAAAAAATCTTAATGCTAAGTTTCTTTTTTTCAATTTTTTCGGAAGTGTGCCGAATTTTCCTGTTAAAATTTCGTTTAATACTGGAACAAGAAAAACAGGTTCCGTCGAAAACCAACAATAATCATGAGAGCGCGATCTTCGGCGTCTATACTATATTTAGGATGAATAATTTGACTTTACTAGTACCAATGGAGAAATTGTGACGAATTATTAAGTTGCAAGCTTGTCTAGCTCTCGACTGGATATAAAAAATTATGATATTGATCTAAAATTGATAAAATAACTCATTTTGTGTAATAAAGTGGAAAATATATAACGTAGCAATACAAATTTGTATAGAATAAATTGCTAACTGTATTTTAATTTGAGAATCGCATAAGAGTGAGAGTTCCTCAAATTGAGAATTATGTAAATTAATCACTTTTAATCATTCATCTTAAATTAGAGCGCCTACGATTTTATAACCAAAATAAATAATCAAACTAGTAATCTAAAATATGAATGAATATTCGTTGACATAATATATTATAATTTTGACTTTTATAGCTTTTGATATGATTATACAGTGTGAAATAGAAAGCTATTTTACACTATTTAGTGCACGATTTCCATGAAAATAAAAATCATTTTTCTCATTTTTTTTTTAATTTGTTTTATTTTTCCCTTTTTAGTTCTCAAAACGTACGGCGCCTTACAAACCCTGACTTGTGAGGGAAAGTGTAGCGCACGCGACAGGTCATGTTTAGGCTCGCTAGTGCCACTCCGTCCTCGGCGCGCTGCAAACCTTAACTTGGTAGGGTGGATCAATCAAACTAGCCAGACTCGATGGGTCTCCGATCAGCATTGCGTAGTTCCTGTGACCCTGGTTATAACTAGGACCAGAGTAGTCATTATGTAGCATGTAACGAATCCACACTTGGTAGGACTACGTACACGAAGATCCTGTAGCCACCCACTTTTTTCACCATCAGACCATCTGAGTGGTATATATATATATATATATATATATATATATATATATATATATATATATATATATATATATATATATAATAGACACAAGTCAACAAGTCCGATACATGATATCAACGCATTGCGAGAATGATTTTAATTGTGACTACGGTCAAGTCGATCAGTGTAGAGGAATTTTTTAAAATGTCGATGCTTGAATATTGAGCAAATCAAAGAACGCACGGATGCTGTTTACGGCTACTATTGTCCATCATTTGTTACAATTAAGACATAGTTCAAAGAGGGCTGGAATACACTACCCTAGTAGCCTTCACAAAGAAAAGAAACCTGAATCTGAAAACCATCAGAATGGATGGAAATGTTATTGAGTAGAAGTCAAAGGTCAAATATCTGGGAACGACCCTAGATAATGAACTCCTCTGGAATAAACATGAAAAAGAAGTAATCAACAAGGCTAAGAAATCCTTGATGGTTTGTAGAAACTTTGTGGGAAGAAGATGGGGACAAGCTCAAAAATTCTGCAGTGGATTTACACTGCAATAGTGAGACCGATCATCAAATATGAGGCAGTGATCTGGAGCAAAAGAACCAGTCTGGCTAAAACAATAGTTAATCTCTCGAAAGTTCAAAGACTGGCCTGTGCATGTATAACAGGGGCAATGAAAACCTGCCCAACGGCCGCCATGGAAGTAATCCTAAATCTTACTCCACTATATATATTTCTAGAGAACATGGCGAAGAGGACGATTTATAGGATGATGAGAGATGAGGTCATAAAACGAAGGCCCAATCTCCTATCCAGAAATCAATAAATCTGCGACATGCCCCAAGATGAAATGAAAAAGAAATTCGGTTTTGTGAAAAACTTCAACACCAAATTGAGTCGCAAAAGCGAATAGGAAAGAAACACCATTGAAATACTCAGCAAGAAATCCATTATATGGTATACAGATGGCTGCAAAACAACGGAGGGAACTGAAGTAGGAGCATATGGACCCGGCACCAGACACTACGAAAGCTTGGGTAAGTAAGTCACCCAGCATTTTCCAGGCAGAAATACATGCCATTAGGATATGTATTCAATTTAACAAGGAGAAAAACTATCACGACCAAAAGATTATCATCATGGCGGATAGTCAAGCAGCCATCAGTACGCTGAGCGCTCATGTTGTCAGTTCCAAGATGGTCTGGAAATGCCTAGAGGAACTAAATTATTTGAGCAAGAATAATATAGTCACTCTGATGTGGGTGCCGGAACATACCGGGATAGAGGGGAATGAAATAGTAGACAGGCTCGCGAGAAAAGGGGCTGAGATATCATTTCTTGGGCCAGAGCCTTTCTGTGGAATCAGTAGCAGCATAATGCTAGAAGAACTAAAGATAGAGGAAGATAGCAGCAGATCCAATTATTGGACGGAGCTGCAAGGATTCAGACAAGCGAAGATACTTTTGGGGAATTACGAGCAGTAGAGATTTAAAGAACGCATAAGCTTGAGTAAAAACCAGCTCAGAGTTCTGACAGGGGTCCTGACGGGGCATTGCCACCTGAAGGGACACCTCAAGAAACTCGGACTGGTAGAAAGAGAAGAGTGCAGATTGTGTAAGGAGGAGGACGAAACCTCTATTCATATCTTTTCAGTGTGCTGCGCTCTAGAAAATCCTAGGATGTGGTTCTTGGAAACACGCCAAATCGAAGAAGGGGAGCTACCCTCCTTGAAGCCGTCCAACATCCTAAGATTCCTGAGGGAAATAGGACTGGAGGATCTGCTCTAGCCGATAAGGTAATTCTGAAGGCTGGCCAGCAGTAGGGGGGCACAGTAGACCTACCAGATCGCAATGTACCGACCCCCAAATCTACGCACACACACATACACACATACAATTACAAATTAGTCAAAGTTATTTTGATGGAGACGTCAATCATTGGAGTCGCCCAAAGCAATAAAAAGCTTATAACCTTTATCTTCTGGGACTGCCAAGGTATCCTACTGATAGTTTTAAAGAACGAAAAACAGCCATTAAAACGGAGTATTACTGTGCTTTACTACGGGCGACTATTATCGAGAAACGTCAACGGCAAACAGCCGCCGCCAAGAGGTTCGGTTACTTCTGATAATGCTCCAGCCCACACTGTTCCGATTTCAAAGGCCATTGCACGAGAATGCAATTTCACTGAACTCAGTCATCTCCCATGTAGCCCCGACCTGGCTCTCTCCGATTACACAGGTTTACAAAAAAAAAATTGAATCCAAATCTGAGATCTGCTAACCTCATCACGTCAGGTTCAAGGTCATTCCAAGGTCAAACGGAGTATAATTCACTAAATAAATCTAAAGAAGTAGATATGTAGGTTTTTGAGGTCACTGAATCCAAATTTAGGATTTGTTTAATCCCCCAAGATCAACCAGAGGTCATTTCAGAGTCATTAAAAGGTCAAATTGAGTATGTGCGCCCCCCCCCCCGCAGATTTTTGAATGCCCCCTATTATTTGGCACCAATCTTGATCCTTCGTATTTCTTCATTTTCAAAGGACTTGTAGGCGTCCCTAGATTAGCTACGCCTCTCGCACCGCGGGATCTGCGGGGTCATTATTTACGCCACTGACCTCAAGGTTGACCACTAAACCACTAAATAAATCTGTAAAAAATTAAAACCCACGCGCAGCTAGATCGATATCCGTTACACAGCAGACAATTAAGCGGATCGAGTTTTTGAGCCGAAACTCTAGCCCCAAAACCACGTATCCCACGCGCAGCTACATCGATGTTCGCTACAAACAGGTGGAGGAACAGAGCAAGTTTTCTAGATGAATCCCAAACCTCTAAAACCACATACCCCACGCGCAGCTAGATCGATATCCGTTACATAACAGCTAGGCTAGCGAAGTAACTTTTTATAAATGTATAACACAATTCCCAAGTTCTCATACATGCTGTGCCAGGAGGATATGGTTTTCGGAGAGCTTACTAGATCGATATCCATTACATAACAGCTAGGCTAGCCATGTAACTTTTTATAAATGTATAACACAATTCCCAAGTTCTCATACATGCTGTGCCTGGAGGATATGGTTTTCGGAGAGCTTACTAGATCGATATCCGTTACATAACAGCTAGGCTAGCCATGTAAGTTTTTATAAATGTATAACACAAATCCCAAGCTCGCATACATGCTGTGCCTGGAGGATATGGTTTTCGGAGAGTTTGGGTTTTATTTCATACACTCATAAATCTTTGCGTTTCGCCCCTTATCTGCTGCATAACAGGCATTGATCTCACTCTGCGTGGGATATGTGGTTATGAGAGCTTATGTTTTGGTATAAAAACTTGGTCGGCTCGTCTGTCTACTGTGTAGTGGACATCAATCTAGCTGCACGTGGAGTGTGTGGTTTTGAAAACTTGGGTTTCGCCTTAAAAACTCGATCCGCTCGCCTGTCTGCTGTGTAATCGATATCAATCTAGTTGTGCGTGGGTTATGTAAGACAGAAGTAAATAAATAAACTGTCACAAAATAACATCCAACGAGTGCAAAGCCGCCAGCAACAACTAGTATAAAAAAAAACATATGTAAAGAGCACATCTAAGAAAGATAAACCTGTAATTTTGGTATCCTTCAAATATAAGTCCTAAGATTCAATAAATACAAATATAACTTTATGAGTTTTAATTTTTATTCATGTCTATTCGAACTTTTATATGAGTTCACATAAAGTTTTCAGAAATGCAAAGAACACATATGTTATTTAAAATTGTAACATAGTTTGCAAAAAAATATTTAAATATTTTTTTCTAGAGCTTTACTATCTGTTACCTTTACCTCTAGAATCAAATTTTTTGAAGAAATGCGAAAAAATTCGTAAACGCCTCAGATTCCAAGACATAATTTGCAAGGTCAGTTTGATAATATCATCCTTTTTTGACGATACACTGGTAACGAAAGTATTATGATAATACGACAGGCATTTTAATGTTTTATAGCTCGATTTCTGCACATTAGCCACATAAAAATCTAAATATTGCATCATTGCAACTAAAGCTACTTCTACAAAAAGAACTTTGCTAGACGTACTGCGAACTAACTTTCAAAATTATTTCTCAAAAAATTAGAAACGTTTACCGACAAGGTTATACTAACGTCAGTATTAAATTAATTTAGATCTACTTTTAAAGTGTTAAGAATGCGGTAAAAATTACTAAAAAAATGAAATTTAATTTATCGATTATTTTATATAAAGATAACCGTAACAAATTAGTGAACTGTTCATATCCGTAGAATCTCAACAGAAATACCCAATTGCTTCATATAGTAATAAGGAGCGGCAATTTCATAATTAAATCCTCGTCATAATTACATAATTTTAACAAGAATTTCTGTTGGAAATATGGCGGCAATAATAATTATTTGTTTAATTTTTATTGACATATTGAATACGGCCAAAACGGGTTGCATTATCTGAAAAACGAATAATACTTACATATAAATTTGAAAAGAACAGTCGATGTAAATGTAACACATGGAATGTCTTATTTTTTGAATTCTATGATGTAAAATTCGAATGTATATTAATTATAACAAAAAAATTTATAAAAAAATTGAAACGACTTCTAAAAAAAACACCAAAAAGTGGTTTCATTAAGAAATAATTTGGCGCCGACTTAAAAAATTTCAATATCATATAAAAATTTATATTGTTATTTTTCGGTTTTAAGCGCTTTTTTAGAAGTCGGTTCAATTTTTTTTTTTTTAATTTTATTTTTCGATTTTTAGTTTTAAATTTGATATGATATCCAGTGGCGTAACTAAGAGAATGCCCCCCCCCTCCCCCGCTAAGTATTGAATGTGTCCTACTATTTTGCACCCATCATTATTTCATTAAGGGAATTGAGGGCACCCTTGGATTGGCTGCGCCCCGCCCCACCCGCTCTGCCGAGTCGTTACTTACGCCACTGATTATATCCATAAATTATCCTAAAGTAAGTACCACGTGAGATTAATGTATCTTGCAATGATTTAAGGTCAGAAAAAAGTATCCATTTTATTCAAAGTTATACACTACACCATTGAATCTGACACATTAAATTTTTTTTAAATAATTTTAAGCCCGCTATTTACACCTTCAAAAACGACTCAGTGTCAATTTTGAATAAAATCGAAAATGTAAAATTTTCAGTCCGTCATATTGGATTCTCTATATTTGATATTTTAAAAATAATTGTAAATTCCTAATTCACATCCTCAAGAACGCTCCTACACCAATTTAAAAAAAATCGATAGATGTACAATTTTTAGGACGCCATATTAGATCCGCCAAGTTGAATTTTTTTTTAAATAATTTCAGATTCGTTATGTGCAATCCCGAAAACTTCCCTATCCCAATTTTCGAGAAAATCAGAAAAAAATAATTTTTTTTGTCCGCCATATTGGATTTGCCATATCGAATTTTTTAAAAATTATTTCAAATTCGTTATATGCGACCCCAAAAACTCCCTCATACCAATATTGGACAAAATCAGATAAAATTAATTTTTTTGTCCGCCATATAATCAGCGCGGATTTTACTGCACCAATTTCATACAAAATTATATGGGGCGACCGCAGCAACTGCCTAAATATAACGTAAAAAAATTCATTCATATCAGTGCCGCCGTGCCGTTTCCGAGTAATCGATGTACATACATAAGAAAAAATACATAACGGTGAAATTGAGACGCTCCTTCCTTTAGAAGTAGTATGTGCACTTATTAAATATTATTACATCGTCTCTCCATATCATGGGTCAAAAATCTAAGAGAATGATACACTTTTAAAAATAACCGTAAATTTAATATATGTTCCTTAATCAAATTTAATTATTTTGTACCTTAAATCGTGAATAAGTGACATGTACTTTCAAATTAAAGCTTTGTACATTAAATTTAATTGAATGTTACACAAAATTTCAATAAAGTAACTGAAAATAAATCAAATTTAATGTATAGTTACATGAAATTTAATGTAAAAATTATTAAATTTAATGCATTAGCATTAAATGCATTTAATAAACGGTTTAGGAAATTTGCTTCCAACGCATTACCTTAAAATTAATATGATTTTTTTACAGTGTATGTACACGCCAAGGTAAAGCATTTATTTTTTTCGATTTTTAAATCATATTGCCTTATTACTATTTTAGTACACTGTAAAAAGAAATGCATTAAATTTAAGGTAAATGTGCTGGAAGCAAATTTCATAAATCTTTTCTTAAATTCAATTAATGTAATGCATTAAATTTAATAATTTTTACATTAATCTAAATGAGTGTATTCCATTAAATTTAGTGTACTCATACAGTAAATTTAGAGTTTGGCCATTACTTTTTAAGGTGACTATATATATTGAGTCCTTTAAGTAACTTTTATTACACTAAATAAAAAGTTCCATACAAGTTGCGCCATCTCCCGGAATCTCATACAATGAACCATGAATATTAATGTAAATTCCTTTAATGTTAATGTACATGTGAATTAATTTTAATGTATAGAAAGTTGATATATCGTTTCAGTTACTCTACTGAAATTTAAGATACCATTTAATCAAATTTAATGTATAACGAACTGATATTTCAATGAATTTGCTTTAAATTCAAAGTAAATGTAAATTATTCTTGATTTAGAGTACAAAGCCATAAAATTTAATGTAGAATGTACATTAAATTTGCATTAAATTTAAGGTTATTTTTAACAATGTACTTAATTGGAACAGCCTTTTTAATTCCAGTTAAAGGAAAATTGGCATATTCAAGAGGAAGAAAATATTTTAATTATATACTCTAAGGTGGACAGTTTGACTGTTATAGCTAGAGGCGTCTTTACTCGCGGGGGGGGGGGGTGAAAAGCACTCATTCGCCATGTTCTAGGGAGAGCTACACCTTAATCTTGACTGTATACAAGAGCAGAGAAAAACATCGAGTAATTCTGATGCCAGTAAAGGTAATCCAATACAAAACCAATACTATTTAAATTAAATTTTGTTAAACCTAAATTTGGCTATTTAAATATCTTAAGTATTTACCACTTACCATTAGTGAACCAGTGTACTTATTGTTAATTATATTATTTTTCTCTACGTGTATTAACTCTGAAGTTGTTGGAGGTATCTGTGTCTTTTTCCGCGCCGAAAAACCGCCGATTTTTCCCCCTCCGACGAATGGATAAAACCTGGCCCAGTCTATATCTAGATCACCACTAAGTTGAAAAATGCAGATTTTTTGTCAGGAAATCCTGGGAAAAATATTTTCACGCGAGTGTAAATATCAAAAATAGTGCTTCAACTGGGCTTTTCTAAAATTGTCAAGGTTTAAAATAAATTAAAAAAATTTAGACCAGCGAACCATATCCATCATATCCCTATGTATTTTTTGATGCTAAATACGAATTCAAGGTCAAAAAATTTGTGCATCCCCAAAATAATTTTCACGTGCTAAAAAACACCCTTTGAATAGGGTGAAAATGAGACTAAGCACCAAGAATATTAGTTTGGTTTTAATGAATCACGTAAATTAAAAGTAACTATTAGCGTCCATTCAATAGATTCGGAACACCTCCGTAGGGGATGAAAACTAACCTAATATTTTACCAAACGGATCAAAAACAAACAGTTTTGAATGGTGGCAATACCATGATGAAGGTACCCAGTTCAGAGTAATATTTTGGCTACGTAAATCAGCAAAGGGACGTTAACATTTTATAGATGGTATATTCATATTAAATCGCAGTTTTGTTTTACACGCTTTTAATGTTAAAATTATTTTATAGAATCAGTTGCAAATTTAAATTAGAGACTAGCAGTGGCGTAAATAACGACCATGCAGACCCCACGGTGCGGGGGGCGCCATCAAGTCCCTTGATGAAAATGGAAATATACGAAGGATGAAGGTGGGTGTAGAATAGTATGGCGCATTCAAAGATCATCGGGAGGACACACAAACTCATAGTTACGCCACTGGAGACCAGTAATCATTAAAAAGGTTTACTTTAATCGTTTCTGCTGCTGGGTTCTATAAAATTCGAGAAATTATATGTACAGTATCCTCGTTTAGGAACTTCAAGCTACCAAAACTAGCCAGTAAACAAAAAAAGAGAAAACATATAGCTCGATTCTGCACATTAGCCGCATAAAAATCTAAATATTGCATCATTGCAACTAAAGCTATTTCTACAAAAAGAACTTTGCTAGACGTACTAACTTTCAAAATTATTTCTCAAAAAATTCCAGAAATTATATGTACAGTATCCTCGTTTAGGAACTTCAAGCTACCAAGACTAGCAAGTAAACAAAAAAAGAGAAAACATACTATAGAAGTCGTCCAAAAAAGAGTGTTCATAAACGTTCATGAAAGATCACTAATGATGCGACTGTTGACAAGCCATTGTCACCTAAGGGGCCATATTCACAAGATTGGCATCGCAAATGACCCGACGTGTAGATGGAGTCTGGAGGAGGACGAAACTGTGCCCAGCACTCAATCGATTGAGACAAAGATATTTCGGAGATACAATTTTGTTACTGGAAGCAGTTAAGGAAGGTCAGTTAACGAGGCTGCTTGGATTCGCAAAGGCGATAGGCATTGAATGACCTGCAGCTATGGTGGGATATAATGGGTCCAATGAGGCCTACGCATTGATGATCAAATATCGCCACCTTTGTTTCATTCATCATCATCATCATCATCATCAATGTCCGCATTTATAACCAGTTTTTTAACTTTTAAAATATATTGAGTTCATCGCCAGTCCATATTGCTGCATGTAGAATTATCTGCCTTAATTCTTTCTGAATAAAAATTGCGATTTACTGCTGAAAAAAAAACCGTTGATTGCACGCGAATGTTTACATCTGAGTTAGATTGGTGCAGTATTTTGGTCAATCTTAGCATCTGTAAAAATAGAAATATTGTTATTTCCTATGATTTTTTCCCTGTCTCTCCTGCATCATTCGAATTTAGAGGTGGTTTCTCGTGGCTCTATGAAAGAAGTTTTCAAGTACATCTGTAGTTTCATCTTACCTTTGCAAAATTCAGTCGTTTTGAGCTCTTTCAGCAGTCAATGTAGCTTTTTTTTGAAATGCATATTGCAAGGGGATATTTATCACCCCCTCTAGAGAAATAATTAAGTAACATTGGCATCACTAGAGTATATACTTCCGGCTCATAGTAGTGCACTATTTTTTTCTCTCTGTTTCTTGCCACTTCTCAAAACTGAGATATTTCCAGATTTTTTAGCAAACATTGTTGTTTTTGAACAGTTTGGTAAAATATTAGGGTAGTTTTTACCCCCTAAGGAGATGTGTTTCAAGTATATTAAATGGGCGTTTGTCTTTACTCTTAATTTATACATAATGCACCTTAAAATTCACATAATTCAATTCTTTAAGATCAAACTACTATTTTAGGATCCTTGTATCATTTTCCCCTTATTCAGAAGGTATTTTTCGGTGTTAGAAAATTATTTTAGAGATGCACGATTTTTTTGACCTCGGATTCATATCCAACGTCCAAAAATACATAGGGATTTGATGAAGATGGTTTATTGGTCTAAAAATTTTTAATTTGAAATCTTGACATTTTTGGAAAAACTCATTTGAAGCACGATTTTTGATATTTACACTCGTGCGTAAATTTTTTCCCCCAGATTTCCTGACAAAAAATCTGCATGTTTCTAGTTAATGGTGATCTAGATATAAGCTGGGCCGTCCGAGGGAAAAAAAATCGGCGATATTTTGGCGCAGAAAAAGACACAGGCACCTCCAACAACTTCAGAGATAATATATGTAGAAAAAAATCCTGTAATTAACGAAAAGTAAGCTGGTTCACTAATTAGAGTTAGAACTACTACCAATTTGTTTAATACAAATACAATTCCCATCGATATTTTAATACTGTCAGTTATTCCGAATCTGCCTCATCTTTGCGCCTATATCTTACTTTACCAGTAACGGTCTTTTTAAAAACTTATTTTATTATAAAATAATTTGTGATCATATTCAGACCAACAGCTTCTAGAATACAAACACATAGCGCTAATTTGTGACATCATCGCCCGGCGTGAAACTGTTTCACTTGAAAACGGCTAGAGATAACTACTAGCCGATACGTCGTGATATTCAACAAAAATAAAGACAATGGAAGTCCAACAGATATCTACTACTTCGCAATTTCCTAAAGTATTTCAGGCAGAAGTAAATGCAATTTTACAAAGCGTAGGAAAAATTATTAAGAGAGATTACAGCAGATCCACATATGCGTATATTCTCACTATCAAGCAATCCCGAAAGCATTCAACATATAATCTAGACAGGTCTAGGAATATCAAAGTAAACTTTTAACTAGAAAAAAATAACATATTCACGCTACAATGAGTCCTAGGGCATGAAAGTTTTCATGGTAATGGAAAAACAGATGAGGCTGCCCAAAATTAGGCAGAAACCCAGTAAATAAAAACACACTAAGAGTAATTATAGGAATAATAACTGGATACATAGCCATCAAAGTTCACCTGCAGAAAATGAATCGTTACGAAGAAAACATTAATACCAGCAAACTTTCGGGTAAACAAACCTGGAATTGATCGAAATTCATACCACTCCTTAGCAGAACTGTACAAATTAGCGCAGGAACTTAAGTTAACAAAGTGTCTAAGGTGAGCATAATAGGCCCATACTAATAGTAGTGAAGTCAGATTAGAACGGATCAATTGAAAAGGAGGTATCCATCCTTTTTGTGCACCATACTGTATTCGCTGTTTTGAAATTAGTTATCTGAGATTATTATATACTTCAAAGTTATAAAAAAGTTTTTTTTTTGATTTTTCAAATGTGACGCTTGATATTACTAGACCTCTCCTTCAAAACCTACTTGGATTTATATTGATATATTTTTTTATCTCTAAAATATGGTCAACTTAAATTGCTTAGTTTGGCATAATAATATATTAACGGCCACTTATCCAATCTTGGACAAATTAACTTCTTTTTTAAGGAAGTGATATTTTCTCGTCTAAATGCTATTTTAAGAGATGGTCTTTCGATTAGTGGTATCAGTTTTTCGCACAATCCATGGAAAATTTAATATAGCGGATCAAAGTTAAGGTTTCTAACCAGAGTTTCAAACCAATTAGCAAAAATAGTAAGCTTGAAGCGAGGTCGTTAGCGACCTAGAAGCGAAATCCAGATATTAGTCGAACTTTTTCGAGGTATGTGAAAATGAAAATATAGTCAGAATTTTAAAATTGCCTCTTTCAATATGGCGGACTAAAATTTTGGATCCAGGAATTTTTGAGGTCGCTAATTACGAAAATCAATTCAAATTTTTCTAATTCTCATATTTAAGATACCGTATTTACTTCAATTCATAAGATAGCAGATTTCACTGACGTTTAGCATCGGATGAAGACTACGGGAATAAAATCTGCAATTTTATGAATTAAAGTAAATACACCATCTTATATATGAAAATTTGGAAAACTGAAATTGATTTCCGTATTCAGCGATTTCAAAAACCCCTGAGTACAAAGTTTCATACACAATTTCGAGTTTTTCAAAAATTTTAGTCCTCTATATTGTATCCCTTATCTTAGAAATAACAGTTTTATGATATTTTTGAAAAAAATTTACAGATAAAAGAAGCTACCAATCCAAGTAGATTTTGAAGGGGAAAACCGGTACTTTAAACAACCATAGTTAGCGATAAAAATTAAACTTGTTCTGTTACATAATTTCAAAAATAACGAAAAACAATAATTTTTGCACTTTTAGATACCACGAAAAACCGAAGCAATAGGTCAGTTCCATATTCAGCGTATTGAAAACCTTCGGAAAAGTGTAGTCTGGTTTCTGGTTGTGAAATTTGTCAGCCTGTATAGTTGAAAAATATTTCACACATGAAATTTTTGGAAGACCGAAAAAATCATACTTTTCTTAGAAATATTAAATTATTCAGGGACAAAATGAAGAATCGGCTGTGAAGAATCGATTGGCAATGCGATTATCTACATTTTAAGACTGATTTGAAAAAATTTATATATGCCAATACGCCCCTTGCACACTGGTTTGTTGTAAAAAATCATTTATTAAACTTCAACATTACCAAACATATATATATATATATATATATATATATATATATATATATATATATATATATATATATATATATATATATATACAGGGTGATTCAAAAATCGATCACGAAACTTAAGGGGGTGATTCTACTTGACAAAATAAGGGTAGAGCTTCATATAATTTTTTTTCAAAATGTCATTCGTTTTCGAGTTACAAGCCGTCCAAGTTCAAGTTTTTATTTTTTGTTTTTTGAATTACTCGCTTACAGGAAAACCGATTTGACTAATATTTGAAAAATAGGCTAAGTCTTCTGCGCTTCATCATTTTAGTAACAATTCACATTGATTGTTTGCCGCTAGAGGGCACTTTACCTACATTGAAAATTGTTTTTTTGTCATAATTTTTTAGTGTTGACAGCTACACTAGTTTTTGGCATAATTTCTGAAAGACTGATGCCAGGCCTTTAAAAAAGGTGCTCTTTATTTACATCGCTAAACCCAACGGTTTAGACGTAAATCACCCTTAAAAATTAAGTGGTAAATTTACTTTTCTCATTTAATTACCACCAGCTACCAGGTAAATAGCTATCAAAGTATACTAGAGCTGTCAGTTTAACATCAAATAAATTCGCTTTTTAAACTATTTAATTTATAATCTTAAAATAACTAATAATGGCTAATCAGTAAATATTCATATTATGGATTATTGCGATATACATTTAATTGATAAAAATTAATGAAACAGTACTAAACAAACTAAAAAAGATTCTCAAAATGTCCCCCATTTTCTTCCATACATTTCCTAACACTCTTCAAAAAATGTCGCCTAACTCGATGAAAAATTTCTGGTGTTTCTTTAATAATTTGGCACTTTTCGATTATCCTGAAGCGAAGATCCTCGACGTTGATTACTGGAATATCGTACACCAATTGTTTCAAATGACCCCAAAAGAAAAAATCCATAGGATTAAGGTCTAGTGACCTCGCTGCCCATGCCAATGGTCCACTTCGTCTTATCCATCTCTCAGGATACGTTGCATTCAAATACTGTCGGACACGTATACTAAAGTGGGGCGGAGCTCCGTCTTGGAGGATCCACATGTTGGCCCTTACTTCCGATGGCACATCTTCCAGATACAATGGGAGACGATTTTGGATAAAATCTAAGTATACGTCACCAGTTAATGGGCCATCAAAGAAATGAGGACCAATAAGGTAATCTCCTATTATCCCTGCCCACACATTTAGTGAAAATCTACGCTGATGTTTCGTTTCTACCACATTGTTTGGGTTCTCGTAAGCATATGTGTGGATGTTGTGTAGATTTGTTATGCCATCACGAGTGAAACCAGCTTCGTCAGTGAATAATATGACGCCAATTAATCGATTATCGTGTTCATACTTAGCTAGGATCTGATTGCACATTTCCAACCGGCTCGGCCGATCATCGTCATAAAGAGCCTGCACCTTTTTTGAATGAAACGGGTAGAGTTGTTCTTCTCTTAGTATCCTCCATGAACTAGCCTGACAGAGCCGCACTTCATTCCCAATTTTTCTAGTACTAATACCTGGATTATCTTCAATAATTTCAAGCACTCTTTCTTCTTGTTGCACGTTTCTAGCAGTTCTAGGTCTTCCCCTATTTCCATTATAACTTTTAAAGGAACCACATTCCGCAAGCCTCCTGTGCACACTGGAAAATGTTTGAGCATGAGGGATATTTCTTTCCGGATAACTCTTCATATAATATCTTCTTGCCAACTCTGCATTACCATTTGCTTTTCCATAACAAAAATGGATATCACACTATTCGATATTTGAATATTGGTGATTAGCCATTATTAGTTATTTTAAGATTATAAATTAAATAGTTTAAAAAGCGAATTTATTTGATGTTAAACTGACAGCTCTAGTATACTTTGATAGCTATTTACCTGGTAGCTGGTGGTAATGAAATGAGAAAAGTAAATTTACCACTTAATTTTTAAGGGTGATTTACGTCTAAACCGTTGGGTTTAGCGATGTAAATAAAGAGCACCTTTTTTAAAGGCCTGGCATCAGTCTTTCAGAAATTATGCCAAAAACTACTGTAGCTGTCAACACTAAAAAATTATAACAAAAAAACAATTTTCAATGTAGGTAAAGTGCCCTCTAGCGGCAAACAATCAATGTGAATTGTTACTAAAATGATGAAGCGCAGAAGACTTAGCCTATCTTTCAAATATTAGTCAAATCGGTTTTCCTGTAAGCGAGTAATTCACAAAACAAAAAATAAAAACTTGAACTTGGACGGCTTGTAACTCGAAAACGAATGACATTTTGAAAAAAAATTATATAAAGCTCTACCCTTATTTTGTCAAGTAGAATCACCCCCTTAAGTTTCGTGATCGATTTTTGAATCACCCTGTATATTCATCATGTATTCTCCCTCATTCAATATTCCTATAGTCCCTTCTTCTATTAGGTAATGTAATATATATATATATATATATATATATATATATATATATATATATATATATATATATATAAATAGACGATGTGAAAGGTTGAATTCCGTCAATAATTAATAAACAAAATGTCAGGATATGTACCGGTAAAATTAAATATTCTTAAAGATTTTAATACTGTTTTAGAGTGTTTGTTTGTTTTTAAAACTGTACATATATATACTGTGTGAATGTTTCAATTATATAAAAAATATTTTTAGGAAGGAAAATAAATCAAAAATTTTGAAAATGCCTCAAATAAAGGGCAAAACGTCAATTTGTTTGTATTTTTTGTTAAATATAGAACCTGAACCCAAGAAAAGGCAAAATAAAGCAAAAATGATATAATATATGGTTCAAGAATGAAGAAAATATGGAAAATATAATATATATATATATATATATATATATATATATATATATATATATATATATGTGTGTGTGTGTGTGTGTGTGTGTGTGTGTGTGTGTGTGTTTGTATGTACTGTAAAATATAAAAAAATACTAAATTTAAGGATGACAATTTTTAAATATTTGACCTTTAATTCTAAAGATAATTCGAAGTAAAACAGTTTGTTTCCGAGATCTTTAATATCTTAAAAAGGGACATCTGTGTATATATTAACGAGACATACATAAATGCAAAATATAGGTAAAGTGAAAGATAGCACAAAAAGCAAAGCGAACCAAACATAAGTTTTTTTAAACAGGACACGTTACTCACATACGATGAGATGTTCCTAAAACGATTTCACTGAAACATTTGTAAGAAAATTTTAAGAAATATTTCGTAAACATTCCAATAATGTGGATAAAACATTTATCTCAAAGCAAGTCACTTCTTTACAAAAACTTTCTAAAACATTTCATAGAATAAACTGAATATGGTAAAATATAGTTTTTCATCATGAAATATTACGGAAACATTGGGACAATATTTCATTGAAGATTTCATGAAATCCCTCAAAAATAAAACATGAAATGTTTAGAGAAACATTTTTCAAACCTTTGCGAAATATTTACTGAAAGCTTTCATGATGAATTTAAAAATAAGTCATGATATGTTTCAGAAATATTTAAGAAACATTCCATGAATCATTTTCTGAAACGCAATATAAACCATCTTCTGAAAGCTTTCAAGAAACCTGTTCGAAATACATTCGAAGTATTTCTCAGCTACCTTTATGAGTGCGACAAATAGACAGCAAAAAAGATTTCCAAATGGTTCCATAAACGTTTGGAGAAAAGTTTCATGAAACGTATCATAAACGTTTTCAGAAATATTTCGAGAAAAGTCTTCGAAACCTTTGCGAAATATTTACTGAAAGCTTTCGTGATGAATTTAAAAACGAGTCAAGATATGTTTCGGGAATATTTAAGAAACATTTCATGAATCGTTTCCTGAAACGCTATTCATACCATCTTCCAAAAGCTGTCAAGAAACTTTTTCAAAATATTTGCGCAGTGTTTCTCAATAGCCTTTATGTGTGCCACAAATGCAGCGAAAAAGATTTCCAAATCACTACCTAAACATTTCGAAAAAAGTTTCGTGAAATATGTCATAAACCTTTTCAGAAATACTTGTTTTTTTCATTTGCTATATCTCGCAAGAGATTTTTCTGTTCAGATTGCACGAAATTTCGAGAAATGGTGTAGCTTGTATTGAGCTTTCTGTTTAATTTTATATAAGTTGTTTAAAATATTCACTTTTCTTATAGTGAGGTGTATTTGGATATTTTCTACTGAAAAGAACTAATAAGCTCGAAACCGGCTACAGATGGCGGTACACTACCAATAGAAAAGTTTCCACCTTTTTCTGATAGTAGTGCTTTTGATTCCTAACTAAAACAAAGCACGCCTGTCATTATAATATAAGGCTTTTTCAGTTTGTTTGGTTTCAAAAATATTTATCGAAATCTTTTTTTTTAAATTGACGACACATTTACGAAATATTTCACCAAGGGTTCAATGTATAAATGGATACCTCCTCAAAAATTTTTTAAAAGCTTTTGAAACATATCTCAAAATTGCCGTCAACTTTTCCAGAAGTATTAAGTAGCTCGCGTTAAAGTTGGTTAAAATCTTTCATAAATGTTTGAGTAAAAGTTTATTATATTTCATTAAGCTTTCATGCGATATTGCCTTCTTTGGAATCCTTTCAGAAACATTTATTTCTATGTCATATCGTCATTTGTAAAACGTTTCAATGCAACCTTTCTGAAACGTTTAAATCCTTGCATGAAACGTTTCTGAAACATTTTGAAATATTTCGTCTTATGTGGGTATATATTAAACTATTTTTAAATTCAACTACTGCCACTAACATTTAAATTTTTCATTTTGTCAGGTTTTGATATTTAACGATATAATGACTAATAATTTCCACTTTTGTATCTTTTATCTGTGCTAAAGGTATTAGCATAGATAGAATTACAAAAAGATTAGTTTTCATAACTAAACAAAGCCTCGAGCAAAAATTTAACGATTTAAAAACGTTAAAGTATTTCAAGACAAATTAATATGTAGGCTATTTCAAATCCTCAAGAGTTTTATGAAATAGTATATTAGATTTTACGGGGTTCCTTATGAGAAATAAAAGAGAAATATTTAAAACAGAGCTTAATTTTCAATATACAGAGTGATTGGAGTTTTTCGTGCAATATCAAAAAAAAAGACACGTTCCAAAAATAAATAATAAAGTTACCATCTAATCATTACCTTAAGGATAAACAGAAGTTCGTAAATATATTCAACGATTTTTAGGACCTTGTATCTAGAAAGTGAACTAAAATAAAATATTCTGAAGAAAAAATTTTATTTATGTCTGGAAATTTTTCCATAAAATATACCAAACTATTTTGATAACTCCCAATATTTAACTTCAAACAAATTTAGGATTAATAAATATATTCTTACACATTAAGCGTGTTCTTATACATAGATTTCAAAATTAAGTACTTACTCTTTAACGCCCAGATGTCAGCTTTCCTTAGCCCATCTATGTAACTATCGATATCCTTCTGGCAATCCCTTGAAATTTTATGTTTAAACTTCGGCCAATTTGCCATGAGGATTTCCGTATTATAAAAATCAAGCACCCTTTGTAAACTTGAAGGTACTATGTTATTTGGATTTTCACTACTGTCACCAACTTTAACAGGGGGTAAGGAATACCTTGGTTCCACCGAAGTACCCTCACTGTATTCCATTTCGCTGAGTTCGTCATTAAAAATTTCGGTGCTGTTGGATAAAGCACATCGCGAAAAACTTAATATAAAAAGAAATATGAAAAAATTCATTTTAACTTTGTTTATTTTCATTCACACAACATAAAAAATTAATTCTTTCTCGAAGAATGGTTCATACAACCCGCCTGCAAGACCACAGTATTACACTTAATTCCGCTATAACTTTCTCTCTCGTTTGAAAAGATAAGTAACCATTTCTTTGATATTGGCGCGGACCCCTTCTACCCGAGTCGATCATGTAACCTCCAGGAAGCTTTATGGTCGTATAATATTCTTATTATTATTTCGTAAGTCAAGTTATGTGTGGTTAACGCGAGTTTGCCAACATAATAATTGAAGTATACCATAAAAATCAAACATTTAGTAACCTACTTTATTAAAATAATTTTTTGCAATGTTATAGTTGTAACAGCAACCTGCTGGCAATATTTGTTTTTACAGCTATTTTTTTATTTCTCTTAATACCTCTCATCTGTTAACAATAACAATTTTTCTTGTTCTATTCCTTGTAGAAATTTTGATAAAAAGCAAATAAACTTTTACTTATTTTTAATTGGAAGTTTAATAGCTAAATTTCACACTTATAGTTTTATTGGATTTCGAAATACAACATTACGCCCTTTTCATTCCACTAGAGTGGAAAAAAGAGGTAGTTTGTTTATCTTTGCAAATAAATTAATTTGTAATATTTTACCCTTCAAGTTTTAATCAAATTATTGATACACCTAACCATAAAAATGAAATTTTTATAAAAAAAATTGAATCGACTTCTAAAAGTGCGCTAAAAAGTCAAGAACAACTATAAATTTTTATATGAAATTGAACTTTTTGAAGTAGGCGCCAAACTAATACCTGACAAAATGTGATTTGCATAAACATATTAAAAATACTTTATTTGTAATTGATTTCCTACCATAATTTGTATATATTAGTAGTTATTTACTTCATTTACAAATAATTTGGCGGTTCAATTTTTTTATGAAAATTTTATTTTCCTAGTTTTAGAATTCATTATGATATCCATAAATTATTTGAACTAAGTGCTAATTGAGATTAGTGTACCTCGCAATGACTCCAAGGTGGCAAAAAAGTACCCATTTTATCCAAAGTTGTAAATCACTCTAAAAAGAAACCACTAAAAGTTCTTTGGTTCTTAGAGTTTTCCAAATACCAGTAAAAGGTGTCAAACAAATATTTAGTCTGTTATAGTAAATCAACTATCTTAAATTTCAAATTAATTTTAGACTGGTAATATAGGCCCCAAAACCTTCCAATATCGATGTCTAAAGAACCTGAGATGTAAATTTCTTAGCTCGATATATTTTATACTGCATATTGAGTTTCTATACGCCTTAAGAACCCCAAAATACCAATTTTAAACAAAATCGGAATATGTAAAATTTTCTGTATTGTATATTGTATCTTATCAACTTAATAGTTGTAAAAAATTAACTTCATATTCGTAATACACGACCCCGAAAACCCTCTAATACCAAATCTGAAAAAATGCGAATAAGGTAAAATTTTCAACCCACCATATTGCATCCGCTCTATTGAATTTCAAAAAAGTTGTTTTCAGTCTTAATCTAATGGATTTGTCATATTGAATCCTGAAAAAATACTTTCAAATTCATCATTTACACCCTCAAGAACCCCCTATATCAGTTTGGGAGAAAAACGAAAAATGTAAAATTTTTAGGACACCATATTGAACCTGCCATGTTGAGTTTTTCAAAAAATAGTTTAAATTCATCATAAACACTAACAAAAATACTTCAATACTGATTTTAGACAAAATCGGGAGATATAGAATCTTTAATCCGTCATCTTGGATCCGCCATATTGAATTTTTAAAAAATAATTTCATATTCATTATGTGCGACCCCGAAAACCCCCCGTACCAATTTTGAAGAAAATTGAACAAAATTGATTTTTTTCGTCCGCCATATTGAATTTTTTAAAAATAATTTTAGATTCATTATGTACGACTCCGAAAACTCCCCCACACCAATTTTGGAGAAAATCGGACAAAATTGAATTTTTTATCCGCCATATTGAATTTTGAAAAATAATTTCAGATTCGTTGTATATGACCCCAAAAATTCCCCATACCAATTTTGGAAAAAATCAGACAAAATAAATTTTTTTGGCCGCCATATTGTCAGTGCCATCTTTGATATTAGATCAGCAATTTAATTCAAAAAAATATGGGACCACCGCAGCAACTTCCTGAACATAACGTAAAAAATTTCATTCAAATCGGTGCCGCCATTCCGAAGTAATCGGTGTACATACATAAAAAAAATACATAGTCGACGAATTGAGATATTCCTTCTTTTAGAAGTCGGTTAAAAATAGCTTACCATTGTATCACCTAATAAATCTAATCGTCGAAAATACAGCTTACTCTTTTTTTACCCTAATGGATTAGATTATTTTTAGTGATTTCACATGCTGAATTTTACATATCAAGGTATAATGTATATATACAAATATGTTTATCCTTCGATAACATAACCTACCCTGCTTTCATATATATCCTCAAAATTTCATATATCTGACATGAGCTGTTTATGCTGAATATCATCACCTTACCAGGGTGTAACATAACTATGGAAGAAATATTAAACAGGGTGTTTTCGAATCAAAAGTATAGATTGTCAAATAAGATCATGCCCTAGGAATTTTTCTTTTTAAAACTGGGAGTGACAACAATTTTTTCAAAATTAATAAGGGATAATATTAAAAGGAGATGTATAGTTTTTTTAAGTTATATTTTCTCTTTACAAATTTCTAGGACATTAAAATATTACAACCTTAATTCTGAAATGTAAAAGAGTATATTCAAATTCTTACAAATTATTACGGATATACAGGGTGTCCTGTAAATACCTCCTAATTTCTCGGGAGCATACAGGGAAGGTCAAAGTAACCTTACTTTGCCATAGAAAAAAAATTCCTAACGTGCCTCTTAACGGAGATACAGAGCCCTAAAGGGGTAACAGCGATTTACCTTATCGACTTTAAGTTTTCAACCTATTTGTATAATTTAATGAAATTTTAATATTTTATAAAGGCCATAAGGACTCATTAAACCATACTATAGTAGATGTTTTAGATCATCAGAAAAATCAGGAACGGACTTGCTGTCACACTCGTTGGACTTAATTTTTGACAGATGTCATTTTACAAAGCCTAATTTATTTCCATAAAACTGGCTGATTTCGAGATAAATCGGTTTTTATGCGAAGAACTCAAAAGTTACTAATGCTAAACACAAACAGGTAAGAATCAGGTTGTTGTTGTTAATACCTACATAATGAACTACTATTGACGGAATTTGTCAAAACCGCCTTCAAGTATCCTAATATGCATTTAATTTATGGCGACGACGCTGTCAAATTCTTCGAAAGCAAGAAGACATTATGTTGAAAGATTTCCATCTCGAACATTGCCAAGTTCAAAAACCTTTCAAAGGGTTGATCGAAGCCTAAGGGAAACAAATTTTGCAATATATTGCTGGCAACCCTTTAAACAGCATAAGAAAGCTCGCGACACAAAACAATGTTACAAAATGGATTGTACACGAAACTCTAACAAAATAGTTACTTCACCCGTACCACTTTGAAAAAGTACACGCTATATTTCCAGATGATTATCCCGCAAGACTTCAATACTCCAACTTGTTTATACGGCAATATAATCTAAATCTAAATTTTTCTAACCTTATTTTGTTTACCAATGAGGCCTGTTTTACAAGAGATAGCATAATTTACAATTTTGGGCTAATGAAAACCCGCACGCTACAATTCAAAACAAACACCAACAAAGGTTTATTGTAAATGTATGGGCTGGCACCATGGGAAATAACCTTATAGGTCCATTTGTTTTGGAAGGAAGACTCAATGGTGAGATTTATTTACAATTTTTACAACAAAATTTAAATAATTTATTGAAAGACGTACCCCTTGATAGAAGAATTCAAATCATCACCTCATTTTAACCGTATAAAACATCAACACTTAACAAACGTTTTTGGCCCTTGATGGATAAGTCGAGGTGGTCTCCAGACCAAAATTCCTTAAATAAGTTATTAACAGGTTGTTCACGGAAGAAATCAAGAAATAAGCAGATTGTGTATCTCATTGTATATTTTATATTATTATTATTATCGGCCAAGCGCTTTCGGTCTTACTTAGACCATCCTCAGGGCTCAGACCCTAGAAACAAAAGAATATGGTCAGCAAATAAGTTTACTCAGTACTCAGTCTCCAACGCCACCGTAGCCTCCGCACAGAACAGTCACATATACAATTAAAAAGTCTGTCCCAAATTAAAATTAAAACATTCAAAACAATGTATACATAACATTATTAAAATAATAAACCTCTACAATAACAACTCAAAAGACAGTGAGTGTATGCCACACACAGTCATAGCATAATATACCATAAAAATTGTCTAAAAATTAGCCATGGTTCACTCATACCTGTATATATTTTTAATTTTTGGACAATTTTTTTTTGCTATATTATGCTATGACTGTGTGTGGCATAACCTCACTGTCTTTTGAGTTGTTATTGTAAAGGTTTATTATTTCAATAATGTTAATGTATACATTGTTTTGAATGTTTTAATTTTAATTTGAGACAGACTTTTTAATTGTATATGTGACTTGTTCTATGTGGATGCTACGCTGGCGTTGGAGAGTGTTCTCCAAATGTCAGGGTCAAGGTGCGCCCATTGACGAGTGAGTGTGGTTGGTGAGTACTGCGTAAATTTATTTGCTGACCATATTCTCTTGTCTCTAGGGTCTGAGCCCTGAGGATGGTCTAAATAAGACCGAAAGCGCTTGGCCGATAATAATAATATAAAATATATACTAAAATACACAATCTGTCTATTTCTAAATTCCTTAGACTTTTACTACTGGGAACATCTGAAAGAACCAGTTTATTCAACAGAAGTAAATACTAGAGAAGAACTACTACCGAGAATAGCACAGCACTCTAAAGAAGTCCGTCATAATGCTGGAATATTATTTGCAGTGCAGCGGTAAAATATTCGAAGAATAAGAAAATGTATTCAAATACGTCGTGCCCATATTGAACATTTGCCAAAATAACATTGAAATGTTTTCACTATTTTTGCATTTTAATAACAATATAAATTAATTGAGCCCCGATCAACCCTTTGAGAGGTTTCTGGACTTGACAATATCTGAGCTGGAAATCTTTCAGCATATCATTTTCATGCCTTCGAAAAATTAGGTAGCGCTTCCTCATAAATTAAAGCACATCAACAGACCTTGCGTATTTTATTTTTACCTGTTTGTGTTTAGCATTAGTAACTTTTGAGTTTTCGCATAAAAACCGATTTATCTCGAAAACCGCCAGTTTTATCGAAATAAAATAAGAACAACTTTTTTGAAGAGGAATGACCCAAGTATTTAAAATATCAGTTTTCAGCTATGTAAAATGACATCTGTCAAAAATTAGGCCCAACTAGTGTGCTTGCAAGTCCGTTCCAGACTTCTCTGATGATCTACCTGTAAAACATCTACTGTAGTATGGCTTAATGAGTCTTTATGGCCTCTACAAAATATTAAATTTTCATTAAATTATGCAAGTCGGTTAGAGCCGTTAAGGTAAATTGTTAGGTACCCCTTTAGGGCTCTGTATCTCCATTGAGGGACACTTTAGGAGCTTTTTCTATGAAAATGTAAGGTTATTTTGACATCCCCTGTATGCTCATGAAAAATGAGGAAGTACTTACCAGACACCCCATATTTCAAATATAGCTTTACATGGAAAATATTTTTTTGCTTGGAATATTTACATAATTATATTCTTATAAATTATGAATTTCGGTTGAAACCCGCAACCAGTAAATTTTAAAAAATGTCATTTAATATGATGGCATCTAAAAAGATATTTTTTCAGATTATACTATTCTCTATGCACTCATAAAATGGAGTGAATTTTTTGGTGTCTTATTTCTTCACGAAGAGAATAATATAATATTTCTTGTTGCTTTATCTTCATAGGTGACTATATAAGTTGTGATGTGGAAAGTCTCCATTAGTAATGTGCCATTAGGAGAATCACTAAACATCATCAAAACTATAATTGATGGAACATTATCAGATCGAACCACTTTACCACTGGACGGGATGAAGGTCCTTTTAGAATGTTACGTTCGTAGTGCTTACTTTCAAGTAAACGACAAGTTATACGTTCAAGACGATAAGCTTCCAACGAGTCCAGTCATGACTAAAATATATATGGAATGGTTTGAAATTCATGTCATAGAAACAACAGTGAAACCGAAAGTCTAGTTGAAACATGTCGATCGTGTGAAACGGTAATGATCAAGAACTAAATGATTTTTTGAGACATATAAACTCCATTCGGCCAACAATCAGGGTTACAGTAGAGAAAGAGGTAAATGTTAACTGCCTCTCGTGGTCATGGCAAAACATTCTAACGAAATTAATAAAGCCTCAATTTAGGGGAAGCCAACTAGATCATATCTCAACCATGGATCTATTAATTCTGTTTTAACAAAACAAGGAATTATACGCAACATTTATAATAGCGCATTACCTATATGCAACAACGCAAATTCGCTGGAAAAATAGGCAACAAATATTAAATTCGATTTATAATAGAATAGTTATACCCTAAAATTAATAGAGGTTGTTATAACTAACCTTAGAACAACTACCAAATGACAGCAAGAAAGACATTTCTTCTTCTCAATTCCGTCTATTATGGGAATTTTTGTGAAAATAAAATGAATTGCTGTAACAAAAAACCATTTTCAAATCGAAAAATACACTCAGAGCTCATTTAACAAAAACAGAATCGAAAACTACATAAATGTCTTGTAAAAAGTTCTATGTGAGTGGGGTAAAACATATATTACAGAAACCAAGCGTCCCCTAGAACTTAGCATTAAGGAACATAAACATCATACACAAAAAGAGGAAACGTCAAGATCAGGTATTGCAGAACACGCCTGGGATAAACAAAATATAAAACGGTCTGAAGACGCGGCAATAAATATGATACCCAACATGAAATAGAGAAAATTTATAGAATCAGCTTACATTAAAAAATAATGATGAAATCTTCAGTAAATCCAGTGTCGAGATACCTAACTTTGGCAACCACTCCTTTGTAACATTGAGGGGTGCATAGCAAAGCGAAACTTCACGCTTTAAGGGCTTGTAGACTTAAAAGAAAATATTCAGTTGAAACTTGATGACAATTAGAGATACAACCTAATCGAAATCTCATACAAACAAAAATAAAAATAAAGACTATGCCATGGGTTGTGTGCGTGGTTCTTTGTTATTTATTCATTTTTTTACTAAATCACCCCCTTTCGTCCCCGGCCAACTTAAGTGTAGTCTACAATGGTGACCTACAGACCTATGTATATTGGCTAATAAACTAAAATCGCCTTCCATTTAACTAAATAGGTTATGAATGTATCAAAGATAAACTAATCTATAGTCCAAACGGTATATATCTAAGTCAAAATTTGGCAAATGCATCAAATTAGTCACATCTTTTTTGACCACTTTAACAGGATCGGAGTGGCCCATTCTACTATTTTCTTTTTTCGTTATGTAAGAAAAAATTTATCGAATGATTTATAAGCAAGTTTCACAAACTGTAAATATCCTTAAGAAGGAAAAATGTTATACACAAAAATTTTGAAATCGAAGTTTTCCTTCTGTTATGAGGAGTTTAAATGCTTATTATAGTTCGTTATTTTAAGTGAAATTTTAAATATGAAATGAGAGATTTTAACAGCGGATTAAAATAATCAACAAAAACCAAACTAAACATGAAGTAATAAAACCCATATGACCAAAAATAATCATTGTTTGTAATTCATTGTATCTATAAAAAAAGAGCAACGGGTAATTAATATTTTTATTGAACAGGTTATAAAATATTTAATTATTATATTCCTACATTTTACAAGGTTCGAAAACCACTAATTCGATTTACTTGCGTTTCTTTTTCATTTATTACTTTAGAGTTTTTTTCTGTTCTAAGACTTTATTTTATCTGTCTGTAATGTAGATATTTACTGCTGATGACGAAAATTTGTGCTCTCGAAACACGATAGTACTTTGTCAGAACTGAACTAAAGCTTTTTAACACACTAGTGGAATATAAAAACAAGTACTATAAAGTGTTTTTATTACAATATAATAACAATAGTCTAAAACCTACAGGATGTCCAGAGTTTAAAGTCAAAAACACTAAACAGTATAATAATAAATAGCACAAAAACTGTCTAAACTATTTTATACCTTAATATAATAAAAATATCACAACTTTGTTGACAAAGTACATAAAATATGTTTAGTAATATTTTATAGCCGTTACTATAGAACGATAAAGTAAAGATGCCATTAGTCTGAAGTGAGGTTATGTATTAAAACTCTGTTTTTTGTGTTTCTTCTTATTACGGCCCTGTGAGGCAATTTTATCTCTTTCATTATTATGGATAAATATAAGGAGAGAAAACCACTAAATGTTTTAGTATTTTACTACTCTTACTGCATCTGGAGTAGATAAGTGTGTTAACCTGCATATTTTTATAAAAATATAAACCAGATAGTTTGTAGAATTATTAAATTTTAGATAACAAAACATATTAAAAATTATAAAACAAAAATAAATGTTGGTTTAACTTTAGAAATTTTTTCTGTACTCCGAGAGGAAGATAGAAAATCGAAATAAACAACCCTAGTTATATTTACGAGGAACATTTTTTTTGGATATATGGCAAACTAAAAACAGTTATAATTACTAAATTTTTAAAGATATACACCGTTTGGACTATAGTGCTATTTTGTTCAACTCAAGGTGAAAACCGCGTAATTTCCAGTGGTTTTAAAAATGTGCACATCAAGAGACCCGTATAACAAACCTTGTAAAATGTATTAAAAAGTTAACATATTTTTGAGAAATATGTCATGTCATTTGTGAACAAAAATCGATTTGCTGGTTTTTTGCATCCCCAGGCTAAAAAAATGATTCTCCGTCTAATCATTTACTTCGAAAATGAACGATAGAGGGCTACTGGAATGGACTAGGTAACCAAACTTACATCTATTAATGTCTGGGAAGCATGAAAATGGACGTGAGGAATGTTATATCGGACTCACATGCATCAGATATTAATATACCACTTCAGTTTTACGAGATGCTTTGAAGGAATCATACTAGAAATAGGACTCAAGTCACTGTCAGAGCTGATCAAAAATCTAGGCTTTCCTTATAGAAAAGAATGTAATAGAAGATATTGACAAAAATACCTTCGCCAACAGACTTATGAACCACTACAATTCCTTCCTGCCTTGTAACTTTGATTTTTACTGATTTTCTGTGTGTTTCAACAAAACGATGAGGCTAGCCTTCAATAAAGTACCCAGCTGTTGATTATATATGTTTATTTACTGTTAACTACCTTGACTATTTAATGTTCTTCACGAGTGCTGTCTACAAAAATTATAAAAAAAAAGTGATGGTTTATTGGAGAGCAAATGGAACAAATATTTACGAATTATTAAACCTCTGATGATGGACAAAAAATTAGTGTTACAAGAAAAAATCTCTCCGAAAAACTACAGTTACCCACAAAAAAGAAATTATCTTCGAAAACATTTTAATATGTCTCCTGGAACAAAGCTAAAGAGTTGGTAGACCGTTTACGTTTGTTGTGAAGTTCCAAAGTGGCCGGACACACTGGGCATGAAAATGAAATTATGTCAATCATAGAGGAATTACGAGAAGAAAGTATAATATATTAAGCTCAATATATAATGATACTTTTCAGTTTTTCCTTCGATCTGGAATCCTCAGTATTACTAATAATATGGACCAAGTCTAAAAAAAAACAAAATTGTTAATGAACTACATAAAATGGCTAGAAAAATTTTTATACGAAGGCGTACGATAATTATAGGATACTGAGATTTGTGGCAAATTGATTTGGCTGAAATGCAACAGTATGCTGATGAAAACGATGGTAATCATTATATTTTGACCTGTATAAATTGCTACTCTAAATTTGTCTATAGCAAAGCCATAAAAAACAAGACTGGTATAGAAGTTACTAATGCGATGAAAAGCATCATTGAAGAGGCATCATATACACTAACAAATCTGCAAAGTGATCAAGGAAAGGAGTTCTATAATATAAACTTTCAAGCCCTGATACAAAAAATATAATATAAATCATTATTCCACTTACAGTACATAGAAAGCTGCAATTGTTGAGCGAGTCATAAGAATTCTTAAAAATAATTTATATAAACAATTTTCGGCAAGAAGATCTAACAAATGGATACCTATATTATCGGCAGTAACAAAAGTCTATAACCATTCGAAACATCGCACCATTGGAATGAAGCCTGCAGACGTGCAAGAAAAAACACAAATTAAAGCATACGATTATTTAAAAATTGTACCTAAAAAATTTAAGTTTTCCATGGGTGACATTGTGTATATTAGCAAGTACAAAAGCTTATTCGAGAAAGGATATACGCCCTCTTGGTCAACCGAATTGTTTAAAGTTGTAAAAGTTAACGTTACAAATCCACCTACATACTTGTTGGAATCGTTAGAAGGTCAGCCTATAAGAGGGTGTTTTTATGAGTCAGAACTACAAAAAACAAGCAGTCTTGGCCTTTATCTAGTAGAACAGGTCCTTAGACAACGCAAGAAAAATCACACCGATCAATTGTTTGTCAAATGGCTAGGATTTCCCAACCACTTCAACTCTTGGATAGATAAATCTAATATTTTTTATATAAGATATTGTATAACTATAATTTTAATTTAAAACGATGTAAAATAAATAAACAATATATAGTAATATAAAGTTTTTTTATTTCAATCTTCTTCATCGATAACAATGACAATAAACATCATACACATAAATGACATTTCAATATCCTTGGAGGAAAGATGCAATTCACTGACGACTATGACGTTATCTTCTAGGCTATGCCACTCGAAGTGCATTCTCCTATTTTTTAACCTTTTCTTAGATTTTTTTAAGTCGAGCCGTACGACAGTGCACTTAATGAGTCATTTAAAGGCTAATGATAGAGTAATTTCTGAATAACTTCAATTTTTATTTTAAGCTCACTATTATTTTTATATATCAGGGGGAGGATATCCTTGTTAAATATGTCACATATTACAAATGCAAAATTGTAACAAAGTTTTTTGTCACAGCATCGTTATCATGTTTAGGTTCGCCTAAGTTGGTTATGGTTTTTCCACCATATCATACTGCCCATCCGCTATAAGTTTAAAACCAAACCCTGGTGGCCAGGATAATATATGATATTTTTCGTTACATTTCTGATGCCCAAATTTTTCAATTATGTTGTTTCCTCGACTTTTTTTTAATCTTAACTAAACTCTTTTATTTTTATTGGCTCTACTTATACTAAATATTTCAGCTGAGAAAAAGAAACACTGACTATGATCTACTGGGTTGGTATATTAGAAAAGAAATAAAACAAAACTGTGATTGTAACAAATATTTATTACAGTTATTTAATTACGAAATACAAAAATTATAAAAAACTAATTTTCCATGTCTTCAAAATTTGATCCCATCCGACACTATTTCGATCGTCAACATCTTGAGCTGTTGCTGTTGCAAGAACCAATTCATATTTTGCAGCAAGCTCACCAGGTAAATGTGGAATATTAACGAGGTATTATTTTAATTCTTCTTCAACCATTTCAGCACAAAATGTATCCATATCTATGGAACCATATAAAAATTTGTCGCACAAGTGTGCCCCAGCCATAAAATTCATTGCATCCCTGATCTCGTTCTTATATTGATCTTTGGTTGCCTCAACATGCGGCCAATCATTTGCGCTATCTAACATATCGTGAGCCATATTTCTTAATACTCTTCCAAACCAAAATATGTATCTATTACACAGTCGTTGACGGTCGTCTCATCAGCAGACATCTTTAATAGAAATAATGAACACGCGTAAATATTCTGACATGTGTAACTATATTTTAAATTTAATTATATCCTTTTTTTTCAAACATTATATACAATTTACTCCAATGAGCCAAAACGTAATAATGTTCGAGTATTGTTTCCAAAAACTCCAGTACCCTTCCCCAAATAAGTTAGAGTGTATTTCCTTTTAGTTTTACTCATAATATCTACAATATCGTCAGACCGTGTTTCGGCCACACGTTTTTGCACAAAAGTCTCGAATGTGCTATTATCACCTTCATCGTGGCCATGACATGAATTGGCAGCCTTTTTATATTCAAAAGCCAAATCACAATAGCGCGACGCCCATTCTGCTCGACTTTTCATTGAATCATTGAAGTAATTATTTGCCGTTTCAGTGAATTCATCGCCCAATTTTTTTACTGTCTCTTGCAAATCATTATTCATATTATTCACTTATTTTTACATTCACGACACTTTTTTATTGCTGGTGGTGGCCCATCTATATAATGACGATATATTTGTACATAGTGAATGTAACAGGGTAAGTTTAACTGTAGTTTCTTGTCACACCGATATGGCGCTGGCAGCTTATCCTAAATTTGCTGCAAACTCAGTGTATCAACGTAAGTTTTTAAATATTCGAGAGGAAAAGATGCTAGATCTTTTTTTCAAAATCACACAAACTTTTTAAATTACTCTGATATAAACAAATTACTCTGCCGACTTGCTCTGTAATTTTTTCTTTAGATAGTTCTGTATCTGACATTTCACACTGAATAAATGTAAATAGACTCACACAATTTTATACAAGAATATGCAAGGTCAAAACCATTTCAAGATCATCCCACACTATTACAATGCACAAATAACTACTTCAAGATCACACACCTAAGATGACCTCCAGCAAAGTCAAGATGACCTTGAAAGGGGTCGAGGTCGCGCACACAACCTAGAACACGGCAATTTTCAAGGTCAAGGTCATACGCAAGGTCGGGTATCATAGCCAATGGGTGGGGCCGAAGTCAAGGACACGGTCAAGGTCAAGGTCGGGGAGTGGTGAATTGAGCGAATCGGATAATGCTCACTACTATGGTATCTGATACGCATAGTTCTTCATGCCCCCCCCCCCCAGTTGTTGGTTTGACGCTAGTAATCTAGCTTCTCAAACATTTATTTGACATGAAACCAACGTTGATGTTATATCGTTTTCTTATTCTTCTATTTTTTTCCGTAATGTCTCTAACATAGGGATGTTCAACACTGGTATACATTCCTCATCCGGTGCCGACCTTGTCTTATTTTTGCACTGTTCTAGAATCATGTTGTTCCAGAATCTAATTGTATAGCTTCAGAATTTGTTGTTTCACTTGAAAATAGCTAGACATCTACTAGCCGAAACATCGTGAAATTCATCAAAAAAATAAATAAATAAATAAAGAGAATAAAAATCCAATATTTTTTTTATTGCTATTCTACTTAGGTTAACAATGTAAGGTATAATTATGATAAGTAAATAAATAAATATATAGATGAATTGTCATTTATGAATTTTAAACAAATGATTTGTAAATGATTAAACTTATAAAATCATAATTCATTTCTGAAACATATAATATTTTTGAATTGTAATATGGCAATTTTAAATTTACCCTTTTGAAATGTGATTATCAAAGTTATTGTTTAGACTGGAAATGTGACGGGATAAAAGTACCTAAATATGTACTCTAAGTAACAAATTGATTATCTATTATTTCAAAAAATTTGGCTTAAAATCTGTTTACTATAGCATAATCACAACAGAATCAAAAACAAGTCCATATATTTCGTACTTTTACTGCAGTGTACCGTTGTTTCATGATATTTCGGCAAACAAATCTGTATTTTGGTATCAAGCAAACCTGAACTTCATACAGGAAGTAACTACGAATTGTTATCAGCTATGATTAAAAGTTTAATTGGTCCAGACTAAATAATTCTTGTTATTGACTATACATTTATTTCTGTGTCTTTTACAGTTTAATCAAAATTTTTGTTCCAGTTTGACTAGTATTACCTACGTTCTCTCTTTTTTTAAATTGTGTAATATTTTTGGTATTTCATTAATAAGTTTAAACTTATTTGCATAAACAACAATTCTCTTTAAAGATACCAATATAGTTTTTTAACGTCAAGATAATTATTTACTACTTTCATATTTTTATGGGGTGGTACTAATTATGGACTTTAAGGTCACCCATATATTTTAAACAATTTAACATAAAATTTACCAAAAATATTTTCTGGCCAGATTAAACATTAGATATATGTAACTACTAGGTCTAGCCAAGTTTATTCGGTTATCCAAAAACTATAATATAAGTTTTAAATGGCAGTCTGAAATTAAACAAATACAAGGAGTTAAATTAAAATGACACTACTCTGGCTATCCTCGAAACAATAGACAAAAAGTATGATCGATTAAATTAGCGAAAGGTAAAATGCGTTTTAAATGCTTATAAAGTGTTTATAAAAAAATTAAACCTAGTTCTAAAAAATCGCTAATAAGCGAAAAATAATAATTTAAAAATTTTATAAGAATTTAAATTGTTTGAAGTTAGGGTCATATCAGTGTCGTCGCAGATTTTTGCCATGCTATTTTGCACCAGTCTTGATCATTCGTATTTATTCATTTTCATCAAGGGACTTAATGGCGCTCCTAAATTAGTTGTGCCCCCCTCCACACCGCGAGGTCTGTGGGGTCGTTATTTACGCCACTGGGCCAAATTAATACCTAATATAATGTGATTCACACAAAAAGATCGACAGATACTTTGTGATTCTAACTTCAGCTTGTTTGTATCTGTTAGTAGTTATTTGTTTCATTTCGAAATAAGTTGGCGCGCCGACTTCAAAATTTCCAGTTCCATATAAAAACTTTTATTGTTTTTTTCGGTTTTAGCACTTTTTAGAAGTCAATTCATTTTTTTTTTAATTATATTTTTAGATTTATGGTTTTGACCTCGTCATGATATCCATAAATTATTTGAACTAAATAATATACGAGATATGTAGCGTACCTGGCAACATTGAGAGGGAAGCCAAAAAGTACCCATTTTATCAAGCGTTGTAAATCACACTAAATTGAACAACAAAAAGTTCTTTGATTTTGAGAATTTTTCAAATACCAGTTTAAATTTTATTTAGTCTGCCACATTAAATTCATTATCTGAAATTTTAAAAATTTAATTTTAGATTCCTAATACTACGCCCGCAAAAACCCCTAATACCAACATTAGAAGAACTTCAGATATGTAAATTTTTTAGCCCGACATATTTTATTCAGCATATTGAGTTTGAAGAAATTAATTCAAGAAATATAATGAACGCTTCAAAAACCCACACATATCAATTTTAGAGAAATTCTTATATTTTATCTGCCAAATTTAATTTTAAGAAATTAGCATCCAATTCGTAACCTACGACCCTAAAAACTCCGTAATACAAATTTTGATAAAATGTGAAAAATGTAAAATTTTCCACTCAACATCCTGGATCTGTCAAATTAAATTTCAAAAAAATAATTTGAAACTCGTAATTTAATCCTAATCTACATACACTATCGAAAATACCCCGTGCCATTTTTGGACATAATCGGAAAATCTACCATATTAATTTTTCAAATATAATTTTAAATTCGTAACTTACATCCCCCAAAATGCCTCATTATGAATTTTGGACAAAACTGAGAGATGTGACATTTTTAATCAGCCACACTAAATTTTTTAATAATAATGTTTAATTGGATATGTGCGACCCTAAGGAGTTTCCTATACAAATTTTGGAGGAAACCGGACAACCTTCTTTTTTTTTTCGGCCATATTATAAGCTCCATTTGGATTTTGCTAAACCAATTTTGACCAAAATGATATGGGACTATCGCAGCAACTTCCTTAACATAACGCGAAAAATGTCATTCAAATCGGGGGAACCGTTCCGGAGTAATCGGCATATATACATAAAAAATATATAGCCGTAAAATTTAACAGTTTTAAACAAAAATTGTGCACATTGAAAATACTTACACAATGAGCCCATCCGAATCGGATAATTTCTTCGTACAAAAAAAAAGGTGCTAAAATCACTGTTCTTTCAGTTGTTAATAAACAATTGAAAAATATATTGCATTAACTTTATACTACACCAAAAGGAGCATATTGTTGCTTACAACAAGTATACAAAAGTTCCAGTAAAAATATTTAAAACATTTTGTACAATTAATTTGTTAATAACCTTTCATGTTTTTTTTATTATTTACTCTCAGTGATCTAGAGGTCGTACAGCATTCTGCGGGAGCGCAAATGAAAGTTCGAGACATACTAACAATAACAAAAAAAGAACAAAATGAATTGTTGATTTTAAATTATTGAAACAGATAAACAAAGTTGGGGTTCGCTTTTTAGTTGTAAACAAATGGAATAACTCTTCGACACTTGTGGATATCGAAATGCCGATAGCTGATATTTCGGCACACATTTTGAAAAAAAAAATCCTGTACGACCACTAGAAGCTGAGAGAATTTAGAAAAAAAAATGGCTGTGGCGTTATTTATTAACATTAAGGGATTATTTAAGTAGGAACTCATAGATAGATGGTTAAAATATTTTATGCAGCAGTTTTCCACTCAATTACGAGGATGGTTCGATAAGTTCTCGACCTGATAAAGAAAACAAAAGATTTTTGAAAATGTTTTTATTTATTTTTTAACATAGTCCCCTTGTACAGGGTGTATCAAAAGAAAGTTCACATTTAAAAAATTGATTTAAAAAAAGTCAGGACTTTATTGAAAAAATGTTTATTACATGTTAAAATACATTGTTTGGGAATTTATTTTTTAAAAATGATATCGTCCAAATGTAATCCGTTGCGCTCACGGCATTCATTTAATCGAGCACTAAAATTGCCCGTGACGGCTCGGCAGGTATTCTCCGTGATGTCTTTCGTTGCGGATATTTTCTTTTAATTGTGCCAGGGAAGTCGGTTTGTTGGCGTAAACTTTTGATTTGACATAACCCCATAGGAAAAAGTCCATAGATGATAAATCAGGACTGCGTGGAGGCCAATTTATGTCACCTTTCTTTAAGATCAATTTGCCAGGAAAAATTTCACGCACTCGTGGCAGAGACATGTTGGACGTGTGTGAAGTTGCTCCGTCCTGCTGGAACCATGTTCTTTGGTTATAGCCAGGAAAATTTTGCAGTTTAGGCACGAAGAAGTCGTCTAACATCTCCACATACCGCTCTGAAGTCACTGTTACTGTGCGTTCCCTTTCATCTTCAAAAAAGTACGGGCCGATAATTCCTCGCGCCGACATTGCAGCCCATACAGTCACTTTCAGCGAATGTAGAGGTTTCTGATGTTTGTGTTTTGGATTGTTTGCACTCCAATAGCGGCAATTTTGCTTGTTTACATGACCATTAAGATGAAAATGGGCTTCATCCGAAAAGAAGATGTTGGTAAACGTTGAAAAGCGTTCAGTCATCTGGTTTACGCAGTCAAGCCTCTGAACAGCATCCTGAGGCTTCAATTCTTGCACCAACTGAATTTTATAGGGGTTCAGCTTTAAATCTTTGTATAAAATGCGGAATAATAATGACCTATGCACATTTAAAGCAACAGCACGCTTACGAATCGAAACGTTTGGGTCGTCACGAACAGACTGAGTAACATTCTCTACGTTTTCGACCGTTCTCGAAGACCTCGGACGCCCGGATTTTGGTTTATCTAGTGTTGAACCGGTCTCTTCAAACTTCTGGACCCATTTTCCAATAAGCCGAGCGCTTGGCGCATCATTTAAGTGACGAATATGTCGAAAATTGCAGAATTTTCTACTCGCTACAGTCGCCGAATTACCGTTTTTGTAAAACTCACGTACGCACAAAGCACGGTCCGCTCCCGAGAAACGCTCCATAGCGACTAAATTCCCAAGAGCCAGGCTACCGATTGACATACTCCCCGCGCCGCTCGGAATAGTTGCGTTCACGCAATAAGCAAAACAAATGTGTACTTTCTTTTGAGACACCCTGTACTTCAATACATTTAGACCAACGATGTTCTAATATTTTAATACCCGTAGTATAATGCGATTTGTCCAACTCTGCAAAATAAGCGGTTGTCGCTGCTCTTACCTCGTTATTTAAAGGGAATTTTCGTTCAGCGAGCCATTTTTTCAAGTTTCGGAAGAGAAAATAATTGTTGGGAACCAGATCCGGTGAATATGGCGTATGTGGAAGCACTTCAAAGTGTAGGTCATGGAGTTTAGCAGCAACAACCATAGAATTGTGTGCAGGCGCGTTATCCTGATGAAAGAGCACTTTTTTTTGGCAAGATGTGGACGTTTAGCCTTAATCACATGCTGCAGTTGTGAAGCTTAATACTCCCCGATGATGGTCTTGCCTTGTTCTAAATAGTCTATAAGCACCACGCCATATGAATCTCAAAAAACTGTTGCCATGACTTTTCCTGCAGACGGAACCGTTTTTGCTTTTTTTGGCGCACTTTCACCAGCCCCCACCCACTGTTTAGACTGCTGCTTTATCTTTGGCGTGTAATGGTGAATCCATGTTTCATCTACAGCTATAAAACGTCGAAGAAACTCAGCAGGATTGCGTCTGAATAAGTCTAAACACTCTTGCGAAGTGTTCATTCGAAGGCGTTTTTGGTCGACTGTTAACAAACGCGGCACCTATCGTGCAGAAAGCTTTTTCATGCCAAGAATATCAAGTAAAATGTAATGGACACGATCTGTCGAGATATTTGCTATACCAGCAAGCTCTCGTACTTTCAGTTGGCGCTCATGAAGCATGACATTGTGAATTTTTGTGACAATTTCGTCAATTGTAGCAATTTTTGGGAGTCCCGAGAGCTCATCATCTTGAACTGATGTACTACCACGCTTACATTCAGCCGCTTATTTTTTTACTGTCGAACATGAAAGAGAAGAATTCTTTAAAGTAGAATCTAACTCATTTTTAATGTTCGTAGGAGTTAACCCTTTAAAACAAAGTACTTCATAATCGCTCGAACTTCAATTTTATCCTTCTTTCACAAAATATCGAACCTCATGTGTTCACTCGATCGTCACAAACAAGTAACTGAACGCAAACATCTGAAATTTTGCAGGGCATCACCTCAAGGTTAATACTTACAAAATATTATAGTTATTTGATCCTACTAGCGCCCTGTCTGTTTCAAGCTGAGAACTTATCGAACCATCCTCGTATTTCTAAATTATTGATGTTGCAATAGTTTAAAATTGCACCTACTCCGAGTCAAAAAGTGGGCAGTGGAGGGGGCGTTATTTCAGCCTGTGGCGGGCGGAAAAAAATGTGACTCGAACGCTTCAAATTCGTTTCACTGGAACAATTTGGATCATCTCGCCAAATATTGGTCGTAGAACCTTCATTTTTTTTAATTTGTGGTTTCTTGACTAGATATAAACAATAGATGATATGTTTTTGTAATCAAATTATTGTTAAACACAGCAACAAACAAATTGTCGTACTTTTAATACATTTTATACATAATGTGAAAAGCACGTAAGTACGATAAAATTGCAATTATGCATAAAATGTATAAAACTGCAACAATATGTTTATTGATACGTTCAACAATAACTTGATTACACAAATATCATTTTGTAGATATTTCTAATGCGCACAACTTTTGTTTCAAACTTTTTTACTGAAAAATAATAGCTTTTTTTAGAACTTGAAAAAACAATTTTTTCACATCTTAATAGTTTTTTGCTTATTAATTTTTCCCATAAAAGAAATTGAAACATAAGATACTACATATTTTCTATTGTCATTCTGAAGGTTTCGACGTAGTCAGAAGTCCACTAACACTAAATTTTTTTCCAGATGCTAATTCCACAGGCCTATTGAGTAAACACGTGTTTTGTTCCTGCTGTGTCAGAATTTTTTTCAAATATACTTTATTATTTAAGTATAAAAGTGTTCTTATTACTTTATGTGCGTGATTCTGTGGTGGCTACAACAATGATTGTCACAATTTTTATTCCATAGTGTAAAAATACAATTTAGAATGGTGATAACTACCGTCAATATGTACAGTATAAAAGCTTCCGCGGCGATCTTGAGTGATCAGTTTTTAAAGGAAATGGCCAATAAGGTGGTAAGAATTATCAGCGAAAAATTTCAATCCCAACAAAAGGAAAATATAGCAATGGAGTTCATGAATTGGAAACAGAAAATCTTAGATTAGTGCAGCTATAATGGCCACGAACAAACAACGTTCTAGTTTTTGGACTATCCATGGCTGAAAGCGAAGATATTCGTAGGCAAGCCTTGGAAATATTTACCAAAAAAATTGAAAGGTCAATATAAAAGACTGGAACATTAAACGATGCTATCGAGTCAGTCCAAAAAATCGACGACTGATAAGCCTCCTGCTATATTAGTTACCTTTTTTAGTGATGCGTGTCGTGTTATGGTTCTTAAACGCCAAAAAGAAGTAAAAAATTTCGGTATCCAAACCATAAAGGATTTAACTAAATTGCGGTTATCGTTGTTTAAATATGCAATGGACGAATTTTCACAAAAAAATGCATAGTTTCTTAACGGTAACATATGTGTAAAGTGTGATTTATAATTTTCGTTTTCTGTATACGTGTGTGCGATTCTTTTTTTTTTTTTGTTCTGGATCAAGTGTGTAAGTAAGTATTATCTTTTTGGAATGAATTTTGTTAATTGAAGAGGTAATGATACCTGCTAATTACTTTCAATGTTCTTAATTATTTATTTTCTGGCTTGGCAGAAGAAATTCGGAGGGCGCCACATCACGACAATCAAAAAAAAACGGTCAACAAAACCTTGGTCTTAGATGGACTCTGTCGTGTTTTTTTTTTGTTTTGGCTCGTGTGAGAAGCGCCATTCCGATGATTGTTGGTTAGTTTCGATATTATATTCATAGACCCATGTCTCGTCACTGCTAGTTATGCCATCGATAACATTTTGGCCCAAAGAAAGCATTTCTTTAGCGACATCAATCCGATGCTGTTTCTACAACAAATTCAGCATTCTCGGTATAAGCTACGCTTCAACTCGTCTCTGCACCGATCTGAACGAGACACCAAGATCGGCTGCTAACTTTTTCGATGTTTTAGTCAGTCATACTGGTATAGATGACCGAAATGAGGCAAATCATCAACCACAGCACGGTCCACTTTAAACTCTTTGTACCACTCGTATGCTTGTGTTTTCGATATTGTCGAGTCCCCGTAGGTTAACGTTAACATTTTCAACACTTCCGCACATGATGTTGTTAGAAACACAAAATTTCAGGCAAACTCTTTGCTCAACTAAATTCGACATTGCGAAATTCGCAAAACAGAACAAACACTGACTTGTTTACAGAGCTATCACGTGCAAACTCCCAGCAGATCAAGCTCAAATATTTGAGCACCAGATGAAAGATGTACCCCGAATATTTTGACAGTATCTTCAGCGGGGTTTGTTGAATGGAAAATTCAGGGTACTTTTTGATCAGAAAATAAAATGAACCCGCTCGTTGCCCGTGTAAATACAAGATTGTTATTAGCAAAGTTTGATTCCTTTCAAAACCATGTGAAATCTCCAAATTACAATGCGGTGTTGGTTTCTACGTTAAATATGATATCGTTAATGAATTACTAATCGGTTCTTCTTTGGATTATATTGAATGTATATGGATGAAGCTTAAGCTTCAAGATAATGTTGTTATTGTAAGAAATGTATACAGACCTCCAAACTCAGACTATGTATTTTTTTTTATCAAGAAGATATATTATCAAATCGTTACTCAGAGTAACATAACATTATATGCTTGGGAGGATTTAATATTGGTATGCTAAATACAAGTTCAACCCCCTGTTTACAATTAGAATCTGTCTTTTCTCCTTTAAATATGTCGCAAATTATTCAAGACCCTACACATGTGGGCAGATTTTCAATCTCACTTATCGATTTAATATTTACTAACTTTGAAACTATTATAGATTCGGGGGTAATTGACTCAAATATTGTTGATCATTTAGTAACTTTCATAAAGGTACGTTTAAAGAGCTTGACCAGATCATCGGTCAGTTTTTTTCTCTCGGTCACTAAAGAACATAAATCTTAATTTATTTCAAATAGAACAATTTGATTGGCATAATATGTTATATTTTCGTAGTATAGATGAAAAATAAACTTTTTGACAACTTCAATTTTCAGTAAACATGCTCCCCTTAAACAATTTCGAAAAAACAAAAAATATGGCTATGATCCACGGATTATAGAAAATATTAAACTGTTGCAAAACTTAAGAAACAAGGCTCAACTTCGGCTATAAGAGCTGAAAAAAAAGTGTTTGCGCGTAAGGTTTCAAAATCCTGAATACGGCGAAAATTGAGAAAATTAAATCTTTTAAAGCAAACAAATTATTAACAATTTTTTCATAAATTCTATAGGTATAAATGATAATCAAAGGCAGGAGGTGTTGCATTTTTATAACAATAACATTTTAGAAAATATTAACGAACTTTTTCACTTTCATTTGTCGGATGAGGAGATATGGGAAATTTTCAGGGAAATAAAATTTAAAGCTATTAGAGTCGACAAAATTAATCCATTTATATCACATTTCGCCAATTTTTTCTTCAATCCAATTTTGGAAACAGACTCGAGCAATTCCCCTACCAGAAATAAGCAGTCCAACCGACTATTTCCTATTTTATTTAAAGTTCTTGAAAAGATAATGGAAAAACAAGTAAGAGTATTTTTAGATCTGAATAATATTTTCCCAATAAAACAGTCAGGTTTTACAACAAATCACAGTTGTGAAAGTGCATTATAACTGATAATATTCTTAAAGTAGCTAATGAAAATAAAATGAGTGCTTTAGCTGAACTTGATTTCAGTAAGGCCTTTGATATCCTGAATGATAAGATTCTCAGTTCTGTTCTTCATTATGTAGGGCTTAGCGAGGATGCTCGTCATTCTATAATTTCGTTTTTAACTGATGGAACACAACAAATCATTTATAACCAGCAGTGTTCGGAGCCTTTGCTCGTGTATGCTGGAATGCCGCAGGGAAGTGTTTTGGGCCCCCCATTATATACCATGTATACTTCTAACTTTCATAAATCTCTTCAGAAATGTGATTTTCACTTCTACGTGGAAAACATTCAACTATATTATTCTTTTAGAAAGAATCAAGTGGCGGAAGCAGAGATCTTAATAACCTTTGACTTAAATCTAGCTCATACAGTTGCCTCCGACCACTTACTTAAACTTTATCCCACTAAATCATCCGTCGTCATTTTCGGAAATCAGACTTAAGTAGAATTTATGAAAAAGAACATTGAAATTACAAGTAACAATATACCCTTTTCTGACTTCTGTAAAAATTTGGACTTAATATTAGATTAAAAGTTGCCTTTTAAAGAACATGTTACAGCTAAGCTACATATTTCTTACGGTATTCTAAAATTTACTTATGGTTAAAGATATTGCTTGTCCAGAGAGGTCCGAAAATTGCCTTGCGATTCACTTGTTCTTTCCCAATTTAACACTGCAATGCTGTGTACCTTCCTTGCCTTGATACCATGGACCGTTATCAAGATCAAAACGTTCAAAATTCATGTTCGAGGCTGATATATGGCGTTAGGAGGAGAGATCACATTCTCCTTTTCTTGTCGAATCAAAGTAGCTTAATAGGTTTAATAAATGCAGATTACGTTTGTCTTGTCTTGGTTTTAAAATTATTAAGCATAAAACACACCTATATAAAAAAATTTCTTTTAGGACAGATGTTCATATATATTTTGTGTAGAAAACATCAACTTATTGTACCAGAGCACAAAAAGGAACTATTTAAAAGGCCATTTTCATATAATATAGCGTCCGTCATAAATTCTTTATACATCGTTGATTTTCGTCTTTCTAATATAGCTTTTAAAAACTGATAAAAATGCATTTTCTTCTCTTGCAGTAATTTCGCTTCTGCTCTAGCTTTTAAGCGGATTGGTCTTCTTCTCTCACTAAATCGTTCATTCTTTACATTTACTATGGCTAATACTACCCTTTCCCCTCCTTCTGCCAGTTACCCCTCCTTTTATCCGTAGTTAATAAGCTTATGGCGTGAAGTAACGCTTTGGTCAATTTGGGGAAGTGTCTAGTTCCTGCGAATGGATGTATTATTTTTTTAAGACCCATTGTTTTGTCAATAGCTTATATATATATATATATATATATATATATATATATATATATATATATGATAGATAGACAATACCCATATTATTATTATTACCAAATATATGAAATAGTTGTCTACAAAAATTTAAAAGTAGTCCTTATTCTATATTGTTAGGACAAAGCATATTTTACACCTATTTAAAAAAAAACAGTGAAACAAAATACAGATGTATTTAAAATCAAACAAAACATACATTTTTTCAACCACTCAATTTATACCGGGCGTGTATTTCTAATAGGAAACGAGGCAAACAAACATATTTATGGTAATAAAAAATACCAAAAGTGTATAATGCGTTCTATTCAAAATATACAAGTAAGGAAAATATGAAAAAATTATTATTGTTGCAAAAAATATTTTGATATTTATAATGGCGGTATTGACCAAAAAAGTTCTTCCATTTATAAGGTATGAATCTTTATTTTCTTACTGTTTAGTTTACTTGCTTAATAATATTAATCTTTTGGTTACCGATGAATTAAAATTTTTAGACATATCAATAGACCAGAAACTAAGTCCTATTCTGATGTCGTTTTCTCATGGAACCCAAAGATCCAGAACTCTCTGGAAACAAAAATTAAGAGGGAAAATAAAGGAGTAAAGGGAAAATTAAAAAGAGACAAACAAGTCAGAAAATAGAGGTGGATTCCTAGGCTCTTCATGGCTTTTTTAAAATATGGGACAAATTTTTTACAAAACCTTTAGCCGGCTTAGTTAAAACACAAGCTACACTTAAAGATTACACCTATAAGATAATTTACCATTTCTTCTGTATGTCGAGATTTCACTGAGAGGATATTTATGTTTTTTAAATCAAAGAATGTTTAATTTTTAGTCTTATTTATAGCTATATAATACTTAATTTATTGACAAAGCCACGAGAACTTTTATAAATTTCTATACGGATGATGTGCTACAGTTTCTTTTAATATTTAAAGTAATCATGAGTTGACTTAAAGAGATTTAATGAACTATAAAACTATTATTTCAAAAAAGTAAAAGCTCTTAAGGCTAGTTTTTATCATTTAAAAGGTTATTTGGAATTTCTTATATTTCTTTAAATAATATTTATGGACCATTTCTAGACTTCACTGATCGACGAAGGATTCAAAAAAATAAGGGTATACGCTTTATTTTTGGTATGAGACGTAATTAAAGAGTTTCTAATAAATTAAACGATTTAGGCTGGCTCAATATGTTTGGCTTATTTATCGTACGGATATGTATATATATATATATATATATATATATATATATATATATATATATATATATATATATATATATTAAATATACGTAAGAAAAATCTTCTGACAGTACCAGCACATTATAGAGTTTTATAAAAAATCATTTTCATATAAACACATTTCAAGTAACTAATTTTTCCTTATCTGTCAGCTCCTTTAAGAGAGGGGCGAAAACAAAATTAAAATGTCAGTAAGATATTCTAATCTCTAGTCAAAATATTTGTGACTTGACAGTGCTGCACAGATGACATTATTCTTGTCTTCTTCTAATCCCATTTCCTCTTTCTCGACTTTCTATCTTCCTTTATCTTTTTTTAAGTATTGAATATATATTTACTTTTTTTATTCAGATTTGTTTATATTCAACACAAATTGTTTAATTCAAGTTATGTAGGCCCCAACAGTATCTGCCATCTGACAGGAAACCGAAAACCAGCCTTTTATTTCCAATTTATTTTATAAGGTTAAGAAATTGTACATACTTTGTTATTTGGAAATTAAATGTTTTATTATTATTATTAAATTTTAGAAATGTACTACTTCAGAAGTGGAAGAATTTTTTTACTGAACTCGTTAACTAGCTGCAATGCTTTGTTTATGTCGGAGTTTTCAAATAAAACGTTTACATCATTATGGACAGGAAAATGGTTAGAAAAAAAGAGCCTAATATTTAGCATTTCCAGCGCTTAAAGATTCCAGATGGTCTACCTTTACAGTAGTCGGGGGTTGTAATTGGGCCGTGGTTAAAACCTATAAGGCACGTATGTAAATAATTAAATAAATAAATAAATACTTACATTGAAATTACTTATTATCAGTGGCGGTTTTTCCTTAAGTTTGCACGTTTGTGCAACCCCCAAAAAAATTGTAAAATAAAATAAAAGATACTAATAAATATAAGTACAAATATATATATTTTTTTAATTTCTACTGATAATTTAATAAATTTAAAACAATTTTTTACTTAGATTATACGCGAACAGTGGTCTTACTTCGCCTAAATATCAAGAATAATTTATCTGTGTTAAAGTATTACGCCTGGAAACGTTACCGCTTGCAAACCTGTGTTTAGTTGGCCCCACAAAATATCCCTTTGCTAGAAAAATTCCTCTTATGCGACTCACTGAACAAGTATTTGAACTTTTGCTTCCAGTAGCGCATGGCGCTGCCAATATCAAGTAAAGGTTTCTTCAAGCAGCAGTTAAATCATTCCTTTACTTCAAATTAGAATACAACCGTGGTGTCTACCGTGCCGGTATTTCTATGCGTGATATCTACTCTACCGGTATTTTAATTTTGGTGAATGTGACTATGTTTTTACTTTAATCATTTTGTTAATTATTTTGTTACGTTTTAAAGAGGTTAAAAATGTTTGGCAAGAAAAAAAAACATCTAAAATTAAGTGCTCTATCTCAAACTGTGCAGAAAAATACAGTGGCCGATTTCGATTTCCGAATTCAGAGGATTCCTAATTACGAAGGAATTTATAAAAACCATCATGTATGTGTTAGAGATTTTGAAGAATCTCTTGTAAGAGATTCTAGAAAAGCAGTTACATATAATGCAGTTCCTATATATGTAAATAAAACCAAATGAGCGCTTTTTTATTTTCTAGAAAACATGAGCGGTTTGTTGAATAGGGTGCAATCAATAATTCAAAAATCTTATGAACATGCTGCCTACGTGCATTTTTATGCACATCAATTAAAATTGGTAATGTTAAACGCTGCATTCGCCAATAAAAATGTCTGCATATTTTTTCCCAATTTACAAAGGATTTGTTTTTTTTTTTTCAAATAGTCTTCAAAGAACCGCAATACTAGATCAAATTGTTAACAAACACTTACTTCGTTCGACCCTAACAAGATGGAATTTTAATTCTAGAGTTGTTTGAACCGTATTCGAATACAAAAACAGCATTCTAGAGACAATGGAAAAAATCTTAGATAACAATAGAAACGTTAGTACCACGAACCAATCATCAGAGTATATCAAAATTCTCAAATGCAAGAGTTTCCTTTCATGTTTAAACTTATTTTACAAAATAAGTTGATTTGCTATTTGGAAAGTTTCAAACAAAACAAATTGAAGCTGTTATCGCAAATAAAAATATATTATCATTTGAATCAAAATTAATAGAAATTAGAAATAATATTATCTCAAACGACGTAGAGCCATCTCCTTCTACTTTAAAACGACGTAAGCTCAATGATTCCGCGTATTTTTCTCAGGAAGCAAAAGAAATTTGTGATATAATCATTTGTCAAGCAAAAAAACGATTTAGTGTTACAAGTCATTTCGTAGAAGCCAGTCTTTTTTTCGGAAGAGTATGTCGAATGTGGTACATGATTCCTCGAAAAAAAGGATACGATTCAAATTTATCCCGTTTTTATCGTACAGAACTGACCGTCATATATGAAACTGGGGACTTTTTGTATTTTATGAATATGTTTCGCAAAACATCGAGCTAAGTGAGACATTTAATGAAGTTCTAAAAGTTTTAAAAATATTAATTACTATTCCAATAGCATCGGTTGAAGCAGAACGGTGCTTTTCGACCCTCAAACGGATAAAAACGCTTTTACAGAATACTGTGAGCCAAGACTTTCTGCTTTAGCAATGCTTTCTAAAGAAATGGATCTTATCGAAAGCATATCTGATTTCAATTAACGGATTATTGATAAGTTTGCCAAAGATCGGCGTATAGAATTTCTTTATAAATAATTCACACAGTAATTATACATGCATTTTATTTTGACTGATATATTTTTAAAATTCACTACCTTCTTTATGTTTAATTATTTAAAATACATTGATTTGTTTCATATTATCTCAATTTATAAAAACTTATTTTTTCATCCACCGGTGCAAATGGCAGGCTTTATACATATCTATGTTTTTAATGTACCATTGGAACTGCAACCCCTCCTTTTTTAATGTACAGTCTTATATTTTTAATTTTAATAGCAATGCACATGTCTAGCCGTAAGCATAAACTTAAAGTTACAAGGATTTATAGTTGTGTAGCATGTACATCATATATATATATATATATATATATATATATATATATATATATATATATATATATATATATATATATATATATAAAACAAGAAAAACTCATTTTTTCTCTGCAATTGAAAGAAATTAAGACAGTATTACACCTATTTACGCTTTATTTTATACTTTTTGCATCGCAATATTTCTTCATAATTTTAATCATTTCTCCCAGTGCGATAGCGGATCATGAGGTAAACAAGGTCACAAAAACCTTAACTTTAAAGAGACCGCCAAAGCTGTCGCATCTAATAAGGATGAAATATGTGATGAATATGTATAATGTGCTTAAAGCTGAATAAGTCCTCCTACTATATGAAAAGTTAGATAAAAACTTTACTAGTAATATCACCATTTTAGGAAAATTCTAAAATGTTGTTATAGCTAAACACAAGTTCGTAATCAGAACGAATTGGAACTAGTACCACTCACAGGGTGACGGCAATAAAAATGGTATCGAGCAAACGACCATTAACAACACGCCAAAAAATATATTGAAATGGAGAGAGGAACCATATTTGTTTCATGTGGTATAAAGGAAATATGTATATTTCGGCATATTTACGTAAACGGTAAATAATTAAAGATATAATGAGAAATGCAACTTTGTTTGATATTTATATTTGAGGAATTTTTGAACTTTATTTACCGAAATATGAAAAAAAAATTATTTCTCGTTTTCATATGTTTTCCAATACTAGAGTAGCTTGTTTGATCTAATCTCGCAATTATTGGTATTTATATTCTGGAGAGTGCTTCATACGTAAAAGTAAATTTGTTTAGTAGGTGTGGAGAACTAACCTGAACTTTTATGAGAATAGAAGTAAGGATAATTGGTACATTACCTTTTCTAGGATCAGTCAGCATGCAAGAAGTCCATTGATAGCCCTTTTAGCGAACTTTAATCATCTACCGGTGGAATTACAAACTGCAGATATAACTAAATTTTTAAAAAACGCGACTGTTCTTGGCTACTAGGCCATATTCCTCTCTTGGTGAGTTCTTCCTCGACACTTTTTAACATTGTATTAACTGTGTAACATTGTATTATATTTTATAGAAGTTTACTTTAGTGGCTTTGTAAATGATCCTGTTTGAATTTTTGGAAATGGTATCAGTACTGGACGATTCCAATACATTTTACTAATACCTAAGGAAATATACGATTTGATTGAGCAAAATGTACCTGGTCTGACCAAATGTAAAAATTTCATTTTGCAGATGTTGATATTTTAAAAATTACCCAATTTAAAAACTTCCCATTTAATTAATTAAGATGTAGCGTTTCCAGGAAAAAATAAAACATCTTCCAATTGGTTGCTAAAATAAAAATAAATAAACTCATTTATAGAAAAATTAGTATTTCTTTTTATATTGCTTAATATAATAAATTATTTTAAAATATATATAAACTTATAAATACAACATAATTTTAGAATTATTATTCTTCCAAATCCAAATGTCATCCTAATATTAACTTTAGCCCGACCGTTAGAATGTTTAGCAGAATTAGCGGCACTAAAAAAATACATATTAAAAACAAGTTATTATACTTATTATTTTCTTCTTACCTCTAGCAACGGTTCGGATGGAATGCAATAAGTTAAATATTTGTGATTTTGTAGATGGGTTTTCACCGAAGCCATGCACGTTTGAACTTCTGGAACCCCAACCAACTGAAATAAAGGTAACACCATTAATTTCAATAAGAGCTATAGGTTTTCAAATAAGCCCGATTACATGATAGCTGTATAATAATAATAGGTCCTTTTCATAGCGAGTTCGCCTTAGAGTACAGCACATACAGCTACTATGTACTAGGGCTGATCGGTCATAAGGGAGGTAATGTGGCAGACTTCACCCAGCTACTCATTTGTAGTCAACCTAGAGGTTCATTTTAACCACTGGAAAATGCAACTTATGTTCGGCCGTATCAGGGATCGAACACAGGATCTTTCGATGGCTAGGCAAATGCTGTATCATTGCGCAATTTATACATACAGTAGTCATATTTTTAAGCTAAAAAGCAGGTTGTACGGACAATTTTTAATGCAATATAAATGTTATAAAAAATAATTATGGAAGGAAAAGTCATTTAAAATTTAATACTATGAAACATAATACGAAATAATGGCAAATATATGTATCATATTCATATAAACGGTTTTAATGAGAATTCAATTGCTTCACCATATTTGAATCTATCTTTTTTAAAAACATAACAGAGCTTTTAAAATTATGTGATTGGATTTATGACTTATTTCGACTTGAAAAGGATTCATTGATATGGTTCACTGATGGATCCAAGATGTAGGATAAGGTGAAGTGGGAGTATCAGGTCCAGGCTTTAGGAAACACCGTTTTCATCTTCCATCAAGCAGAAACATAAAGAAGGCCACAATATACATACTGTCAGATATACAAGCCACGCTAAAAACTCTCAGGTAAAACACCTAAGTTAATTTGGAACTATAGGCAAGCCCTAAAGCAACTGACATGGAACAATAGAGTAACCCTGATAAGGATGTCAGGCTACAAAGGCATGAATTACACAAAATGAAGAAGCAGACAACCTCGTAAAAGAAGGGACAAAAACCCGTTCTGGAGCCTTTCTGCGGATTATCAAAATATCAAATAAAAGAGGAACTCGGAAGCTGGGAATAAAGACAAATGAGAAAAAATTAAGCTAGGAGAACGCAAGCATTCTCCCAAAAAGAGATAGTCTAGTAATAATGAATCTCTTCACAGAACCCTGCCCTCTGAGAAATAATCTCAAAAAAAACGGGTAAAGCTGAGACTGATATCTGTCGCGGAGATATGCGAATGCATGGCACTGTTAATTTATGAAATTTATGATATTAAATTGAATAAACGCTTTGTCTGATACTTTAATTACATCAGTATCTCTTGTAAAAACACAACAAAGCGTTTCAAAATAAACGATTGGATTTAAGAGTGATATATTTCATTCCAAATTTCATCAAAGGTTGAATATGTTTAACCAATCGCTTAATGGGGACCTGGGAAACTAAAAAAACGCAGTGAAATCAGTTTGATAGTTATGCGGTATTGTCAATTTTGATACTCTATGTACTCAGGTCTTGGAAATAAGAGATTCAAAAATAGTTCAATAGGATGTTTTCAACAAGTTTATTTGTAAATAAGAATTGTCTTCCAAGCCACTGGAGCCGGTTTGAATTTTGAGTTATAAAAAAGTTAAATAATATCTAAAATTATATACAATCTCTTTATTTTTTAATAACATTGAAATCTGTAAACATATAATTAGAACAATTTTTTGCATAACTTATATTGTCAGATTTGTGTTCTAATATTTTAATACTTTGAAACCATCATCAGGTTTATTTTTGTTATAAACGCCATATTGTTCTTTTGCTCACTAAAAAGAGTGCTTTTAACTACTACACATAATTCGTAAATAAAGAACTTTTTTTTAATTCATATAGTTTATGCAACAGTCTCTGTAAAAAATAAACACTTTCTAAAAAAATGTCAAAGTCAAAGTATTTATTGATGCTGTAAAAGAAACTATTTACATACTTCAACCTAGTACAACTAACAAAATAAAAACATAATATTGGTTACAACAAATAACTAAGATATAAACAATTCTAAATATATGTCAAAATCAAAACATTGCAAAACACTTTAAAAATTGTTAAAATATATATTAATAGACACCATAGACTGTAAATTGACAATATTATCACAGCCAACATAGATAACATTTATATAGTATAAAGACCAGATAAACAGAAAAACATATTCCCGAAAAAAGAAAAAAAAAACTGACTGCTGACAGTTAAGTAACTATATTACATTATTCATTAAACGAGCATATATTGTTTTTAAGAATGTCTGTGTAGGCAGTTTCCTCACACGGATTGATAGGTTATTAAAAAAAAACTTTGGTCCATAATACTTCAGTGCAAATCTAAATTTATTTTGTGAAAGTCCAAATATATATCATCTGTACCTTTTATGTTCAAATTATGAATATCTCCGACCCTGGGGCTGCACTGATTTGCATTTCAATATATTTAAAGCATTTAAAAATATATATTGAAGGGATTATTAAAATCCTATTGATTCTGAATGAATCTCTACGATATGTTCTATAACTTAGATTCATCATAACTCTTATTGCTCTTCGTTGCAAGCCACATATTCTATCAGCAACTGGTGCAAGTCCACATGACAAAATGTCATATGAGACATAAGCCTGAATTAGCGCATAATATGGCATTTTTAGGACATGTCGTACAAGACTGCAAAGATGTTTGTTGATAATCTTTTCGAAGGACATTCCACGTGTGAACGCCATGCAGGGGCGGATCCAGCCTCTCTCTTTGGGGGGGGGGGGGCGGTGATATCACAAAAGTACAGTATGGCAAGAAAAACAAGTTGTCAACGGGGGGGTGCAAGCAGTATACTCATTCCTAATATAAAAGGCAGAATGGGTTCTATTTTCCTGAACTTAAAGCTTTTGGGAGGAGGGGGGGAGGGGGCGGTCGCAAGCATACAGACTCCTATACTCTATTCAAGAACTAGAGAAAATAATAAAACTGTTACCGAAACCTCTAACGTACCTGCTTCAGTGCCGCAGGTAACTGAGAACTGCCGTAAATCTAATTATATTTCATTATATTTAAATATATTTTATAAATTTACTTCAACATAGAATTTCTGATAGTTTAATTTAATTTCTGTCAGTGAGTAAAGTACAACTTATAGTTTTTTCTTATTGATTTATCTTGTTTGTACTTGTTTTTATATATTATTTGAGATTAGTGAGATACCCAAAAGATATGGCTTTCACCTCTATATTTATTCCAAAATCGTTAAACCAGGGCATTTTTTCCTCAACGAAAAACTTATTACGATGAATGTTTATGATGCCTTAAGATATCAATATCTAGATAATAATGTTAAAAGCTCTGTTGAGATATATTCCAATATGACAGGAGTTAGAAAATCTACTATGTACCGAATACTGAAGGGGAAAAAACGACTGGAATTGTTAATACTCCCAAGCCAGATTCGATCACAGGCAAACGAAAAACCTCGTTGGAAGCAGAGATGAAAACTGCGATTAAAGGGGTTGTATATACATTTTATTATGAGAAGCAGATCCCAACCATCTACAAAATTCTAACTAAAATCATTGAAGATCGCGATTTACCTGAAATTAAAAGAACTGATCTCTGGAAATTGCTCAGAGAACTTAATTTTTGCTGGGAAAAACCAGATAGAAAATCTGTTCTTATAAATCGTCCGGAAACTGTCCGTTGGAGATGTAAATATCTCTCTCAAGTAAAAGGTAGAGTTGCTAGAAATAACACAATTAATAAAATTAGTAATTTAACTAAACTTTTGAAAGATTTTTTGAATAAAGTTACTGCGAAAAATTAGGAAAAATCCATATAATAAAACGAAATGTGAGAACTCGATCTCATAATCGGTGAGATAAGAGGAACCAATTATAATTAATTTTAGCGAAGATAGTTTCACTGACTTTGATTAGGAATTAAATACGTAATGTTTACTAGTGTAAATACAATTTATTATTTAAATTTTTGTTTTTGTTGTATTTTATTGTTTAATGTTGTTTATATGTTTTTTATTTTTTATATATTTTTATTTTAGTGTGTCCCACTCTTTAATTTTATATATATTTAATTCTAATTAGCCGTAAGTATTTTATTATTTTATTATTGTGTTTGTGTCTTTTTCTTAAGCGTGTAGAATTAACATGTTTATCTTATTTTTTTGGGGCTATCGTATTTCCATATATAAAAGTAAATTAAATTAAGATATCAGTACAATAAAAATAAGTAGGTCTAATTTTAATTACAACATAAAAAAAAGTAATTACATTTGAATCCCTTTTTAGTATTTAATTGTAATTCTGCAGATGGTTTAAGACATAAATAAACTGAAACGTCAAATACCCTAAAAATATTTTTAATTAATAATAAAATGATCGATAGCCCCAAAAATATTTTATTATTATATGGACGAATTTATTTTTTTATATATGTTTAACTTTTTGTATTTTTGACAATGGATATTTTGTAAGTATTTAAATTATAACTTAGAATTTTTTGAGAGAATAATTCTACGTTTTAGTCTATTATTATAGACCGGTATTTATTTCTAACTCATTCCTATGAAAAATATATGTGTCTAACAAATTTTGCTAAAAACACCGGACTAAAGAACACAGGCAGTTTGCGAAGAGAAAAAGGGTAAAAAATGATTTATTACTCTCTCTAGTTCTTGAATAAACTATAGTATAGGAGAAAAAATCGGGTCCATTTTCCTAAACTCAAAGCTCTTGGGGGGGGGGGGATCGCCCCTTCCCCTTGGATCCGCGCCTGACGCCATGTCAGTCTTCGATCCAGCTTCACACCCAGAAATCCGACCGAAGCGTTCTGCAATTCTACCATCATACTCAGATTGAAAATAAATCTTTCCTTTTTTGACACGTTTACATTGAGCTAGTCAGCATAAAACCAGTCAGAGATACGTGTTTAAGTATCATCCATGGACACTAACAAATTATCCATGCTCTTTCCCATATGGAACACGCTAATGTCATCCTCAAAAACAATGAAATCCCGATCACAGGCTGAGATATTATTCACGTAGATAATAAACAGCAGTGGGTCCAAAATCGATCCTTGGGGCACCCCACATGAAACATGTCTCAACTTAGAACCATTAATGTGATCAAGAAAATGGCATCTTCCACTAGAATACGAGAATGTGGTGATAAGTTTCCGGCCTGATAAAGAAAGACCACACCCACGTACAATGCTAAAAGATTTATAGACGCTTGTACAAAGTTATAGTTTTTGAATTTAAGCAGGATATCCCATGCAACAGAATCAAAACGCTTTGGTCAAATCACAAAACAAAGCTGTATCTTATTACCCATTATTGACAGCTCCAGTAGACATAACCCTTCGAACACCAAGTTGAGATTTATTTAACAATTTATTTACATCAAAATGGTTTTATATTCTGGTTTTAAGGGCTTTTCAAAAACCTTAGCAAGCAGTGATATTATTGAGTTGAATCGATGATTTGTTAAAATAGCTGACGGTTTTTTAGAAGTATGTTTAATTTTAAATTTTGATAAAGTATGTATCTTAAATGTGTTAGTTTTATTTACTTGGTAATGTATTGTATACTATGAATTATCTTTACTTCCTCTGTTTCCCGCTATATTTTAGTTTAGATTTAATTTTTTATTTTAAAATTTTAACAAGTGTAAGCAGAGTTGTATTTGTAAGAACACAATAAATCAGTGTATCATTGAAATGACAATTAAAGTAATTATTTATTCATTTCTAATGACCGAAATAGTATCCGCATAAAGTGATGATGAAGGGGGGAGGGGAGGGGAGAGAGGGGAGGGGAGAGAGGGGAGGGGAGAGAGGAGATGGGAGAGGGGAGGAGAGGGGAGAGGAGAGGGGAGCGGAGGAGAGATTAGTGGGGTGAGGAAGGAGGAGGAGAGGGGAGAGGATAGTGAAGAGGATAAAGAGATTAATAAATAAATTAAAATTAGACTCAACGGCGATTGTTAATTTGGAAAATTTTTGCAGGTAAGTTTGCCTATTGACACTTACGGTAACTTCTGAAAAATTGTTGTGTGTGCAAGAGAAAGTACACTAGAGATAGAATGATGGACGGCCAATAAACTTTCGGAGAGATAAGAGAGGGGAACAAAGAGGCCGTCACTCGTTCTCGTTGCAGAACGGTGAGAAGTCCTTTAGGCGTCATTCAGAAATGAGTACTACCGGGAATTATGATCGTGTTGGATTGTTGGAAGGTTTACGACTGCTTAGCAGATAAAGGCTTCCTATATTTGACTGTAAATCATTCACAAAATTTCGTAGATCTCGATAGCGGTGCCCACACTCAAAACATTGATAGGGCCTGAGGAGATTTTCATTTACGTGGAAATGATCCGTGATTTGGTCTGCACAAGGAACACCTTCACTGCTACTAAATACGATGAAAAATTTTAATAATAATATGCTTTTATTTGATATTTTTTTGTGCCGCCTAGTTTTTTATCGTTCTTCTGCCAAAATAATACTATTTTTCCACCGAATTTATAATCATAATTCATTTTTATATATCTCAGCCCTATAATTTTATAAATCATATTATTTTTTAGATCACATACTAAACCAACCGCTTCCCAACTAACACAACCCTTTCCCAATACCACTTTCTGGCAGATACTGTTCCGCCTTTACAGATTTCTGCTGGACCATTAACATTTTTTAATTATTATATCTAGATCAGTTCAGATTAGTTTAGTTTCAGTTTTAATTAGTTCAGTTTTCTGAAGTAACTGAACCCAAGCTAAACTTGAACTAATCAGAACTGATCTCAACTAACAAAAATTAGGATTATTACTTGAAAAAAATTAAAATATATTGTTGACTCAAAAAACCGTATATTACATGAAAATATTTTACATCTGGCAATGTCGCAACAAATATTTAGTTTTTCAAGTAGTGACAGTATTAAGTAAGAAAGCTTACGAAACTTATTTTTGCTTTTTCGTCGAAAATACTAATTTTTCTCAATTTGTTTGTTAAATTTTGTACAAAAATGGTTGAAATAAATTACATACAATGTATTTCAAGTAGTACTATCAAAAATAATTACAAAAGTTCGGTTTTTCCAAAAAATACAAATTACTTTGAAGTAAACAGTGTTTATTTATTGTTTCCTAGAAAAAATTGTGCAAAACCAAGACTACAATCGTATTCTACCACTTCAAAATAAGGGGTATGTTAAAGAATTTTCAAAAAAAAAAGACTAGATTTTTCTTGATCAAATCGAAATAATTACCCAGAAACACTGAATTTTTCGACTATTTCTTGCATATCCCCTATTTCTGGGTCATGTAACATGAATCCGAAATTTTCTTCTGGCAGTCGCAAATGGTTTTTCGAAAAAAAAATATTTTTCATTTTCATTTGACAATTTTCTGTATTTTTCGACAAATATCTTTACAGATTGCCACTTCCACTAAAGCATATTTGAATATTCTAAATTACAACAAATTTATCTTTAAAACGTACACAACATTTTGGTCAAATATAGCAAAAAAATCCCAAAGAAAGAAAATTAAACTAACCTAGACCAGAGGGAACCAAATGTACACTATTGCCGGATGTTTTACGATCATAATCTTGTATTTGTTCTACTGTTCTATTCAATTTTAACTCCTTTTACAGCAAAATCCTTTCTTAAATAAACGACAGCAGGCTAATTAGACAAATTGTGCAGGGAAGTTTGCCTAATTGACAGTTCTGAAAAAGTAGGTGGGGGAGGAGTAACAGCAGAAATACAGAATAAGTGTAAAATGGGAAATAAAAATACAATAGGGTTGAATGAATTTTTGGGGGCATCGAAGTTCCTTCCGAAAAGCTCTTTTTGGTTCTAGTTGTGGAAGGTTGCTGCTCCATTTGAAATCACCTAGACAGAATAAAATTTATTGTACAACATTCCCGATTTTCCTATTTTTTTTTTTACCAGTTACTCCTTAATACTAGGCGAATTCAAAACTATGGTGTAAAAATTTTTTAGGCTCATACTATTTTTTGGCACATTTTAAATTTGCTTCCGAACCTTTTTTGGCTGAAAACAGTTTGGTGCAAATATGTCTAACTCTGTTAATTTTAAAGATATGAAGACAAAATAAACCAAAATTATTAGAACGATATGCTGTAGATTTTATATCCTTGCATATTACCTAAGTAGTGAGAAGAGTGGAGAGATTACACCTCTTTATGATAAAAACATATGTCAAAGATTTGGTAGCTGAGTCTCAACTCGCTCCAGAGTTAAAGTGCATCAAATGACCAATAATTGCATTATCAACACACACAACCAGATTCACTAAGAAGATTTAAGATTTAAACCCGATCTGGTTGCCATGAAATTTAAATCTTATAGTCGGCTAGTTTTGTTTTCTTTATGATATTGTCATAATTTATATTATGTATGTCAATAAATAAATGCTTATATAAGGATATCAAAGATTAGGAACTGGCGATAAAGCCTTGAAATAGGTAAAAGAAATAGGTGTATACCAAAAATAAATAAAATTCTCTCTTTTACCGGTTCAGTAATAAAACAAATTGATTTTTATGGGGTTTTAAACTTGCTTGACTTATTGTTGCTCTTGTCAGTTTAAGTCCTTTACTGTCAATTTAGGATGGTTTTAAAATTAAACCATGTTAATGAATCCGGCTGACAAAATTTAACAGTAATTAATGGTAAAAATCCCCCTAACAAGGGGCACTTATTTTTTCAAATTAAATTTGCCAGAAACATAAGAAAATGTATTAATTTTATTATATCTCACTAAATAAAAGCAGTACCTTTATAAAAAAAAAATAATTTAAATTAAAAAATTGCATTGACGCTAAGTTTGTTACACAAAAAATTTGTATAGGTATATTTCATCAACTAGCATGACATTTATAATTTGTTCAAAGTGTTGAAATTCCGGTGCATAGTGTTTCCGTTATCTTGTACGTTCTACCCGAAACCGTTGTTAGTTCTGTAGGGATAATCTTCCTCACAACTCTACGTACTGGAAGCCACACCAGGTCTTTTTTAGATATCTGGAGAGCAAAATGCAAATGTATGCCACATAGTCCATGTTTGTAAACGAAGATGTATTAGTAAACACAATTGAAGTTTGGTGTTCATCAAATTCTATACATGCTGATGTGGTAACATCTGATTTGATTGTCACTCATACAAACTAATCGATGATACCCTCTTGTTCTTGTCACAGTGATGCAAAGTTCAAATATTTTTGTTAGTTTATCTTCAGTTTGTAATTTCTTTTACAGAGACATACATGTACTTTATTCTCGTTATTTTTTCACTGCAGTATTTGAACATGTCTTGTGGAGTAAGAATTGTATGCGCTTTACGTTGTGATGGTATTTACAGACTAGTTCTTCCACAAAATAACTCATATTTCATATCCAATTCACTGGTTCACATAAAAAAAAAACATATATATTATGTACAATCCACTTACTACATGAAAATGTTAAGTAAAATCTAAAAACTGTAGAAAAATACTAATATAACACTTTTAACACAACTATCCACTTGTTAACTCAGAAAAGGTCGAAGATCTAGTGAGCCCAATTTCAACTTGAATTAGCGAAGGAGGTTCTTCAAGTCTTAACTTGCAAGATTCTTGTATCAGCAAGCAAAGAAAATGTATCGACATGAAAGTTTTAGTAACTTGGGTTGAAAACTTCATCCAATGTGCATTCATAGGGAAATTCCCTATGTCTGTTAAAAAATTTATTGTGTATTAAAATATAAAAAATAATTATTTTAAATTATTGTATAGTTTATTTTCTTTCTAATGCTATCTTATTTTTGGTTAATTTAAGACACATATTGTGTACATTTATTTCTATTGTCTAAATTAAATTTATTACAAGACAAAAACATTTTGTTACTGTTAAATATTAGGAAAATGGATTTTTACCATTAAATGCCATTAAATTTTGTTTGCGTATAACGCAATTTTTGGCCAACTTTGATCCACATCAACTCTGGGACCAATTAAATTTCATAATTTTTCAGTCAATCTCTTTTAAAATATCCAACTTGGAATTTTTGAAAAATTATATAAAAAAGAACAAAGTTCTCCAGCTCGAAACTTCTACAGCAAGTAGTCCTATAATAAATCTTTACACGAAAAAAATTAAAGGGGAGTCTTTATTTCCTTTAACAATTTGTAAACACTAAAGTCCAATTTTAACTAAATTTTAACTTTATAGTTGTAAATTTTTTTCTTCACTTTCCCCACTACTTAAGTAATATTATGTAAAGTAGGGACAAAAAATCTAGAATATGTCATTCTGACAATTTTAAATAAATAAATAAATAAATATTTTATTGACGGACCAGCCTTTTAACATATAAATTAAGTTAAAAGAAAATACAAAAGGACAAATGAAAGACAGATTTGTTTAAATCTATTTACACTCAAGTTGAAAATGTCTATATCTTTACAAACTTTATTGGCTAAGTTACATGATCTAACTAAGCTAGATGACAATCCATAATTGGTTCTATGGTAATCAATTCCAAAAGTATTACTGGTGCGGAAGTTTCTTTGTGGTACATTAAAACTGATGAGTCCCAGCAAGTCGGGGCAATCAAGTTGAAAATTAATGAGTTTAAAAAGAAAACAAAGATCCAAAAACTCTATCCTTTGTTCGAAGGGAGGCACATTTAACAGTTTCATAATATCTACATAATTAATTTCGTCAACAGGTATTCTAAGTTTGAATGCAACAAATCTTATGAATTTTCTCTGAATTCGTTCTAGCTGCTGAGTATAAACTTTATAAAATAGTGATCAAACCTGACAGGCATATTCCACAATAGATCTTCTATAAGAACAATACAATACTTTAAAACAATTTAAATCATTAAAATCCTTTAAATACGCTTCACAAATCCTAACATTTTCAGAGCGTTGGAGGTAATATTATTATTTTTATTTGATCTTGATATCTTTAAAATTAACAGAGTTTGATAAATTTGCGCAAAACTTGTTTTCAGCCGAAAAATAGTTCCAAAGCAAACTTAAAATGGCAGCAAAAATAAAGTATGAGCCTAAACATTTTTTAACCATAATTTTGAGTTCGCCTAATATTGGGGAGTAACTGGTAAAAAATATTAGGAAAATCAAAGATGTTGAACAATAAATTTTATTCTACCTGGGTGATTTCTAAAGAATTGACAATATAACTGCTTAGCAGACGAACGTTTTCAGCATCAAAAGGTAAATCACTCCAAGAATTTTGTTGACATTGGAGCTCACAGTCAAAACATTAAAAGAGCTAGGCGAGATTAACGTGGAAATGTTCCGAAATTTGGTCGACGAGAATCTCATTTTTTGGGCCGTTTAGCAGAACATACAAAAAAAATTAAAAAACAAAATAAAATAAAATACCGAGAACTAACTGTAACAATCTCCTAAAATAACCATTAGAACCCACTATAACAATATAGAAATATTGTTTAATTGTTTGAGCAATTATATATTATTAAAAAGTGTTGTTGACTAAGTTAAACAAAATGTAGAAATATTATGTTGATACTTCTCTGAATGTCATTATTAAAATTTTGTTAAAACCACAAATTCCGCACTAATAGAAGCATTATATAAAATATGATAAATTTGCACTTTTTTAATCAGAAAAATCAAGAACATAAATCAAAACAAAACCAGTCGCGACAAAACTTATTTTGGTAAGAAAATAATTTGCGGTGTTGCCAGATTTTAAATATTTTTGTAAAACATGCATATATTTCTTTTTCTATTAAAGACTAAAGAGGAGGACCCGAAAAACATATTTTTCCCTTCTTTGATATTTATGTTACGCATGATTTTCCCTCCAAATAAAAATGGTTTTATCGATCATATTTGCACTTTTCTGTTTCTCTCCTTTATTTACATATTAAACATGATTTTCCCTCCAAATATTATCTTCCGAGTGGTGGATTGTCTTAAAGCCTAAACAGGAGAGGCTAATGAATGAGTTAGGATTAGGCTCAGCGATGGTTGTATAATGAACAAATTTTTCCAGAGAAGTTTGCCTAATTACAATTGTAGAAAGTTCTGAAAAATTGGATAGGGGAAAAAAAATACAATAGGGATAGAACTATTGATGGACAGTGGATTTTTGAAGGGATAGAGTAGGAAACGAAGAGGTTCTTTCTTGTTCCCATTGCGGAACAGTCGAAGGAGACTCTTTTGGAAGTCATTTTAAATTGGATACTGCCAGGAAGTACAATAGTGTTGGCTTGTTGAAAGGTTTATGACCGCTTAGCATAGAAAAGGCTTTCAGCACCTGACCATAAATAATTCACAAAATTTAGTAGAACCCGCTAGTGAAGCCCACCTCAACAGTGAAAGGATCTGGAGAAATTTACCTGAAAATATACCTCAAAAATATTCCGCCCACAAAAACAATCAAAATATTTGAAAAATCCTATACTTATACAGGCATACTTTGCAGAAATAACTGTACATTTTAGAGAATTTTAAAATTTTTAGGTTACTAGTCCACCAAGGAGGCTTATTTATGAACTGCAATTATTAACTACTTTTAACTTTAACTACTTTTATTTAAAAGTTTGTCTTTGTTTAAGATATATACAGCATTGAAACAAAACTGTGGCTTCAAACAAGTTCCATAACGAATAACCCATTTTAAATGTACTAAAAATTAACAATAAGTATAATAAATGTGTCTTGAAAATATTCCAACCACAAAACCATGTACCATGAATTTTTTAAATACATGAGACAAGTTTATCATCCTCTTTTAATAAGAATGAGAAAGAACATTAATATTTTGCTTTTATTGGATATTTCTCTATGCCGCTTATTTCTTGCATTTTTTTGGCGCCAAACATTACTCTTCTTCCATTGAATTTATAACCCTAATTCACTTTTTTACATCTTGGTTTTATAATTTTAACTAACCATATTTTTTACAGCAAATACTAAACTACCCTCTTCCCTACTAACTCTGACTTTTCCCAATATCCTTCCCTGGCAACACTTTTTAATTAATAAATCTAGGTCAGTTTAGATTTGGTCAGGTTGGTTTCAGTTTTACAAACTAACTAAAACTAAGCTAAACTTGAACTAATCAAAAATTTCAGGTGGTTAAGAATAATGTTACCACTTTTATACCTTACAAAAATTAAACCATTTTTTTGACTGAGATGATCAAATTTTGTCATATTCATAATTCCAATGGGTGATGAAGTTTACAAAACGTATTTTTACTTTTTCTGCCTAAATTTGTTTACTCAAACTTGTGCAAAAATAGTTGAAATATTATATACAATGTATTTAAACTAGTTCCATTCAAAATAAATACATAGGTTCGATGTTTTCTTCAGAACTAAAAGTGCCTTGTGAAGTGACAAGGTGTTTTTTGAGTTTTCTTAGAATGTGAGGCAAAATGGTGAAAAAGAAACAGAATCGTATTCTACGACCTCCAAATAGGAGGGAGAGGTGTCAAAACTTTTTTCAAAAAAGAGATCGTTGCCCTCGATTTCACTTAATCGAAATAATTACCGAAATTTTTAATTTGGAAAAACTATTTGCAACCGCCAAAAAAATTACTGATTCGTACGACACAAAAAAAAGGTTATGTAAAATATTGTCGAAAAATTAGATGTTTCCAATATTCCGAATAATTACTAATACGTTAATTTAAATGATCTCGGGAGTAATTTCAATCGAAATATTTGAAAATTTACAGGCATATTTTGTAGAAATAACTACAATTTTAGAGAATTTTAAAATCTTTAGAAAGTTTACGTGTCCACCAAGGAGGTTTATTTCCGAACGGATGATTTATCATGTTTTTTCGAATTATTAACTTACTTTTATTTAAAAATCTGTCTTCGTTTAGGATACAGACAGCATTGAGACACAAAATAGTGGCTTCCAACAAGTTCCATAACGAAAAACCCATTTTGAATGCTCTAAAAATTAAAAACAAGTATATTAGACAAAAGCAAGGTTAGAGATAATCTTTTGCATTTAAACCATAGACATATAAGAGACTATAACATGCAGGTGGCCAAGACGGGTCCTGCACTAGGGCGTTGGCTTTCGATTGGAAAGACAGAGCGAAATAGGTCAGTAGTATCTTTCTTTCTATTGGCGGGATAGAAAACGAGATACTGCTCACATATTTCGCTCAGTTTCTTTCTAACTAGTGTCCCGCTCCTATTGGATCCATAGACGTAAGATAATTAATATTCCCAAATATAGACTGTGAACACGCACGTATAAAATAACTGTACTAATCGTCAAGTAAACAGAAAATGTCCGGACCATGCTATGCGCCATTTTGGGTAAACTGAAGTTATAACAACAATGAATACGCAGTCGCTACTGAAAAATTATACCGACCAAACGTAATCAGTAATCCCAGTGAAAAGGTTTGAAGCAATTTGCAATTGCATTCCGAAATTTCATCGCCATAAGTAGTTGAACGAAACCGATGGTAGAAAGAGATAAAATGACAGTATTATGTTATTACCTGTCTGCTATACTATTGGTCGGTCGTAAAAATAGATTGAAATTTTTGTTATATTTTTGGTTGTTAAAAATAATTACTCATTAAAAAAAGTAATATGTTGACAAACCGTTTTTTCAAAACGTTTTAATTTTTGAAAAAAACAATTGAAATGATACCCCGTTATTTTCAGTATTTTCTAATTTTTAATTAATATATCCTTAGAAACTTGAATGTCTCGCAAATTTCAAGTAAATTTGTGATTATAGACATACAAAATTATTACACTAAATTCTGTTTATATCTCAATAGTATGAGCGTGCTGTGTAAAAATTGTTTTACTACGGCTAGTTCTAATTATGGATTTAACATAAACACTTATGACCATAATAGCCGAGTATCTTTTAAACACGTAAGTGTAACATAATTGTTTTCATCAACACAACTTATAAAAAATTTGAGAAATAACAATTTGTAAGATATTTGAAACTTTTATTTAAATAACTAACATTAAATTTTATATTCAAATAATGTTAAATGCAGCATTTTACTTCCTTACGCTGTGTTATACACTAACTACAATTAAATAAATATTATTATGATTATAATTTATTAGGACATATAAATTTGAACCATACAGGCCAACGAACGAGGTCCTTCAGAATAAAAACCTTATTTATAGTACATTTGTTCTACAAGCCCCTACAAATCATCAATCAATCAATAAAAAAGTATATTAAAGCTATCATTAATGGAAGTCTTCTGGCTGGCATATGGTTTCGGTCCCTGATCGTACACAGTTCCAGGTTTTTTTTCAAACTTAGTTGTCAGACCTAAATATTTACTGATGGCTTGGTGCATGTTACTTGGTTGTTAAGTTACATAAAACAAATTTAATCCAGGGAAAAAAACAAAGGTTTTAATGACAATCAATAACTTCACAACAATAACACTATTTTTTTGACTTTTGACGGTTAGTTTGACGTGCCAAAACGTCACTTTACCCAAAATGACGCCTAGCATACTCCGGACATTTTTCGTTTGACAGCAATATTACAGGCTGTATTCTTTTGAGTAAATTATCACTGATCAAAGGGAACAAATACTGCCCTCGATTCATTAGCATGAACAGTTCGGAGCTGTACAGGTGCAAGAAACCCTCGCTTTATTCAAGTAGTGCATTATGCCTCGGCGCTTGTCAGATCTCCTTTCACCTTACCCCTTAAGCACCAAAAAATTTTTGGTGTATAAAGCCCTAACAGCTACCAGTTATCATTTTTAGATGCTATTTTTGGGTAAAAAAAACATTTTATACATGAAATGGAGACACAAAAATAAGATTATTTCACAAGATATCGAACTTACCTTCATAGTTTTTTTAACGAATTGCGAAATATTTATAGCCTAAAATGCCATGACACCAGACAAAATTCAAAACTAATAAGTAATAATATAATATTTTTACCTTTTTGTCTTCAGTATGTTTCGCTATGTATATTAAAAACACAAATTCCGAAAAAAAATAATTTGTAGGTTATTTACTGTTCCAATTAATACTTTTACCGCTTTATTCAGATTTGCTCGGAGCTACTCAGGGTTTGATGCATCCGAGCTTAAAACTCTTGAATCGAGGGCAGTAAAAGTGAAACCGATAACTTCATATTCTTTTGAATATGCATTTACTTGTCATTGGATCGAAGTGATCATTATTACTTCAAGTGACAGAACTGAAAGTGATAATTACTCAAAAGAATATACCTACAATCTGTCATCAATTTTATTTTCAGAAATTCGTGGCTGTGAATCATGTAGAAGAAAGTTAGTACACGCTTAAAAAGAGATAGAGGATTTCCGAGGAGTAGTACCTCTTTTTCTAATGGCCACGCTAAAGACGATACCCTAAAAGGTCATGGGATATCCCCACGAACTTGACATATAAAACTATATCCCTGTCCAGGTCGAAATTAGAAAGAGAGGTACTCTTCCACGAAAACACCCTATCTTTTTTTTTTAAGCGTGAACCAACTTTCTTCTATAGGATTCGCAGTTTATAAATTTCTCTTACGTCTATGATAGGATTCCCGTCTATAGCTTTATTTTTTTGTTTTATTTGGTTGATGTTGCGTATAAAAATCCGGTTATGGAGACTTTATATTTTCAAGTCTCCACGTTGGATTAAGGGTGAGTCCACACGGCCAGAAAAATTTGTGCGTTGGCGTATTACGCGCTTTTGTGTTAAAAATGTATCGTCCACACGAACATTTTGTTACGGGGTCATCAGGGTACCTATTCTCGTTCTTGAAAGAACGATCATCTTGATGGAAAGCGGGCGTGGTTCTCACGAAAAGTACGAAAACGTATTCAGAATACGGTTTCTTACTTTTTCGTGAGAACCACGCCCACTTTCCATCAAGATGATCGTTCTCTCGAGAACGAGAAAAACTACCCAGAATACGGTTTCATACTTTTTCGTGAGAACCATGCCCACTTTCCATCAAGTGGTCGTTCTCTCAAGAACGAGAATAGCTACCCAGGGGTGTGTTTTTTTTTTGTCTTAACTTTAATCAGGATTTTTATTTTATCTAAAAATTACAATGAAGCAAAATAAAACATTAATTGCGGCAATATTTTAATCTAGAAAAAAAGTTACAAAATGTAAGGAGACTATTGATATATTCTTTATTATAAAAAACAAGAAAGTCGTCGCTACTGGGTCCGGTCTGTATTTGAGGAAAACATTGGAAAAAGGCTTGGACATATTATTAATTTAATTCAGGAAATGTGAGAAAATGATCCTGATTTTTTAAAAATATTTTCCTGTTACTATTAGTGAATTTGAAGAGCTGTTTTTGGGCCAATAATTAAGAAACACGATATGGAAATATGTATAGCTATACCTTTATTACTAGATTGGAAAGAACATTGTGATATTTAGCATGTGAAACCAACGACTTCCGAGTCGGTAAACAGTGTTTTTGAAATTATTCAGGTTACTTGTGCGGTAATATGGGATTATTTAAAAGAAGTTTTATTTCCAAAGTTTACCACTTCTACCTGGTTAAGGATTGCCAAGGAGTTCAAAGACGAGAATTTCAATAGAACAGTGTAGTTTTAACAATCATTTTAATAATTACAATTGTTTGTAGTTTTTAGAAAACATTACATATGATACTAACTGGATTTCTGTTATTAAATTTCCATCAATGTTGATTTTTACTTTTTAATTGTTTATAATAGGTTTATATAAAGTTTATGAAGGGTAGGATTACCTGACGACAGGAATTTTCCTGACATGTCTGAAATTTTAGCCCCCTGTTAGAGAAACAGGTATTTTTTTTAAATTAAAAGAGGAAAATATAAGTAATAAAAAAATATTTATTAATCATTCTAGTAAGAAAAAATAAATTAATTAAACATTAACAAAATGAGTCAATTGTTAATTTAGTATATTAATAAATTTAGTTTCGTACTTTTTATTGCTTGATGTTTCTTTTGGCAATTGCTGGTCTTTTATAACCATTTCATGACATTCTTCGCATGATATGTTCTTTAAGTTAAATTGTGTCTAGAGTAGAACCTTAACAGAATATATTGTTGTAAACCAACTATTACTACGAACTATTAATTATTAAATTACTATATATAAATTTTTTCTAAGTTACTCTTATGGATTAACAGATAATTATAGTCTAATATTTAATAGTCTCTTAAGAAGAAGTTATATCTTATTTAAATTTATATTCTAATAGGCTCAAACAAAAGCATGCCTTAATATCCGAAACTCTAAAACTTTACTTTTTACAGAGACCATTAGCTTTGTTCAAATTGCAATAGTTCCATAAATACACACTTTTTCATTTCAGTAATCATGTAAATAAATAGTTGTTATATTTGTTGGTTCGCCTATGACTGTAAAATAATAATTTAGATAAAGAAATAGAATATAACTAGGATATGACCATAGAGCCGAGGAAAACTAAAATTAAAAACCTACAATAGTGACATTAAATTAGTAAGTAAGAAGAAAAACTGTTGCTACTGTGGTGACCAGAAAATTTGGGACTCTGTAAACGATAAAAAATTATGAAGAGGAAAAGGGCTGTCAGGTTTCCATGTGTTTTAAGACATGTTAAAAAAATGTAATACAGTAAAAATTTAATTGGCTATGAACTAAAAGTATATATGAATGAAAAATAAAACTGTTCAAGTCTAATAAAGTGAAATAAAATAAAATAAATCAAAAATAATTTAATTTGGTTTGGAATATATGTCTAAAATCAAATTAAAATTTTACCGGAATCCAATAAAATGAAATAAAATAAAATAAAATAAATCAAAAATAATTTAATTGTGTTTAAAATATAAGCCTAAAATAAAATTAGAATTTTACTGAAGTCTAATAAAATGAAATAAAATTTTGGATTAGACTTACATGTCTAAAATAAAAAAATTCTTGTTGAGGTTCACCATGCACTGAGAAATAATAAAATAAAATATAGTAAAGCATGTTTTCCATAATTCAGTTCTCCTACTTTTTCTACACGGTTCGACGAAGTTTACACTGCACGAAATTTTGCACACGACGCGGTGGTCCACACGTCACAAATTTTGCTCACGATATTACTATCTTCCGCACGGTTCGCCGTGCTCCAAACGGCACACATTTTGCACCCGATAGCTCTCTTTACTATGCGGCTCGCAATGGTTCACACGTCACAAATTTTGCTCACAGTACGACTATTTTTCCACGAAGCTCGCAACAGTTCACACGGCATAAATATTGCCCACGATACCAATTTTGTACGCAGCCCGCAGAATTTTACACGGCACGAAACTTATCCAGCTTATAAAAGCGGCACTCTCCGTACGAAAGGCAGTTAGTAGATAGAAGTTGTTGAAAGAATTAATAGTTAGAAGTTGCTGGGTCAGTCAGTCAGTTAGAAAAAATAGTGAACAGTAACAGTAGCACGAAATAGTAGTGAACCGAGCATATAACGCAGAAAACAGTAGTGGAGAGTAGTGAAGAAAATATCGAGAGCTGTAGTCTTGGAAACCGAAGCAGAAATATATCATCGGAAGTCAAATCTTGCGCGAAAACGAACCTTTGAACAGACGCAAAATTTGGAAAATAAGAGCGAGACAGAATAGGACAACATACGCGACCTAACAAAAGTAAGTGTCAGACCGATATAAAACTGTTTATAATATCATATGTCATAGGGTTAGGAATTATTTTTGTAGAAAATAAAATTGTCTCTCCTTCAGTAGCTTAATTATATATTTCAATAAATTTTCATTTTCAAAGCAAGTGAATGTATTTTTTGAGAGAAATTTGGCTCCCTTTCCTTTAGATTCAATATCTAATATTGCTCCCTTTCTAATCACTAATAACTATATAATTTCCTAAATACCATCTGGTAGGGAAAAAATAGCAGATAATTTTCTATTATTAAGTTTTTTTTTAATCTCCTTAATACTTAAGAGAGAAAATTCAGTGTCTTTGGTGTAATACTCCTGGTACTACGAACCCGATCAAAGAAATTGTAGCAGTGTTGAAGGAAACGGCCCAAAATACGTAAGTGTAAAAAGACCGTAGAAAAGCAGGCATTACACTATCTCATAATTTAGTGAACATTTTAATAAAATATTAAAAGTAATATTAGAAGATTTATTTGAATTCATCGAAACCAGTGATAAACCAAAAGCAGAACCAACAAAGTTATATTATTGGTGGCAGTGAAAAGCAAAGCTTATAACAGTATAGACAGCCTATTTCCTTCCTTAGTCCACTACGCTCCTATTAATTAGAACACTCGCTCGATATTCGCATTTGGTGCTTCGAGTGCAAATATTTTGAAAATATCACTGCCTTAACATACCACATACAACACTCAGATAAAATGATCAGATATTTATTGAAAAGTCAGGGATATTGTCAGGAAATTCCATTATTTGATCTGGTAACCATTGCTAAGGGCATGTCTGTGGATTAGCGTCTCGATATCAGAGATTGTCGTTGAATACAAATTGTATTATATAACGGCCTTTATTTCATAAGCTTTAATTTATATAACGAATAATTGTATTATTGCAATTGTTATAAAATTAATAAAAAATGAACAAGAATTGTTTTTTTTTTTTGAAGACCAAGCAGTAATGATCTTCAAGCATTTTTAATAAATTAAAACACTTTAACATAGTTCATAAATATCCATTATCTCAAAAATCACAAAATAAAAAAATATAAATAAAACAACAAACTTCTTAAAAAAAACGATAGGTTATGTTCATAAAAAATGTTAAAAATAAACAATTTCCGCCATATTTAAAGCAGTCCGCTAAAAATTAAACATTATTTTGCGTAATGACTTTGGAAAAGGCGGATTTAGGCGGGAAATCTTCGGTTTTTGTCTTTTTTTTTTAATTTAACGAATCACAACGCTTGAAATTTGACATGTCTTATTACGCTACGCTTACGCCCAGATTTATCTTATCGTGTGAACCTGCTCTAAGGCAGCGTCTTATTATTAGTTAATGAGTCCATGTTTGACAGTATTCCACTTCCTACCTCCCCCCCCCCCTAACTACCTCGATAACAATGTTAAAGAGGATTCATGTTATTGTGAATAATCTTTGACAATGTGATGGCGTCACAAATCAGCGCTGTGTTTTTGTATTCTAGGGGTTGTTGGGCTGATCCGAAGTAGAAGGAACCTACTTGTCGTTTTAATTCTACTGTTTCCTAACAACACCAAAAATCATTCACAATAACTACATCCTCTTTGACCACACCAAAGATTATTCACAATTACTGCCCTCGATTCATTGGCATGAGCAGCTCAGAGTTGTCCAGGTGCAAGAAACGCTCGCTTTATTCAAGTAGTGCATTATGCCTCGGCGCTTGTCAGATCTGCTCTCCCCTTGCCCCTCAAGCACCAATAAAAATATTTGGTGTATAAAGCCCTAGCGGCTATGAGTTATCATTTTTAGGTGCTATTTTTAGGTAAAAAACATTTTATACATGAAATGGAGACACAAAAATAAGATTATTTCACAAGATATCGGACTTACCTTCAAAGTTTTTTTAACGAATTGCGAAATATTTATGGCCTAAAATGCCATTACACCACACAAAATTCAAAACTAATAAGTAGTAATATAATATTTTTACCTTTTTGCCTTCAATATGTTTCTCTATGTATAATAAAAACACAAATTCCGAAAAAAAAATAATTTGTAGGTTATTTACTGTTCAAATTAAGACTTTTACCGCTTTATTCAGATTTGCTCGGAGCTACTAAGGGTTTGATGCACCCGAGCTTAAAGCTCTTGAATCGAGGGCAGTATATAACATCTCTTTGACAACACTATGAACTAGAGTTGGGTTGGACTTGAAAGAACCGTTCTTTTTATTCTAGTCCACTGACGGACCAAAGTTCAATATATTAATAATCAGAAGTAAAAGTAACAATAAATACAATAAGACCCGAATTTAGAATTGTTTCACTTTGGATTGTGGTTCTTAAAGATATGTTTAGAATACGTATATTTGGTTACCATAGCAAACGATACGGCCTACGAATAGTCTAACGAGGGAGCCGCAATATTATACGTTACTAATAATTTAGAATCCTGAATAACTGCTACATCTGCCCATTTAATGAGCAGGGTATGAAATTGGACTTCGTATTAAAAACAAAATATGTATTATATATTAAAAAAGAAGAAAAATTAAAAATCATTTGAACCTCTTTAGAATTCTTGACGGAAAACTGAATCAAATGTATTACCCGGATCTTTAAAATGGGCTATCTGGATGATACTAATCGCCAAAATGTCCGTTTTGCCTTCTGGGCCCTTATCCTCGAAAGTGTGATGTGAATGGCGATGTGAACTTTTTGACGGTAAAAGCCGTATTCTTAAAAAGCCAATGTTGCCAGATATGAACGTGCTAAAACCCGGGAATTTCAAAAAATAAAATGGATGACAGATTGAATTAAGCTGTCAGACCGAAAATGTCCGTAGTATATTTTGTCGCCATTTTAGGCAAAAAGTAGTTTTGGTACTTTCAATTAATCGTCAAAAGTAAAAAAAATAGTGCTGTTGTTGTTATTTTTGTGAAGTTATTAATTGCCATTACAATATTTATACTTTGCCTGGATTAAATTTATCTTAAATTGACATTCTAGAACTGTTAAACAAAAATGCGTACAAAGAGACAAGTACTTTAAGATTCTAATATATAAAGAAAAAGGGATATCAAGAAAAACAGCAATCATATATACAAAGTAATATACTGACAGTAATTACAGAAAGCCAACACTGATAAACCTTGAAACGGTGGAAATTACAACTCTACGTAGTATGACTAAAAGCCATCATTCCAATCCACTACGGAAACTATCCAGTTATTTATTGTATGAATGCACAAAAAGTCCAGCCACTTATTGCAAGATGTTCTGTCCTGAAAACTAAATTTGAAAAAAAAAAAACCTGAAACTTGAACAATAATAATAAAGAAACTGTTTGTGACCAGGAACCGAAACCAAAAGCTAGACCGAAGACATCCATTAAAGATACTGGCGGATCTCACATTCAACTTTTGATATATATATATATTTTTATTTTATAAAGATTTGTAGAGACTTGAAGATCAAATGTACCATAAATAAGGTTTTTATGCTGAAGGACCTCATTCGTTGGTCTGTAGGGTTCATATTTATATGTCCGATAAATTATAATCATAATATTAAATTAATTGTAGTGTCGTATAGTGTTTAACACAGTCTAATTAAGTTAAGTGCTCTAGTTAACATAATTTAAATATAAAATTTGTTACTTATTTAAATAAAAGTTTCAGATAGCTTACCAATTGTGATTTCTCAAATGTATTATAAGTTGCGTCGTGAAAAGAATTATGTTAGATTTAACTGTTTAAAACTAAAATACTCGGCTGTTATGGACACAAGTATTTATGTTAAATCCATAAGCAGAATTGGCCCTAACATTTTAAATACAATTGAGTTATGAACAAAATCTCCTCTAAGAATTTTATATGTCTGTAATCCCTAATTTGCTTAATATTTGCGAGACATATTCAACTTTCTAAGCATATTTTAGTAAAAAATTATAAAATATTAAAAATATCGGGGTACCACCTAATTAACGTTTCAACTGTTTATTCAAAAAATAAAACGTCTTAAAGAAACGGTTCGTCAACATATTATTTTTTTTAATGACTAGTTATTTTGAAGAACCAAAAATGAAATAAAATTTTTTAATTCTATTTTATTTTTTGAAATCCCTGCGTTAAATATGTCATTTAGCGGCTGACATTTCATTTGCGCATGTTTCACCGTTCGCTTGCCTTCCACCGGGCGAACGAGGATATGAGTGATGAACGTTTCAAGAATACGCGTTCGCCACTTTTTCACCGTTTACTTCACGTTCCCCAGTTCAAAGGTAAGGCCCCATATTAAGAACTTTGTTTCCTGATCTAAGATTTTGCCCATCTTTACTATAAACACATCGTTCTTTGATCGTGTATATATAATAATAATTCTAAAGATCCTACTTCTAGTACCTTTATCTACGGGTTACACGTTATCTTTTTCTAATTGCACTATCTAAACAAAGAAAACTATAACTTACGGGAATGAACCATTCCTAAATACTTCATGCCATTTTTATTATTATTGTTTATCAGCAGAGGTTATAATGTATTGATAAGAAAAAGTAAGTGGCAAGCGGCTACATTATTTGCATTTTTCTGGAAGCTTGTTACGAATTAAAGTGTATATTTTTAACACTAAAATATAATGTCCGTTTTAAGTCCATTTGTTTACTGGGCACAAAATATAAATTCCGTTTATATAAAAGTCGATTTAAAGGATGTAAAGGTAATCAAAAAAAAATTTTTTCCTTGCAGGTTATTGATTTATAAACTTTGAATTAAATACATCGTAAAATTTATTCATTAGCCATTGAAATAATACTACCAACAGAATTTTTTTAAAAATTATAATTAGCTGTGTACTTTTCACAACAAAAATATAGTCATGATAAAGAAATGGATGAGCTTTTTATTAGATGAAAAATCGCTCAAACGAAAATTGATAAAATATTTTTTTTTTAATGTTGAAAAATTGATGCATATTTTTACCTGACTGCGATGAAACCCAACAGGAGCGTAATGTTTTTCATTCTCTGTTTCTGTACTTACGATACTTCATAAATTAAAAATCCTTTAATTATTTTTCTCTTGGATAACTGCAACCAATATACTTGCCATGAAGGTTAAATCTTCTAGTTGACCAGTTTTGTTTCGTGTATATTGTTATAATTTATTTAAGCACTTTACAGGTAGATACAATTTACAAAGTAAATTGACCCAATTACAAAGTACTTCTTTGTAATGTTAATAAATAAATGTTTACATGAGGTTTGGCTAAATAAAAACCGGATTAGAGCTGTAATATTATTCTTTATTTTTACTTCTTCACAATTTTAACATTATCTCCTTCAATGTGCTCCCCTCCATGATCCGTACATCGCTCCTTGCACATTTTTCACTGATCAAAACGGTATGTGAAGTTATTGTCTGAAAGCATGTTTATGCCTTTTCTTTTATGGTTTCAACTGTCTCAAATCTCATTCCTTTCAGTGCAGATGTCAGTTTCGCGAACAGACAAAAGTACATGTAGCAAGATTTGGTAAGTATACTCAATCGGCGGTCTTTTAGGATTAAATCTCGAATATTTTCAATGTTTTCGTTCGTTGTTGATGTTGAGGGTATTCCTGGAAGTCAGTGATCTTCAATCTCTTCTCCTCATCCTTTGAACCTCTCAAACCATTCAAAAACTTCAGTGCGTGACAGACATTCATCGCTAAAAATTTAACAAACATTAATCCGTTGCTCTTTTAAAAGGTCTGATACAAATAAAGCTGGTTGACAAGGGATGTCACGTGACTTGACCGTGTACCGTTTGACTTTGAGACCCGCGTCGTTTGTCCGTTAAAAGATCAGTTCGGTTATTTTTTAACCAAACTTCATATAGAGATATTAAGGAAGAAAATATAGAATTTCTACTTTAAAATCGATTAGAGGAATAGCTGTCCAGAATAAATAAAATATCTCATTTTTGCCGGTTTAGTTGTGAAAGGAAATGATATTTTTATCCTAAAATTTTTAAAGTTCAAAACTTACTTATTCATACTTCTAAAAACTAACCATTAACACTAACAATTTACATTAACAACTTTCACTTGTAAATTAAGGGACACTATTTTTATATATCCGTAGCCTCAATTAAAAATTAACGATTAACAATAAGAAATTGACAAACATTCAACTTCTTAGTCTAATTATTTATTTCGGCGTAATTCGCGTCCACTTTCGAATATTGTCAGTTAGAAGAAAAAAAAAACGAATACATCACAATAGAAAAAATAACATCAAAAAGAAATTTGCCCGCGACTTCGTACGCGTGGTGGGTGACTACCAAAATGAAGAACCTTCATACAAACTTTCATCCCCTATTTTGTTCCCGTAAAAGATGAATTTATAAAAAAAATTATATTGTAAACATATTTTTCTAACCATACGCCTATATACTAATTTTTACATTTCTAGCTACCGAAATGAAGAACTTTTATACAAACTTTAATCCTCTATTTTACTCCCTTAAAAGATGAATTTTTGAAAAAGAATGATACAGTAAATATTTTTTTCTGACAATGAGCCCATATACTAATTTTTACATTTCTAACTATCAAAATGAAGAACTTTCATACAAATTTTCAATTCCTATTTTAACCCCTTAGGGGAAAAATTTCCAAAAATCCTTTCTTAGTGCTCACCTACGTCATTTAAGAACGCTTTATGAAAATTTCATGCTTCTAGACCTAGCAGTTTCGGCTGTGTGTTGATCAGTATGTATTCAGTTTGAATTTTTACATATATCTTCTGATCAAACCATACCTGGAATTTCTCATTCAGACAAACCGCGCTTTAGATATTGTCAGAATCTTTTTTTTCAACACTTTTCTGTAACTTTGTGAGTAGCTGCATTTTGACCAGTTCAAAAACCTTTTTATTTGCGAAAATTCTCGTATACGCAACGTTTTCCAATGCGGAAAATTTCCCAGTAACCGATTATATAAACATTAATGAAACAACTGAAAATATCACCTGGTTGGTAATAAAAAAATATGTACATGTTGTGCTTATGTTTTCTGTGAAAGTAACATGTACATGTTATTTTATGATCAACCAGCTGATTTTTTCACAGTTATTTAATGTTTGTACAATCGTCAATCGAGTGGTCATATTGTCCGATAAATTTTATGCGCCATTTTTCTAGTCTGACGCTAGAAAAATTCAAAACACAGCGTATAAGAAAATATTTTACAGATAAAAAAGTTTTTGAACTCGTCAAAAGTGAAGTCACTCACAAAGTTGTAAAAGTATGTTAATCATGTTGAAATAGGGGTTATGTCTTGTAAATCATTAGTATTAGTTCAGAAGTATGAATTAATCTTTAACTTATCACACGCACTTGTCAGTTCAGGTCTGCTGTCAACTCAGACCGATTTTTAAGTTTTACCATGTTTGTAAATTAGGGGATCAATATCTTGAAATTTTGAATTTTCAGTTCATGAATTTGTTTTATGGTATTTTTTTTTATCAAAAATGTGTATTTAAAACAAAACACTGTGATTTTGTATTAAATGTTTTAAATAATTTTAATTTTATATCTTCCACCCAAGGGGACTTTTGGGACGATGATCTTTCTTATTAAAAAGTGCTGTTATTAATTTTGTTGGCGATTTAATGAAAATCGTTGCTAATTTGAAAGAAGCTTGTAAGGTAATATGGAGTAATAACAATAAGAAACAAAAAATAAATTTTCTTGCGATAAATCTTAATGAGTGATTTAACTAATAGTTAAATAACATGTAATTCTAAATATTGCCTATTATAACAACTGTAAAATAGCTTTAAATATACAACATTTTCTAAAGAAGTAATCCTTGTTTCCATTTTTCAGATAAATAGGAAAATGGCGAAACTATTGCTTTTTTATGATAATATTAATAAATTAAAAACTATTAGGTTTAAAAGAATTTTTAATGAAAATAACCAGTGCTAAACATGAGCTTTGGAATAATCACTTCCAAACGGGCTTTAGTCTCTAATATATATAAAAGAGGAACTCCTGATTGGCTGAACGATCAACGTACAACCTAAACGGTTAAAAATATTGACTTGAAATTTCGCACACACATTCGTGATATGGTTTAGGTTAACAATAAGAAAGGATTTTGCGATATCTTTATTAGAATGGGTGAAAATGATAAAAAATGTGTAAAATTACATGATTTTCGGGATTGTATTACATAGCACTCAATTAATTCAGTTGAATAATTGTGTTTATTATTCTAAGCATAATTAAGTCCTGAATATGTGAACGAAACTTTTTCTACAATATATAATCTATTTATTTATATGATAAAACAAATATTTTGCGGACAAAGCCGCAACGGGTAATTGTTTTTATTATTCTAAACATAATTAGGTCCTGAGTATATCAGCGAAACTTTTGCCACAATCTATAATCCACTTATTTATTCGACAAAACAAATATATTGCGGGCGAAGCCCCGACGGGTAATTGTTTTTATTATTCTAAATATAATTAAGTCCTTAATATATTAGCGAAACTTTTTCTACAATCTATAATCCATTTATTGATACGATAAAACAAATATTTTGCGGGCGAAGCCGCTACGGATAATTGTTTTTATTATTCTAAACATAATTAAGTCCTGAATATATGAGCGAAACTTTTTCTACAATCTATAATCCACTTATTTATACGATAAAACAAATATATTGCGGGCGAAGCCGCGACGGGTAATTGTTTTTAATATTCTAAACATAATTAAGTCCTGAATATATGAGCGAAACTTTTTCTACAATCTATAATCAATTTATTTATACGATAAAACAAATATTTTGCGAGCGAAGCCGCGACGGGTAAAATGCTAGTTTTATATATTTCATATATTCATCATTGGATTATAACTTCCACACTCTTGCTGTCCCCATTGACTTAACTCGAATTTTTGACTATTTCTGCTGATAGAAAAATGATATAGGGTTTGGGGGTTGTGTTGATGAACTTTTTAAATTGCTCCGAACCATCAGAAGATTAGGATTAAACAGGCAATATCTGAACACAAAAATATTCAGTACTTCAGAATAAACGTTCAGCCAACATCAATGAAATAAACGTCGTCAACCAAAGCTATATGTTTGTAACGATGGAGATATGGCGATTTCCTTTTAGCTATTCTTTAAAAACGAAGTTGTAACGCTATATCTTAGTTACCTTGCTTTATTTAAGGACTTATAATTTGCTTTTTAACTTCTTAATTTGTATTATTTTAAAAAATAAAAAAAGTTATGTTATATTGGTATTAAAGCTGCTGTTAAGATTCTTACTACTTGTGTTATAGTCATAATTTGTAGACACGTAAAATAACATCACGGTATTTGATTTAACGGGTTTAAATTAGAAGGTAATTTTTTAAACTATTTTTTATTAACAATCCATTCCATGAAATTTAGGTAAAACACGTGTAAAGTTTACGCTAAAGTAAATTATTAACTTTAAGATACTTACAGCTATTATAAGCAAGTCGATTATTCCAGGAACATATAGTCGTTTTTCCTTCTCGATCAAAGCTCTTGCGCCCGGTTTTTGTGATCTGATGTGGATTATCATTACTACAGTCTGTCATCTCAGGAGTTATTCCACGTTTGCTCGTAAAACTACGAGTATCTCTGCATCAGACCTATCCTTAATTTAAAACTGGGAATGCGTCTTCGAGATATTTACTGATCGATTTCCATAAAAAAATTTGATTAACACGCTAATCTCGAGTGAAACATTTATTAAATTGTTCTTTACTTTGGTGGGACTTGTTTTGAAGTTTACTTTTTATCTAAATATTTTCGGAGCTTTATTATTATGTCAAATAATTACTCAACGGAATTTGTGGTAGAAATTTTTTTAAAATTCAGTCAAGGTCTTTTTATAAATTGTATATCCTTTCGATAAGGCAGAATGGATAATCTTGGATTAGTTTAGTACGATTTAGATAAAATCCAAAAATTGCTAGCGCAATTTCCTAAGGCTAGAATATGAGGATCCAGCCAGTGGGGTAAATAACAACCCCACAGGCACCGCGGTGCGGGGGCGCAGCCAATCCACGGGCGTCCTCTAGGCCCTGATGAAAATGAATAAATACGAAGGATCAAGACGGGTGCAGTATAATAGGACGTATTCAAAAATCTGCGGGGGGGGGGGGGCGCACATACTCTTAGTTACGCCACTGGATCTAGCCCAATTTACTTTAGTACAAAAGGCGATAGTTTTCAAAATACAGTCGGAGATAATTTTTTTAAACTTTTTTGTAAATATTTATCTTAATAATAGCTTGATTTGCACTAAGTTTGTTACTTTGGGGATTTTTAGAATGAAAAATCAAGATCTGATTATAGTTTCTATGTACATTGCAGGGGGCGCCAACAGCAGGAAAAATTTATTCAGCAACGAGCTAACAGTGATATTAACGTAATAATGAACGGGCAAAGAACGATAAAAATAATATTTAAAGTCAATAACAAACCAAAGCAGAAAAATCTTATTTATTTAATTTTTTAATTAAACTCTACGTAAATGTTCAAAATAATCTCGTTTTCATGTACACAAAAATTAATTCTACTGAGAAAGTTGAACTGTACTCTTTCCATCATCTCTGCATCTAAGCATAAAATATTTACTGCATTTTGTATTCGTGTCCACAATTCTTCGATGTTTACAGGTTGACAGAATACTAACTGTTCCCACAAAAAATAATCCTCAGGCGTTAAATCCGATGAGCGAGACGCCCAATTTACAGAAGCATCATTTCCTCTGCTGATTCATCAATTTTGAAAACTCTCATTTAAATGATTTCTAATATTTAATGTAAAGTGTGGAGGACACAGTCATGTATGAACCACATATTTTGTCTAGTTACCAGTGGAAGTTCCAAACCTAAGCGGTGCTCAGACTCGGATTTTCTTCAACTCGTTTTAAAACTTCTTTCTCAACCTCCTCAATCGTTGCAAGAACGAAACTACTAGTTTCTCCAAGACGCCTTCCAATAGCGGCAAATGTTTGATGGTTTGGTACATTTCTATGTCGAAATCTTTCTCTGTATACTCTTACGAACTCCCGACCATTTCCTTTACAATAACCGTAAACTAATATATCGGTCATTTCATAAGAATTAAATAATAAATTTTAAAATTAAACAATAAAAGTTTGTCACATTGAATTGTTTGGCATTACTCTTATGTAATAACAATGATACTTTTCATTGTTATCTCTCCACTCTTTGTCCTAAAGCACGCTTCAAATTTTTTGGACCAGTCCTAAGCCTGGATAAAGTGTGAAGGCGATCTAGGACGAGTCTCAGTCCGTATCAAAACATTTAAATTCAGTTATTTCAGAAACAGTTAATCGAAGCGGCACCTACTAGGTCTAACTTTTTTGGATAAAAGATGTCAAGGGATGAGAAAGTTATGAAGCTTTAGATGTAAATTGCAATCAGATCTTGATTTCTCTTTCTAAAAATGCCTAAAGTACCAAATTTAGTAAAAATCAAGCCATTTTTAAGATATATCTGAACAAAATAGTTTAAAGAAATTGTAATTTTGACATCTTGTATTTTGGACAATATCAACTTTTGAACCAAGGTAAATTGGACTAGATCCTCATGTTTTAGCTTCAGGATCTGGCGCTTGTGTTTTGTGCAGATCTTTTAAAGACGCTCTGTATAGTAATTAAATTTGTTAGTTTTTTCAAGGTTTTTCACTCTTGTCAAACTTCTTCATACAACACAAGTTTTATTGTATATTTTCATATAGAGAGTAATTTTTGACTGCAAGGGAATATTGTTTGACATCATGTACGCGTAACTGGTTAGTTGTAGCTTTGCTAAATATTTTTATTTAAAAATTGTTTTTTTTTGCATAATGTGTTAATTTCTGCTGAAAACTGGCGTCGGCGACGGCGACGTGGTGATACATGTGCTCTTAAGATAAGTGACGTCCATATTGACAATTTCTGACAAAAAGTGCTTACTTTTCTTTTTCACTTCATATGATTGTCACTATACATACTTATTTACTCTTTCCGTATCAGTTGTAGCTTAGAATACCTTTTGGGTAGTTCTAAAATTAAGCAATCACAGATTTTAAGTAGAATTTCTCTCACTAACAGCTATCTCCTATTTATTGCTTAAAAAGCATAAACTCTAATTCCTCGTATTATGTAATTATTTATGCTTATTTTAATTTTTTAGGACCCCAATATTGATATAACAGAAAAGTCTATATATTTCAATGGAATTGGTAAAGGTGCTCAAGGATCTCAAGAATATAGTTTCACATTAAATTTATTTGAAAAAGTAAACGAAAATGTAAGTTGTATTTAATTACGGAGTTACCGACGGTTATTGCTGTTTTGTAAATATGAAATTAAGGTTTGGTTGTTGATTTTTGAAACGTTTGAAAATAGCTAGGAAAGTTTGTTGTTGTACTTTTCTATATGGTCTCATAGCGAACCAACAGCTCTATGTTTCTTTGACTTTCTAAAGTCTGTACATCCAAAGACAACTCACTATGAAATTTGAAGATCAGGTTCTATTTTTAGATGTGCTAGTAACAAAGAAAACGTTTGAATACCTGCAACACACAGTATATCGAAAAGCACAACCCACACGGACAGACACCTCAATGCCGATTCACACCCTCATCCCCTTCTTAAGATCCCTTTGACTAATTGATAAGCAAGGAAAAAAACTAAAATAAACGCTGCAGACCCCCTCAAAGAAAAAATCCATCTAGTGACGATCGGCGATTTTTCCGTACATTAAAGGTACAACAGATGGAATCGGCAAACTATTTCTGAAACACATCATATCTAAAACTTACAAAACATATAAAACAACAGATTAACTTCTAAGAAATTCTTTGACTTGGAAAATCAAAGGGTGTACGGAGTGTCCCATTTTTGACACTTTTAGGGGGAGTTCGAGTATTATTAAAGATATATTGTTGCGGTTTTCACTTTAGTTTCGTACTATTTAATGAAACGAAAGATTCCGATGTCAAATTTGTCATGTTTTTTTTTTTAGTTTGTAATCTACAGGGTGATTTTGAAAATATTCGTTTTTTAGACACATCTCGTATTTCCATTATGCGTTAATTTATCAAAAAGGTAAAATCTGGTTTTTAGAGAGTTTTTTACGTAGAGTTCAGTGGCGCAGTCATTTTTTTTTCTAAAAAGTTTAGTTTTTGAGATATTAACCAAACTTATGATTTTTTAAATAGGACACATATTATTTTAGATATTGATTAAGTATAATTTAGGCTTTTCAAAAATATAAAATATGTTTATTTCATTTTGAAAAACAAGGTCAGAATTCAATATTTTCAATAATTTACTTTATTTGCAAAGGTAGGCCATGGTCAATTTATAAGAAACAAATGCAAAATTTTGACAATAATAATTATACCAAAGATTAGACACTTTAAAAGTTGATTTTAATGTTTTTCTATATTTTTAATTGTAAACAATTAATTACTATTATATTTTCTACTTTAGACAACACTGTTATTATAAAACCAGAATATTAAAATTTGATTGCAAAGAAACAAAAAAATTTTTCATAAAATTAAAGTATGTTCTCTCTTATACACTTGATTTTGCATAAAACCCCATAAAAAATACAAAATGGAAAGATCGGGAGGTCGTGGTCCCCATCTCACTGGCCCATTGGTACCTATCCATCTTTGAGGAAAGTTATTGTCCAGAAATGGCCTTAACAGCTCAGAGTTGTTGCTCGGGCACCGTCTTATTGAAGATAAATGGAATTGAAATTTGCCGATGGAACATTTTCAAGCAATTCTGGAATAATTTCCTCAAGGATTTCTAGGTATCTACGTTCTGTGAGACCCCCTTCATACATCCTGTAGACTATGCGTCGGCCCAACATAAAACACGAGACACCAACCGCAAAGCGCCCTTGTTGTGCCCTTTCGAAAATTAAATGGTGATTTTTTGCACACCAATGCCTTATGTTGTGAAGATTAAACATTCCCGCGCTCAAAAAATAGCATTCGTCAAACCAGATAACAAATCTGCCAAAAGATTCGTTGGTGCGGATTTGTTCTAAATACTATTCACAAAACGTTCCTCGGCGCTCTCCGAGGTGTAAATGCTGCACTATTTTAAATTTATATAGATGGTATTTATACTTTTTCAAAATTCTTTTAGCATCAGATTTTTTTACATCAACTTCTTCCTCTATTTTTCCATAGTATGATGAAGTTGCTGCGTAAAATAGCACATTTGTTTCTTTTCTCTTCCTGTCTTCTTTGACCTATGTTTTGGGACGCGGCTGAATAAAACATCCGTGTTTAACTACATTTCATTTTAAATGAGCATATGTGTCTGGAAAGGGTTGCCTTCTTTCTGGATATCTAACATGAACAAAAACGATCGCCAGATATGAGAAATTATCCTAATAAGAATGCTTTAAATACATTACCTGTTGAAATATAATTCAGAAGCTTCTTGGGGACTTTCATTGCTTTGTATAAAACATACTAACATATCATACTTTTCATAATTATCATAAATGGCCATTGTAAATGCTCTCTTCTTCTTCTTCTACTTCTTGGAGATCTGTCGATCTGTTAGTTCTGAAGCTGCCTCTGCATCTTTTCCTGAGAGGCAGATTGCCAACTAACTTTCCACCTTTTAGGGGGCCTCCCGGGAGGTCTTGAGCCGGGCGGGTTATTTTCTAGGACTATTTTCGGAAGTCTGTTCTCGTCCATCCGTCTTACATGGTTGTACCACTGCCTCTTACGTTGTCTTCCCCATCTCACAATGTCTTGTATCCCGCATTGTTCTCTGATATCTGTGTTTCTTACTCTGTCTCTTCTTGTTTTCCCCACTATTGTTCTCAGTGTTTTCATTTCGGCCACCCTTAGCATGTGTTTCGTCTTGTTAGTGTCCTCACGGACTTCCGTGCCGTATGTCATGATGGGTCTGATACAAGTCTTGTAGATTCTAATTTTGCTATCTTTGCGCATGTACGAGTTTGACCAGACTATATCTCGTAGGCATCCTGATAGTGCGGATGCTTTGTTAATCTGGCTCCCTAGGTCTTTAACTGGGTCGTGGGTGCTTGATATGTCTATGCCTAGGTATCTGAATTGCATCACCTGCTCTATGGGATTGTCCTCCACCACCAGCTTACATCTGAGTGGATCCTTTGCGTTTGTCATGCATTTGGTTTTGCTAATAGAAATGTTCATATTGAGTTGGCGGCTTACTTGGAAAAACTGTAAGAGTTGTCTCTGTAGATCGTTTTCTGATTCAGCAATAATTGCTACATCATCGGCGTAGCACACCAAACCCACTCTTTTGTTGCCTAGTCTGTATCCGAGATTGAGACATGTTACCTTGTTTATGATTTTATTCATGAGGAGATTAAACAAAAAGGGACTCAGACTGTCACCCTGTCTAATTCCTCCCAGTGTTGGCATATTTTCAGTGAATTGATCTCCTGCCTTGACCTTTGTTACGTTATTGTTATTTAGGTTATGGATTATCTTCGTTATGTTCGCTGGTGCCTTATTTTCCATTAATATATGTAGAATGTCTCCCAATCGGACTCTGTCAACCGCCATTGTTAGGTCAATGAAGCAGATATACGCTGGCATACTGTACTCTGTAGCCTTTTCTTTTATTTGTTTTATTATAAACACTGCGTCTGTTATTGACCGTCCCTTTGTGAAGCCCTGTTGTTCCTCAGCATTCTTAATTTGTGTTTCCAGTTTGTCCTTGAGAATACTCGTGAAAAGTTTCATTACTGTGTTTAAGAGAGTTATTCCTCTATAGTTTTGTGGGCAGGTTTTTAGTCCTTTCTTAAATATAGGTATGGTGATGCTATTATGCCATTCGTCTGGTGTTTCCGTTTCGTCTAAGATTTTGTTAAATAGTTGCGATAGTTTCCTTGCCAGTTCGGGGCCTCCATATTTTAAAAGCTCGTTGGGGATGCCGTCCGGCCCAGGTGATTTTCTGTTTTTCAATTTCTTGAGTTTTGCTTCTACCTCTTCGTCGGTGACAGTTCCAATTATATCTGTTTCGTATTCATTTATATTCGGCATTTCTTCAGCATCGTAAAGCTCTTTATAATACTGTTGCCATGTCCCTATTGGTACTCCTTTGGTCTGCACGAACTCGTTAACTTGTTTTTTTCTGTTCTGAAGCATTTTCCATATTTTCCTTTGAGCGCCATACAAGTCGTGGTCCATGTCGCTGGTAAAATTAGCCCAATGTTCTCTTTTGATTGATCTTATTCGTGCGTTTACTCTGTTTCTTACTTGGACATATTCTGCGTGAGTTTCTTCCGACGGTGCGCTTTTGTATATTAGGTAACATTTCCGTTTTGATTCAGAGAGTTCTTTTACCTCTTGACAAAACCACGGTTTGGTGTGGTTTGTCGCGTTTACATTAATTTTACGCTTTCCAATCGCTTCCTCCGCTGCTTCGTTGATGCATTTCGCAATATTTTGCCAGCTCTCTTCTACTCCCCATTCTGGTTTTAAATCTTTCTCTTTTAATTTGTTAGTAATCCTGTTCTCGTAGAGGAGTTTTATGCTCTCCGTTGTTAGGGACTCCAAATTGTACTTTTCGATGAACTGTGGTGGTTTTCTCTTTTGTTGTGGACGTTTTAGTAGCATCTTGCACAGAACAAGGTTGTGATCAGTCCCCAGGTTAGCGGATCTTAGGGCTCTGACGTCGAGTACTTGTGTGGGTGTTATCACTCGATTTGTGAGTATGAAGTCTAGCATCGATCGCTGGCCTCGATTGTTATTGAAAGTGTATTTGTGCTGGTCTTTGTGTGGGAAGTATGTGTTGTTGATCCTCATTTCATTTCTAGCGCAGAAATCTATTAGTGTTTCTCCGTTTTCATTAATTATGGCTTCATTATACTTTTGCTTTATACCTGGTATGACATCGTTCCCGATCCGTGCATTAAGATCTCCGAGTATGATAATTTCGTGTTTAGTATTTATGTTGTCCATGACGTTTTGTAGTTGCTGGTAGAAGTTTTCAGTTTCTGCTGTGGGCTTAGATATGTCTGGTGCATATGTGCTTATCAAGTGTGTTGTGGTATTGTTCATTTTTAGGGAGATTTTTAATATTCTGTCGTTGATGTATTCGATGTCTTCGATGCTCTGTGTATATTTATCGTGCAGCAAAATTCCAACACCTGAGTGCGCTCTTTCTGATTTTGCTTTTCCACTGTATATTAGTGTGAATTCTCCGTATTTTGATGTTCCCTGCCCTTTTTTCCCCGCAAATGTCAATGTTATGCTTCTTCATTTCTATTATGATCTCTTGATCTCGTCCGTTCCACGACGTTATGTTCCAGCATGCGATCCGTGTAGTGTGGTGTTTAGGTTTTCTTTTGCCAATTCGTTTTCCAATTCGATTTTCCAATGTCCTAGCGTGTGTCGTCATCTGATAGTTCCGTCCGGTTTCCGAGGCTGTAACTTCAGTTCTGTGAGCCAGTTGGTTCTTTTTACACTAGGTAGGTAGCTAACCTCGCCTAGTAACCCTCCTCCTTTATCCGGGCTTGGGACCGGCAGTGCCACCCGAAGAGCTACTCAATCCACCCATCGGATGACCCAGGCGGAGTTCATTGTAAATGCAAAAATAAATAAAAAGCAAAATGAAAATACCTACGTAACAAAAATATTTCATAAATAATAACTATCGGACAAAAATGTGAAGTTTTGGACATCTGCCTTATATTTCTTGTAAATTGGCCATAACCTACTGTTACAAATAAAGTAAATTATTGAAAATATCGAATTCTGACCTTGTTTTTCAGAATAAAATAAACACATTACGTATTTTTGAAAAACCTAAATTATAATTAATATCTAAAATAATATACAGGATGTCCTATTTAAAAAATCATAAGTTTGGTTAATATCTCAAAAATTGAACTTTTTAGAAAAAACGACTACGCTACTGAACTCTATATTAAAAATTTTATAAAAATCAGTTTTTACCTTTTTGATAAATCAACGCATAACCGAAATACGAAATGTGCCTAAAACGCGATGATTTTCAAAATCACCCTGTAGATTAAAATCTAAGAGAGCCATGACAAATTTGACACCGGAATCTCGTTTCGGTAAAAAGTAAGTCACTAAAGTGAAAACCGCAACACTCCAATACCCTCTAAAAGTGTCGAAAATGGGACACCCCGTACAAGATTCAATGCAGCACCTGCAGCAAGGCATATCTTGGCCAAATTAACTGAAGAATATCGGCAAGGCTAGAACACACTAACAACAGAAGCCAACGCTAACCAATTGATACGCTCTAAGACTTCGTACAAAAATAAAATGTATACAGAACTCCCTCAAATTAATTTCAACTGTAAGCACAGAAATTGTCAAATGAGATTTTGACAAAATGTCCGCAAGGTTTCACAAGAAGCCGAAATATTCGCAGCTCATATCAGTAGAAAAGAAATATAAATGGTAAGGGCAACCAATGGGAACAAGTAAATCTTTATTGAATAACTCATATTTTATTTATTTGTCACAATGATGAATGAACACTGATGAATGAACTATGAACAATGATTGTTATTTTGATAACATGTAATACTTACGCATTGGTGTCTAAGAATTAGTAGCCTAACATAGAAGGAAAAATGTAAATAATAAATTTTTTATAAAAAAAATTGAATCGAATTCTAAAAGTGCGCTAAGAAGTGAAAAATAACTAGAAATTTTTATATGAAATTGAAATATTTGAAGTCGGCGCCAAACTAATGTCTGACAAAATGTGATTCGCATAAACAGATGAAAAATACTTTATGTGTAATTGCTTTCTTACTATAATTTATATATATTAGTAGTTATTTATTTCATTTAGAAATAATTTGGCGCCGACTTCAAAAATTTCAATTTCATAAAAAAATTTATAGTTATTTTTCACTTATTAGCGCACTTTTAGAAGTCGGTTCAATTTTTTTTTATAAAAATTTTATTTTTCGATTTTTAGTTTAGAATTCATTATGATATCCAAAAATTATTTGAACTAGGTACAAATCGAAATTAGTGTACCTCGTAATGACTCCAAGGTGGCAAAAAGTACTCGTTTTATCCAAAGTTTTAAATCACTCTAAAATGAACCACCAAAAATTTTTTTGATTCTTAGAGTTCTCCAAATACTAGTGAAATTGTGTCAAACACATATTTAGTCTGTCGTAGTAAATCCATTATCTAAAATTTTATTAATATCGATATTTAAGAACTTGAGACGTGAATTTCTTAGTCCGATATCTTTTATACTGCATTTTGAATTTGTGTACGCCTCAAGAACCCCGCAATATCAGTTTTAGACAAAATCATAAAATGTAAAATTTTCATTTTCTCATATGGTATCTTATCAACCAACGTTCATATTCGTAAAACACTCAACCCCTAAAACCCCCTAATATCAAATCTGAAAAAAATGTGAATAAGGTAAAATTTTCAACCCACCATACATAAAAAAAAATAATTTTAACATCTTAATCTAATCTAAATCTTAACCTTTCAAAACCCCCCAGTACCAATTTTGGATGAAATCCGGAAACTTAAAATTTCTAGACTGTCACATTGCATCTGACATATTACATTTTCTTAAAATAATTTTATATTCGCTATTTACATCATCAAAAACAATTCAGTCCCACCTTTGAACAAAATCGAGGAATGTGAAATTTTTAGTCCGCTATATTGGATTCGCCATATTGAATCCTCAAAAAATACTTTTAAATTCATAATTTACACCCTCAAGCACCCCCTATATCAATTTTGGAGAAAATCGAAAAATGTAAAATTTTTAGGACACCATATTGAATCCGCCAGATTGAGTTTTTCAAAAAATATCTTAAATTCGTAATTAACACGAACAAAAATCCTCCAGTACTGATTTTAGACAAAATCGAGAGATGTAGAATCTTTAATCCTCCATCTTGGATCCGCCATATTTAATTTTTTTTTAAATAATTTCAGATTCGTAATTTGCGATCCCAAAAACTTCCTCATATCAATTTTGAAAAAAATCGGACAAAATTAATTTTTTATAAGCCATATTGGATACGCCATATTGAATTTTTTGAAAATAATTTCAGGCTCGATATGTACGACCCCGAAAACTCCCTCATACCAATTGTGGAGAAAATCGGACAAAATTGATTTTTCCTTCGCCATATTGGATCCGCCATATTGAATTATTTAAAAATAAATTCAGATTCGTTATGTGTAACCCCGAAAACTCCCCCATATCAATTTTGGAAAAAATCGGACAAAATTGATTTTTTCGTCTGCCATATTGGATCCGCTACATTGTCTTTTTAAAAAATATTTTGAATTCGTTATGTGCGTTCCCAAAAACTCCCCCACACCAATTTTGAAGAAAATCGGACAAAACTAAATGTTTTTGTCCGCCAAATTGGATTCGCCATATTGAATTTTTTAAAAGTAATTTCAGATTCGTTGGGTAGACCCCGAAAATTCATTCCCCCATACCAATTTTGGAGAAAATCAGACAAAATTATTTTTTGGTCGCCATGTTATCAACGCCATCTTGGATTTTACTGCACCAATTTCATCTAAAAAATGGGACCACCCCAGAAATTTCCTGAACATAACGTAAAAATTTTTATTCAAATCGGTGCGGCCGGTTTGGAGTAGTCGGTGTACATACATAAAAAAATACATACACGACGAATTGAGAACCTCCTTCTTTTAGAAGTCGGTTAAAGATGATGCACAACTTTCGATCAAAAAATATATGAGGGTATTTTACAAAGAGTATAAATTTTAACTTCTTGAACAATAATGTTAAAATTTAAATATTTTTAAAGCTGCCTTAAAAATTACTTTCTTGACAAATTTTATTATAACACCTGGTAGGGATTTTTTTATGTATAGCTTGTTAAATGTTGTAATTCTATTTGGACTTTCGTCTTTAATTTTGTTGTCTATTTCAATATTTACTAACATTTTCTACAATTACTATTTCGTAATTTTTTAAATTGGAGAATAAATTATTTCTGTTTTGTTGTATTATAATTTTTTGTACCCATAGTCAGTATGTGAAATTAACCAATCACCAATTATTTCAGGAAAATAATGTAAGAATAAGTGATCATTCAATTAATATAACCTTAACAAAAGTACAACCAGGCTGGTGGCCTCGTTTAATATCAGCACCTCAAAAACCTACATGGTTGAAAATAGATTTTGATAGATGGCAGTCGGAAGACGATATGTTAGAAGAGAAAGTGACCGACGTTAGAGATGATTTTCCTGACGTTTATAAGAAACTAATGAAAAATGAAATGGGTTACCTTAAAGGTAAGGATTTTTATAATTAAGTACTTGCATCACAATAAAATGGAAGTTTGAAATATTATGATATATAAAAAGGCCATTCCTCTAAAAGAGTTGTACATTTTCAAAAATCCTCTGGCTGGATGTTTTTAATATTGATTTATTAATATATAATGATAGTATACACTAAAATTATTTTTTTAGGTAAACCGAATTTAAAAGGAATCTCAGTTTAAATAAAATATGTTCAGGTCTTATACAAGGTGGGCCTTGAAAATTAAATAACTCTTTTTTTTAATCAAACGAGATATCCATCACATAAAATTCTGTGTCATCATAAGGAAACAGTTAAACAAGTACTGAATACAATGTAAAGAACATGAAATATTATTTAGAAAATGCCCTTTTGTTACGAATTGTTAGTTTTTACGTTACTTTTTATTTGCCTTTTATAATATGACAAGAAGTTATATCATACAATACTAAAAATCCAAAAAATTCATCGTTCAGTTGATTCGTTTTCATTATGGACCAGTTTCTAGTTAGTTTAGCTAACATATAACTTTAACAGCCGGATTCACTAACGTGGTTTAAATTTAAAACTGCCCTAAATTAACAACAGAGGGCTTAAATTGACAAAAGCAACAATAAGTCGAGCAAGTTTTAAACCCTAAAAATATAAGAATAAAAAAATCATTTTGTTTTACTACTGAACCGGCAAAAATGGAGAACTTTATTTATTTTCGGGATACAACTATTTCTTTTACATATTGCAAAGCTTTATCGTAGGGTTCTTATCCTTACTATCCCTATATAAGCGTTTATTGTTGACATATGTAATATAAATTATGACAATATCATAAGCAAAATAAAACTGGCCGACTATAAGATTTAAATTTCATGGCAACTAGATTGGGTTTAAATTTTTTTAGTGAATCTGGCTGTCAAAGTTTAATTATTAGACACCTGCATCAAGCTATAATACAAATATTTGATAAAGCTGCAATAGCCATGATAGTAAAAATTAAATACTGTTAATACGAGAGGGGTCTTTATATTTCGGGAATAAACAAAATTAAATATTTATTGCCGAAAATGGTTTTATTGCTTTCTAAAATATTCTCTGCTATGATCAATACACTTTTGCACGAGTTTGAACCAATCTGAAAAGTAATTTTTTCACTGCGGTATCCTCAAAAATTGTTTTTAAACGCATCAATCACCTCTTTTGGTGTAGAAAATCATTGACCACGCAGTTGATTCCGCATATACGGGAACAAAAAAAAAATCATTGGGTGCCAAATCTGGACTATAAATCGGATGACTCATCAATTTCACGTTTTGAGTGCTCAAAAAGTCGCTTATTAAAGCCAATGTGTGAAAGTTCAGGTTGTTATGCTGATACGTTGTCTCCGGTTTGTTTTTCTCAATTTACCAAAGACTTCCGACAAACAAATGCTTGTGTACCATTTAAAATTTACCATTCTACGATTTTTTAAGGGTAAGGTTGCGACATGGTCATTTTTTCCGGAAACACAAACGACCGTGTGCTTCGAAGTGCTACGTGCGCGAGCTACGTTTGTAGGTTTTGGCTCATCATGTAAGACCTGAACGGTTGACTGTTGTTTACTTTCGGGATTAAGATTTGCCCCTTGTCAAAATCTTAAAAATGTTTTTTGAAACACCGCGATTATACTTTTGAAGGATTTCCTTTTACTAATCCATAGGAGCCTTTTTTTGAGCCATTGTCAAACTATCGGGATCCAATGCAAACATGACTTCTTTACTGCCAACTGCTCATATAATATGTTATATACGCTGGTATTACTAATGCCCAGGGATGTCTCAATCTCACGTTATGTCACAACGATTTTACAGTATCGATTTATGCAAATCATCAAAGTTTTCCTGCACTGCAACCGATTTTGGACAACCTTTACGCAAGTCGTTCGTGAGTGAACGATGGCTACAATTTAATTAACTAAACCGGTGTTTGTAGGTGCTTTATTGTTATATGAAGAATTAAGTGCATCGATGGACTTTTGTTAGGATAAAACACGTCAAATGTTGTGAAAAATAGTTACACGAAAATGTTTACGAGTTAATGCCATTTTTTAGTCGAGATGATTTTTGAAGTTACTGTAAGCAATACACATAGCGTATGTACATCAAAATGGCCTGAGTACCTATACCGTCTAATATTTCAAACTTTACAATGGATATATCAGATGCCACCTAGCAATGCTAGGTAAACGGCTACCCTCGTATACGAAAGTATTACTGAGAATTATCGAATTGATTCTTTAGCCAAACTCTCGTTTATAGTGAATATTAACAACATCTTATAACTGTTCAAGCTAGATAAAACGATTGGTAACAATTTATTGTTACCAGTTCATTACATTTTTGAAAATTTAAGTTGAATGACACTCCTAGTTTTGATGATATTGAAACAATCGTCAATAATCAACGTACAAATATCATATTTTAAAATTATATAACTTCTATGAGATTCACTCGACCGCGAATCTACTTAATCATAATAGTAACTTCATTTTTAAAACGCCCAGACGACAAATAAATTGTATAAATATTTCAATTGTGCCTTGTTTCACATAGATGTTTATAGCATATACAAAAAAATAAACGCACATTTGACCTAGTAAAATAATGTTTACAATTAACATGTTAAAATTGTATAAATTAACCATTTACGTTTAAATATTGTTTTGAATGATAATTATTTTCGTAAAAACTTAATTTTTCAATATTTTTTGTATTTTACGATGTTTATTTGTTCAGTTAAATATTCCAATTGTAACATATATTATTTCATATGACAGCTGCGGGAGCTTTGACGGTGCTTTTAAAGGTGAAGGGGTCAATATTCTTGATCTTGCTCGACTAGTGATCCGCTATTTTATGAGGAAAAATTGTAAAAATTAGAAAGAATACCGCGATTATACTCATAGTAAGGATTAAAAATAAAAAGAAACATTAGGCCTGTTCAAAAACAGTCAGGGGACAGTCAGCACACTGTTTTTGAACGATCTGATTGGCACTGACTGGTTTCTGATTGTTCTACGAACTGGGGCATTACAAGACATAGTTCTCCACTGACAAAAATGAGCAGCCTTAAATAGGTGTTAATACTTGTTTCTTTTTTGTAAAAAGTGCCATATTTCTTTAAATCAAGAAAGGAAAAAAACTGAATCCGTTCTAGTTATTTTTCTGTTTCTTGTTGTGTAGATTCCGAGTGACTTGACAACAGTATATAGTATATATTTTTTGAAACATTAAGCTTTCTTTGCAAAATGTGTAACAAAATTTTAATAGACTACTTCTTATCCTTTATTTATTGCCAGGAGACAAATATTTTTACATTAAGTTACAGTTAAACATAGGTTAATAATTTGTTAAATTTTATTAATGTAAACTATCGTAATTTTTTTCCTACTATTTTTAAGTGACAATATTTTATGTACGAAAATTTCGTATACAAAACATAAAATACAAAAATAAACAACACGATCACAAGTAACCAAGTTAGGTCAAATCCAATAGAAACCTGCATGGAAGTTTGGTTTCAGCGGGAACGCCTTTTGTCGCATTTGATTATGATTGTGGTTATATTCTTTCTAATTTTAACAATTTCTCCCAGTGTAATAGCAAGTCGCAGTACAGGGTGTCAAAGTTATAGTTCTTTAAAAATATTTATCCTAATAATAGCTTGATTTGCACTAAATCTGTTACTTTAGGGTTGTTTAAGGTAAGAAATCAAGATCTAATTACAGTTTTGATATATACTGCAAATGGCGCCACCAGCAGCATTCCGCTTACATCTAAAGCTTCATAACTTTTTTGTGCCTTGGTATATTAAATTTCTAATCAAAAATTCTTATTCTTTGTCATCATTTATTAAAAAAAATTATACCATGTACGTGTGGCTTCGAGCAGCCGTTTCTGAGATAATTGCATTTAAAAGTTTTATTGCGTACCGTGATTCGTCGTAGTCCTCCCTTCACACTTTTTACACGGTTAGAACTTGTCCAAAAAATTTGGATCGTGTTTAAGAACCCACCTGCCAAAAATAATAAAAATTTAGAAGTTTAAACAAATCGATATTCAAAACAGTATTAACATTCGAATTCTAGCAGCGTGAAGGTAGCAGTGGGAACTATATTAACGCTGATTTATTGATGCAGCGACTAGACAATCAAATAGACTGTCTAATCCAGAGACTGGACAGATTCTAATTGAATAACCAGGCGTATCGTAAATTGTATGTAATGTAATACCTAATTTAATTAATTATAGAGTTTCTTTAATCATGGTCTTTCCATAAATTCTCTTCGTAATAAAATATGCAGATGATAACAGATTCTCACATTATTCGTTTTTGTTCGCTATACACTTTTTTTTCAACTACACACATGACTATTTTCGCACTCATGATCTTTAACAGGGTGTTTCGTAGTGACGGTTTGAAAGAATAGATTTTATTTGTATTTATTTATTCTAAGAATTCTCAAAAATATACTTACAAATGAGTTCTTAAAAATTCATTAAATTAAGGAAGTTATAGAGATTAGAAGTTTGACGCGCATAGAGCGGCCAGCGAGTGTTGCCAGGTGCCCGCGGACTTTTAACGCGCATGACATCTGGAATATTCTTCGAGTTGTTATAATAGTATTCGAGTCTAAAGAACTTAGTTTTCGTTGACTGTAACGCTAATTACACGCTTTCCAAGTTCCAGTTTTTAAATATTTTTGTAATCTTATTAAATCTATTTAGTATTAAATGGATAGGAAAGGATCTAGGCAAGTCCTTACAAATCCTCAAAGATTCAAAAAAACGAAAATTTTGTGGAAATCAAACCACGGTTGGAAGCGAAATATTGTTCGCAAGCATGTCAGCTGAAACATTCGAACTCGAAATACAACCGAAGTCGCGATTGTGCCACATTTTACATTTGTATCTTCTATTTTGTTGTTGTGTTCTCAGGTCCGTAAGAGTAATGTGCAATGTGTGTAAATAGAATATTCGGATTTTATCAAACTAGTAAACGTAGCGCTGTACTAAAAACTTTTTGTGCCATATGAGTGCGGTGACGAACTTATCAACTCTTGTCCACGGATTTATGAACATTTGCAGAGGACTTTTGAATCTGCTATATATGAAAGCATTTTTAAAAAAGCAGTGCGAGAGGAAAAAAAGAAAAACAAGACATCTGGTAATTCAGAAACTCATTAAATCGTTTCCGATGATGAGACCTGGAAAAAAGTATGCCGTATTGTTAGAGACGGATACAGCAAAATGGTCGAGGCGATCTTGGACTGTAAACCTTGCAGAAAAGGGTTCACGTGGAAAAGTGTATGGCGACACGACTAAGGAATGCTAAAGAAATAAACAAAGGCATCGGTGGCAAAAGATCTCACAAATTAACTGAAAAAATTATTGGCGAATTGACTACTCAGAGAAATTCAAATTTGGGCCTTGCACTACCGTTCTCTCGATGAAAAGTCACATCACATATATGATCCTCCCGGTGATGAAGGCTGATATAGGTGGCATCAGGTCTAAGCTACTAACAAACTCTCTGCATTCAAACACAGTCGCCAACCCCTAAATGCAAAAGTTCTTAAAGTCATCCAGTCGATTTACACAGATCTATCATCGGACGATTTTGTGAGCATCTGTCTTGGAGCTTATGCACAGAATTACGACGAATCTTTGATTTCACTCATTTGGTCCTTCGCTTCCAGCATTCAGGAACTAAAGTGGTTAAAATTGCTACATTCCTAGAAGTTATCATATTCAATGAAGGCTGCGAAGCTTTGTTATAAATTATGAAAACAACGCTTCTTACCATTGGACAAGAAACAGCAACATACGCCGAAACTGGACGATGAGCGTGTTCAGCGCTCGGAGTTGTGCATTAAGGATTAGAATGGAGCTGAGAGAAGAAAGAACATCACAGCTGGAGACGAGGAAGGATGCCTATACGGCCCACGTATCGCAGATAAGGGTTAAGAACACTTGTTACGGTGTAATTGTATTCCAAAACTTTAAACTAAGTTTTTCAAATCAGTGTCCACGATATCTCGAGTTCTACCAAATCAATTTACTTGAAACTTTTACAATACTTTCAGTACATTTGCCACTATCGTCGGTAGCGCGATTGTCTTCATACAATCCTTTTAAACCAAATATTTACTTTAAAAAAAAACACCCAAAAATCGCACGTTTCTTTTTGTAATAGCATAATTTTTGTAAATTTCAATATTTTCACGTCTTGGCCCTACGGACGATAGCCAATAGAGTAGCAATTGATAACAATTTTGAAATTTGTATTTCAGAATCCACCACGAACGCTTCATCAACTTTTACACGCATTTGGTTTTTTAAATAAGGTTGTAAAAATATATAAAAAAAAACTCTAATATTTTTCACTTATCCCGTAAAAAAATCCTGAAATTATGCTCCAAAAAGGCCGTCGTTACGGAATAACTCTTTAATTCTTTGTGCTTTTTTTATGAGATTTGAATAGGTTTTTACCTCTAAAATATTTCAGAAGTAGTAAAATTAACTAATAATAAATTTGAAGTCCTTTATAGTCAATATTTAACATTAGTAAACTTTTATTAATTAATTGTTAATCGACGCTGTATAGTTTTAATTCCTTGAGAAGGCTTTAAATCCTTCTGAAATCTCTAATGCTAACTTGTAAAGAATAAATAACTTTATAGTTTTTTTCTTATTCATTGTCACTTTATCAAGTTGCTGGTTGAGTTTTTTTTTTATATAAAACGGTAGATGTAGTACTGTAAATAAAGTAGAATGCGCACAGTGTATGCAAACTTCGCTCCATCATATCCTTTCCGTGTTAAGAGGTTGCACAGTTTGGATGAAATGCTACAAAACACAATCCATCCTATTTCACCATCATTGAGATGGTGGCCTACCTGTACCACCACACCGAGAAGACAGTAAAAACTTACATTCCCTGCTACAGGGTCCTTTGCACAAACAGGTGCATGTCGGTGCCCTGATGAGTCTAGTAAGAGACGAAACATGTACCTCTGTCGTATCACTGTAGCAGGGAAGGTAAGTTTTTACTTTCTTATCGGTGTGGTGGTACAGGTAGGCCACCATCTCGATGGTGGTGGAATAGGATGAATTGTGTTTTTTAGCATTTCATCCACACTCTGCAACCTTTAACACGGAAAGGATATGATGGAGCGAAGTTTGAATTCACTGTTCGCATTTTACTTCGTTTACATACGGAGATGCATATAGTTGTACGTTTGTTGAATGTGATTTCAGTACTACAACGGCATAATGTGGATATAACCACTGCTATTGCATCTCACACGGAGGAATCCGTGAAAGCCGCATAAACGAAAAAGAGTTGATTGGTAAGTTACCACACTAAACAACCGATCAGTAGGTTCTCTAGTCATCTCTTACGTTTTTGTAAGTAGCTATAGATCCAGAAAAACCATCTTGTTTTAATACCTTAAAAAATTGCCGATTTCAAGGTTAATGCTGAAGTGACCATGGATCGTTAGTCGATCAATCATTCTAGTATTTTTTATGATGTCAACTTGAGATTTTGTATGGTTTTATGGTTTAAAATAATGCCTATTTCAACAATAAAACAATTGTTTACCACTACCCGTTTCTATTGGAATTGGACTAACGTTAACATTATTAAAACAGTTCCACGTATTTTATTGCATAAAATTTTCCTTGATAACCTTTATTTTTGAAGGGACAATTAACTACACTTTTTAAATAATAGGAATCGGAATAATTTCAGCGCAAAACTACCGTTACAATGTAAGCAAGTATATGTAATGTCAAAAAAGGGAACTTATGAAAGGTACTTCATCGAAAAAGCTAATTAATGTCGGTTCTTGTTATCTTTCAGATTTAAGAAGATACACTAAAAACTATCAGAATTAATCGTATTTCCCGTGAAACTGGAAATAATTTTCAAATCTTTTATATATTGTATGAAGATACTCATCACTTTTATCTGTATGATTATACAAAATGTTAAATATCCTGAATGGTAAAGTAATAACGAACTGGCTAATACTTACTAGCTACACTGTTAAAAAAACCTTAAATTTAAGTTACATTCATTAAGTTAATTTAATGGATTTGCACCTTAAATCGTGAATAAGTTACATGTACTTTGAAATTAAAGCTTTGTACATCAAATTTAATTGAATGTTATCTTAAATTTCAATAAAGTTAATGAAATTATGGATATAATTACATTAGATTTAATGTAAAAATTGTTGAGTTGAGTGCATTAACATTAAATAAATTTAAGAAACAGTTTATGAAATTTGCTTCCAGCACTTTACCTTAAAATTAATGTGAAGTTTTTTTACAGTGTGCGAATATTTTTAACTTTAATTTAAAACATAAATTTATTGAGGGTCTGGTTGAACAAATTTTCGGGGTTTTAATTACGAAGTCAAAGATAATCCGACTGAGATCATTTTCGTTGATAACTGTATTTTAACTTTATTGATTGTTGACATTTAAATTTTTTTTTCAGAGGACTTTAAAGCGGTATACTTGGTGTTCTACAACTTGGCAATGCTTTGTGCGTTCACGTACGCATTAGTTATTCTAATGGTAACCATTACTAAAAATGACCTGGAAGAATCGACCTATTTAAAAGTGTATCCAAATTTAGGACATATTCTTTGTATAATACACCTTTTTCAAGGATTAGAAATTATGCATCCTATATTTGGTTACGTAGGTGGTAGTGCCTTTTTTCCTTTTGTGCAAATAGGTGGAAGATTATTTATACTTTTTGGTAATTTAGAGTTTGAACCTAGACTGCAAAAAATGCCCGCGACGACTTGGCTTTTTAGCGTCTGGATATATAGTGATGTAATAAGGTAAGCTTAATACACTTAAATTACCCCTACGTCATACCTTTTTTGTCTGTACGTTCTATAATAATTCACACTTTTGTGACATGCTAAAAGCTATTTTAATTTTTGTCTAGTATTTAACGCTGCTGTTACAAGTATAGTGCGATTTAAAGACGAATTTTCCATATGTACGATCTGTAAGTTTTCTGACTAATTAATCATCATTTATTTGGTTAATAAAAGTCCAACGGTGAGCCAGTAATAGGGTAGATTTAGAAAATTTGCAATATGCACTGCATATACAATAACAGTAATACAATATTTAAAAGTAAATAAAATGATTCAACTATAAGTTAAACAATACTAATATACAATAAGTTCCATAAAAAGATTTTGCTGCTCATTTGAATATTATACTTGTTTGGGCCTGTTTACTTAATATGTCGAACATTCGAGGCTCTAAATTACTCCGTGCTGTGTGTGCATTTTTAGTTTTCTGGTTGATATTTGTGAAATATTATAAAAGATTCGAAGCAGTTTTTCTGTGAAGACACGAAAAGATCGAAATGTTACTTATGCTGCCGCTGCAAGCTATATGGGAAAATATGTATCATTTGTAAAGAAGTGGATGAAAAGTGAAAAATCAATATAAATGTTCCAAAAAAATCACATCTTAATCTGAGACAAGGACAAAGGATTTTAGCTCGAAAGGGATTACGTGTTGGTCTAAATACTATTCGACGGCGACTTGCTGAAAATTACATTAAAAATTGTTCAACGAAGCAAAAAGTATATGTCTGGGGATGCTTCTTTTTCCACCCAAAACACTGTAGTCATCTTTGTCAGGACTGGAAAAGAGAAGAAGTCATTTTAACCATGGGGACTTGCTTCTTCGCACAATCTAAATTCTATTGAAAATGTATGGGATTTAATGAAGGTTGAACCTTGGAAAAGCGTATATGCACTTAAAAGTCATTAAGCGTAGAAATACGTAGAATACGAAACAATTTATCCCTAGATTATGCGGAGAAGTTGACTAGCACCATGCCTCGACGATGTGATTCAATTATAAATAACGGAAGCGACTATTGAGGTGATCGTGTTTTCTGTCGAAAACGAATACTTCTAAAATACTTGTTTACTTTAACTTTTTAGGTAATTTTATATTGTCAACATGTTTTGGTGAAACTAATTGTATATAAAGTATAAAAATAGTAAGGGATGCAAGTATGCAGTGTAAGAATGTGACCTTTAATCATTATATTGAACGTATTGAGTACTTTCTCTAAGTAGTTCTTGATAGAAAAATTTCATAATGCCTCATCATAACAATATCATGAAATATTGACAGTAGTAATTCATGATCGATCTTGTCAATAGGGATGATGACTATTTTTGGGAAAATGTTTAATACCATACATAAATACCTAAAATTGCCCAAAATATTTAATATTATTTTTTTTTATTCAACTACTACTTTAAAAATCATATATTGTAGATTCCTTTTTAAATTTCGCTCTAAAATGGCTGTGACGTCATTATGTCTTCTGTGCGAAGTTAGCGACTTTTCCAGAGACGTTTTTTACTACCGACAAATTTTTAGAAGGGTACTTATCAATTGTGCCTATCATCTGAACAACAAATTAGACAATAATATTTGGAAGATTAAGTGCTTAATTTCGTGGTATTCTAAAATATTTCTCTATGATGTTGTACCTATGCAATTTTCACAAGGGAAGCTTCCAGTCTACAACTGGGACATATTTTTCGAAAACGACTACTCTGTTGAAGAAAATAACGCATCCCATAAGAACTGTAAACAACAGTTGATGAATCCTTAAAAAACAAATATAATTTAAATGACTCGTACTAACTCGGAGTAAAAGAGTTTTTAACTATTTATCTCAACACTAATTTAAGAATAAATAGTTTTTTTCGTACACGCTACAATAAATGCCGTTCTTTTCTAATTGCATTATTTAAATCACCTACTAATGGATACATGAACTGGTGAATAAAATACATGGGCAATAAAATTAAAATATGAATTTTTGATTATCTATATTATTACGTTATTTTCAAGAAGTAAATAATCTAGAATAATACTTACCGATAAATAAATTCTTTAAATCCGCTTTTTTTTAAATTAATTATAAACTTCGCAGATTTAACACCTAAATGCATATTTTTCAAGATAATTTTATTACTTCTGTTTTGCATAGAGGCAATCTCTAGTATAAACATTTGAACTAGTTATGTAGGGCAGATAAATTAGCAAAAATGGCGGCCTTAATGCAGCCTTGAAAATACACAAAGGCTTCTAGAAAACCCCAAAAAAAAAAAAAAATAAAAATTAAAAAGAACTGTTTATAACATCAAAACAACTGCTGCCTCACCGACCTTAAACAACAACCAAACAAACTTGTTTCAATCTACTAGTACGATCGAAGCTGGGAAAAATAGTTGTGAAAGTGTAGAGTCCTGCTTAATCTAAAGCGATAAAACGAGTATATAAATGATTATTTCTATTTCAACGTTAGTTAAGCTGGTAGAGATTGACCAAACTATTTTTATTTCCAGTGTTTCGCTGCGTTAATTTTATCTTATTGTTAATTAATTAACTGGCATTATATTCACAATCTGCAGTCTGGCATTTATTTCAGTATCTAGCATATTTTTTTGAAATATACTATCCGCTGTGTTCCATTGACACTTCGTATTTATTTTCTTTTATAATATATTGTAGTTGTAATCATGTCAATATATTCTCAACGGTTATTTTCAAATAATCCCTGAAAAATATAAAACTCTCCGTTGCTGACACTCTTAACTTTGTATCTTAACTCGTACAGGATGTTGAGAATTCTTATAGCGTTTTCTATTTTCTTCAATATAATGGGAGTTTTTGTAAAATATTTTCGAGTTGTAGACTTGATGCTTTCCTCGTGAAAATTGCATGTTACTTTATTAATCCACTGTCTGTTGCTGACACATTTTATGTCTTAACACGTACGGGCTTTTGTTTAAAACTAGTTGTCTAAAACTTATGCTTCAGGATTTTAAATTTTTCGACTAGGTACAACATCATAGCGAAATAATTTAGAATACCATGAAATTAAGCACTTAATCTTCCAAATTTTATCGTCTAATTTGTTGTTCAGACGGTTGGTGCAATTGACAAGTTCCCTTCTAAAATTCGTCACTGGTAGAAACGTTTCCGAAAAATGTCGCTAACTTCATACAAGTGCCAAAGACTGACCAACTGTCAAACTGAAAAGGAGATATAAAGTTCTTTCTTAATTTTTGTAACAAAAGATGAGTTCTAGGTTTTATAAGTGTTGTGCGGTGCCTTAGTGTACAAGTACTATAATTAAAACACCTAAAAAGTTATTTATTTACGTTCCATGTTCGGAAAATAATACGAAAATGTCGCTGTAGCTAGCCCACAGGGATCCAGCACTTGTGCCTACACAATCTAAAATGTATTTTTGTGAAGTTCATTTTGATGTCAGTTTTGATAATATTTGTTTATTTTTCTTATATTAGAAGTTATTATTTTTCAAATAGTAAGCAAATTTCGAAGAAATTGCGCGAAAATTACTATAAAATAATAACCTAAAAATGTAGTCTTTGGTAGCGATGACGTACAGCCTAATGATGTCATTCACTTTGTTTGGTGTTCGTTGTCACGTGACTGGAAGGAGATTTAATTATATTTTGATTATTAAATAAAAATTAAATTCCTGGAAAATAAAGAAAAATATTGTGTTTTTTAGGATTTCTATTATGGAAACTACCGTTTCGCCACAAAATTATATTTTTATTTGAATACAGTCTACATCCCTATTACACTGATGTCTTCATTTCAGTGATATAGTCATAATCCGCTGGTAATAATAAAATCATTTTTATTTGTAATATATCGTATGAAATTTCCATAAAATTATCAAATATCTCCTTTTGCAAAATTGTAAAAAAAATATGTTATTGTCCACGTGCGCAGTAACTTATCGAATAATAGTGTTTTCCATGTTTACAAAATTTTAGAAGAAACAGTAAATCAGCCAGAACATACGAGTAGTTACGTTGGCGCTTTGCTTTCATTTGATAATAATTTATCGGTCAAGTCCAATCCGTTTACAAGTTTATTAGGTGCATTTCCATGTTTTATAAAAGAAATACCAAATATTGGAGAATATAATTCTATTTTTCACAATTGTAAAATAAATTGTTTTTAACTATTAAAACAAGTAAAGTTCGAAATAATACACGACAACATTTTCAGCTAAGGTTGATGATGCTTCGACTAAATTAAATATATATATATATATATATATATATATATATATATATATATATATATATATATATATATATATATATACTCAAAGTTGAGTCATTTATTTTAACAGCTTGTAGAACTCGTAAAGAGAAATCGATTTGCCAAAAATCGTTTACATAAAAGTTGGCAAAAAGAAATTAATAACAATAATGTAAAAACTTTAATACAAACCTTATTTCATATTTTCACCCACTGCATTGTAAAACTTTGTTTATTACACTGAACAGATTACATCTTATTCTACAAAAAGTGCTCAAAATTGTTACGATTGTTCGATTAATGCAAAGTCTTGCTCGACGTATCCATGAGTGACACACGCGTCAAAATTAAAATCCCTGTCTCCGAGTATAACATCACAAACATTTTCAATCTGCTGTTGTAGTTCTTCTACAGTATTCACTTCCCTATCGTGATAAACTAACTGTTTTAATAGCCCCACAGAAAAAAAATCGCAGGGATTTAGATCCGGGGAACATGCAGGCCAAGAAATGGGTCCATTTTGCTCTCTGCATCTATTAGGAAACACATTATTTAAATGTTCATGAACTCGTCTGAAATGTGGCGGAGCTCCAGCATGAAGAAGCCATATATTCTGTCTCACATTTAAAGAAACATCTTTTATTAATTGTGGCAGATTGTTTTGAAGAAACTCTAAATAATTTTCACCTGTCAGTCGATTTGAAAAAAAAATAAGGCCCTATAAGTATGGCATTTACTACCCCAGCCCAAACATTTACCGAAAATCTACGCTGAAAATGACTATATGCGGATTTTTTACTGCCCAAACATGGTTAATCCATTTCTTGTAAACGTGGCCTCATCGGCAGTCAAAATAAATTTGGTAAAATTGTCATTCATGTTGTACTGATGTAAAGGCCAGTGACAAAATTCAACTCTTCTAGAATAATCTTCTGGTTGCAATGCTTGTACCCGTTAATAATGGTACGGATAAAGTTGTTGTTGTAAAGTTTTCCATACTTTACTTTGAGCAACTTCTACTTGACTTGCTATGGATCTAGTGCTTGTTATTGGGTCGTTTTCGACAATTTCTAACATTTCTTCATCGATCTCCACCATTTCGCGCGAAGACGCGAAATCTTTCCGCATACAAACGACATGCTGCGGCTGCATTTTGTGGGCACTCCCCGTAAGTTAATATTACATCCAATAGTTCAGGTTAGTTTTCATACACTTGTGCCATTTTTATTGTAAAAAACACCCACAAATGAAAAATAATATCACGCACTACCATACGAATTATGTAGCACTGGTTCAATTGAAAATCGTACTCAAAACTTAAAAAATGAAATTGATGAAAATTTGTGAATAGTTAAAAGCCACTCCGCTTTTATTAAAATTGCCGTTTGGCTACATCAAATACTGTTGTATTTGTTAACGGTATGTCAGAGACAAAACAAAACATTATAAAAAATGCCCTAAATGAAACTCACTCTAGGATGCAATAATGTCTATAAATGTTAAAAGTACATCTCCATTGAAGCCTGGTGATGAGCGTTTACTACCTTTCTACATAAAACTTTAACACATGAAGAACCTTGGGAAGGTCCCAAGAATTAGTGATGCTAAAATAAAAGGGTATAAGGTATACAATTAGTAGAAGATAAGATATTTGATAAAATATTAAATTGACTTGAAAAATCATCTATGTTATTTCAAATTTTTGGTGAAATTACTGATCAGATGACTATACAAATTGAATTGGAGAGGTTTAGATTCACACTTGGACAATCTTCCCACAAATTTGAAAGCTGTTAGCGATGAGCCTGATATTTTAGTCATTGAAAAACGATATCAGAGAAAATTGTATCTATTATGTTAGTTGATTATTTCTGATCACCTCAAAAAACATTCCCCGAATCTAAATATAAAAAAACCATAGTTTTAGAAACTAGTGAAGTAAAAATATATGTAAGTTGATTTTATTAACTACCTAGGTAAAAATATTTGTGAATTGATTATATTTATATTATATTTGGTGAAAAACAAAAATTAAATTATACCATCAAACTTTTATATTATAGTTCTTTAAAGGTATTTTTTTTAAAAGCTCAGGTACTATTAAGATCAGACATGTCTTCGTGTTACATAAATAAGTTAAATTTTGTCGACCAGTGTAATTTTAAAAGATAATACATATAGAGAATTGGATATGCAACGTATTCATTGTCGTAACAATAAAACTGAAAGGATGTTAGAAACTAAACTAGATAGATACACTATTATAAAATTAATAATACGAAATGGAAATCTCAAATTTTTAAAATTAATTTTTAAATATATTTTAGGTACATTTACTACATTTTCCACAGTGCAGATTCTAAAAATGCCATCAGAAAGTTTGTTTACCCCTTCTTTAGATGGTTAAGATATACTGCTTGGATAATTCTATACCCAATTGGATTTGTATGTGAATCAGTTATTATATTTAGAAATATGATTTATTTACACAGTAACTCAAGGTGGTCTATAACTTTACCAAATCATTATAACTTTACATTTGACTATTTAACATTTTTAAGAATTTACATGCTTTTTATTATGTTTCCGGGTATGTATACGTTATTAAAACACATGTATAAAGCAAGAGCTAAACAGTTAGGTGGACGTGAGCCATTTGATAAAGTCAACTTTTTTAAACGAAAAGTAACATAGAATTTACCATTTTTTTAATGTGACTTTGTTCTAGTCTTTGTATTTTGATATACATATTAAGTTTTAAATATATTAATTTTAAAAGATTTTGGAGTTTTATTACATTATAAAAGCCTCTATATAATATATATTTAAAAATTTTGTGAAAGCGATGGTTAATATAACGGTTTGGAATAATGCTTTTCCATAGATTGTTGAAATGGGCTTCAATTCATTAACACATATTCGACAGTTTTTCTGAAATAATTCAGAAACTGTTATGTCATTCCAAATATTTTTTTCTTTACAAAATCGTGAATTAACTTTGGGTCATTTCCAGAAAGAAAGGGAATATTAAAAAAATTATGATTGGTTCGCTCGACATGTAAAATTCATTATCGCGATACCAACAATTCATATGTGATTTTTGGAATTTCTAATATTTTTCTCAGGACCTAGTTGTAGATTTTCTCAATATGATGTAAGTCTTCGAAATGCCACCCCTCAAATGATTTTTATTTAAAATAACTTTCGATTGTGATTAAAAAAACTGCATAAAATGTACAAATATTATTTTTATTTTGAAAAGATAAACTACTTTAAAATAATCATATACACTATCAATTACAACAGATTTCTAAGTTTTGTATGGCTTATTAAGTAGTGTTTTATTAAAAGTAATGTTTTATTAATTTTAATGTTGAAAAAATTCTTTCTCCACTAGCTACAGAGACTGAAAGTATAGACCAATATAGAAAAGCTATGCGTAAAGATTCTTAATTAATGAATGGTTGAAATTGTACTTTTCGATGCATATGTTTCCTACCCTCTTATGGTGCGGTCTAATGCGTCCATCACAAAATCAGGTAAGTTCACCCAGTTGACAACTGTTATTGAATTTCAAAATCTCATTAGCGTGAATCAACGTTTGAAAAATAGTGACGCGTGACTCTGAAGGAAAAAAACCTGTTGAACTTGGGTATTACGCAATGTTTCCTCCATATTGACAATGTGAATTCCAGGTTAGTTTAGAGTTGAGAGTAATTCCAAGATACTTCATCTCTTGGACATACTGCAATGTATTCCATACAGGCCAGGTGATTTTAAATCATTAAGGCTTAAGATTATCCTTGGTACACCAATCCTCCAGTTTCAGAGCTCGTTGCCCAAATTTAACTAAAATGTTGGCTTATTTCCTCACAATAAGTATGACTACCAAGGAAGGTATCACAACTCGACTTCTCCAATGTCAATAATTTTTGGATATGTTATAGGCCACGATGAAAAAAAAAATGAAGAGACACGTGTTTTTTCATCTGCGGAAAAACACTTCAAGGGGGTGAAATCTGCCCCAAAAGTTCACCATAGAAAATGGATTTTTCAAAATATCTCAAGTTCTCATTGGAATTTTGCAATGAAACAAACTGCGTATTACTTCCGATGTTATCCTTATGTCTTATTTTTAAAATTCGTTCTTTTGTGTGCCTCTTTTCATAAAAAACTAAAAAATGAACTGAATTTTTTTTTATTTTACAAATATGTTTGTTAATTAAGTAAACAGACGAATTTTTTGTTTTTTAATGTGTTTTTTTTCGTTTAGATGAACTTTATTGGAAAGTTCATTAATGAGTTTTTTGAATATATTTCATTCTTATGGATATTTTGCAACTAAACCAGTTGTAAATTTATTTTTATGAATCAATCGAATTGAAAAATAAAATATCACACTGATAAAAACCATTTGTAGAGGTAGAGGTTCAATTCGATTGATTCATAAAAATAAATTTACAACTTTTAGTTGGACAGTATCGATAAGAATATGATATATATTTAGGAAACTCTTCTCATTGGTGAACTTTCCAATAAAGGTCGTCTCAAAGAAAAAAAAATTAAAATACAGGCTCTAATTTCTCTAGTTTTTTTCCATCGAGGCTCTACTGAGTTTATCGATTGTCCAAGGTAGGTGTGTGTGTGTGTGTGTCCTAGTGCTTTTAGAACATCCGGTTTTTAGACATCTAAACGTGGTTTTATTTTAATATTTATGAAAGGTATAAGGGTTAATGCAGAAACCTATTTAAATTTATTATATTATATAATAATATATTATTTTCAACTTTCCAAAATTTTAAAAACCATCAGTTTGATTACCTACAAATAGGTTAAAAATTACAAGATAGATTACTTACTTGACAAATATAATATTGGAATAGCAATTTATTTTAAACCCCGTTTTGTTCCTTCCACATACTCTATAGCAATTATAAACTGTGGAAATTTCTAATGATAATAGTTCCCATTTTTTTTATAATACCTATAAACTGTATAATATTTCTCTCTGAGTTAGGAAAACAGTGTTTCTTAAACAAATCGTCATTACTCCATCTAGACATACACTCTCCAGGCATAATTGAAACAAATATCAGCCACAAGCCTCTTTTGAGCGATTGTCAAATTATGTGGAATCTAATGTAAATATAGCTTCTTCACGGCCAATTGTTCATGCAGTAATATTATATACGCTGACAACATATCAGCATTATCAGTTCACGCACAGTATCGATGTTTTCTTGCACTACAACCGATTTTGAACGACCTTCACACAACTCGTGTGTGAGCGAATGACGGCCACGATTGAATTCACTAAACCCATGATATACAGTGGTGTTTGTAGGTGCTTCATCGCCATATAAAGAATTAAGTTCATCTATACACTGTTGTTGAGATAAACCACATCGAAAGTTGTGAAAAATAATCACACATAAATTCCATTTTTTTAGCCGAAATTTTGAAGTTACACAAATAGCGGCTGTATGTCAAAACGTTCTAAGGACGTATATCATCTAAAATGTTCAACCTTACAAGGCATATTAGTTCTCAAAATATAAACGGCTACCCTCGTATGAAGGACGACAGGGTACCCTGTAACAGGTCTGGATATAGAGGATCATTCGAGCCTGTCTCCACATAGAAGGAACTGCTGACTTGGGTTGCATGAAATACATTGCAAAGCAGAGGGGTGATTATAGGAAAGGAGTCGATAGCCCAACTGACATTGTAATGGTTCATGATCTAATTAGTGTAGGGGCCAGGGGGTCCGCAGTGGCCCCTTCAATTTATATGGACCCACTCAAGTTTTTTTTTTATGTATTTTGAGTCTCTGAACAATAATTTTTAGGGTGGAATTTGGTCCGGGTGGGGATAAGATTGTTATAAAGAAATAATTTTTTAAACCTTTAAAAACGCAATTTTCACAAAATCAGCCATTAGATCGTATTCTTTGAGCGATATTAAGCAAAAAAGGTATTTGCCAACTTTTACGTACGACGCTTAGTTTCCGAGATAATTGATATTAAACAATTAAAAAATGTGATTTTTGCGATTTTTGAATGCTAGTAACTTTTGACTAAATGAACTTTTTTCAATTTTCTTGACAGCAATCGAAAGTGTGAATCAGAATATACAAGTTACCTTCGAACATACCCCCTGTAGAAGTAGCATAACGTCAGAACTAGGGCCCGATTGTTTGAACGCTGAATAACGTAATAATATTTTTATTTATATTTCAAAAAGTGTTGATAAACAGTAGATATTTAATTTCTTGGTACACACATACCGATTTTATGCTATCCTTTTCTAATTGCTTTATTTAAACGAGTATCATCGGTACGTCAATTCTGAAAACAAAGTATGAATATATGGTTGCCTAAATTATTATTATTGTTATTTTCAATATGTAAAGAATATCGATAGTAATTTCTAACACTTAAAAACACCGAAAAAAGTCGCGACAAGCAATTAAACTGAAAGACAAGATAAGTAAATATGTTTATGTCTGTCAAACATCAAAAAAAGTCTCCCCACCGACCATAAACAGCCTTCAAACAAATCTATTGTTGTTTAAATCTAGGGTATGATCGAAGCAAGCTACAATCAAATGGCATACGAAAAAGTTACGTCTGTTTATTTCGGTTATAAACAAATGGCTTTCGGTCGCTTACATATATGCGCCGTCCCGTGTGACGTGCGGAAGGAAGCCTACTTGCAGGCGCCTCGCACGACCAAGCGCGGGTACTTAATACATCATAACCGAAATAAGCCTGCAATATAAGTTTTCCGCATTGCGTAAAATTTTTCTATTATTTACGCGCGCTTTTTAGCAGACTATATTTTGTTTGTTTTTGATTTTTCACTTGTCTCAACCTGCATCAGAACGTAAACAGTTGTTAGTTTCTTGTATATAATGTTTTTACTTATTTATAAAGTTTCTTTGAGATGAGTGACTTAATTAATTTAAAGCTTTGTATTATTTGTGAGGGGTTGCTGGTCCCCCATCGGGCGCCTCCCCGGGTGGCGGATAGGGGAATGCCTCCTAGATATGGGTGGTACCAGGGAAACTAAATACCTGGGCAGACCAAAACTAGCATAGCAACGTCTGACCCAGAGTGGGCGGTTGCAAATAGCGTCGGACCCAGAATGGGCGGCTGAAACTAACACTCACCAACACGTCTAGCCAGCGTGGTGTTTTAAAGGCTAAATACCCCTTATGAAAATGTCAGTTGAAAACACGCAAGTACCCCAGGCAAGTAGGAGATCATCTCCAGAATCTTGCACTGATAACCTATCAGTCTGTCCCACGGATTCTGAGGGGGGGACAAAAAACTGACAAAGACAGTAAGCCACCCGAATAAGACGACACTTTATATTGGAACATACAATGCACGTTCCCTATTATCAGATGAAAGAATTACTGAACTTGAGTGCGAACTAGAAAACATTAAATGGGACATAGTCGGTCTCAGCGAAGTCAGAAGATGTGACGAACAATTTTTAAAACTAAAATCCATAGTTTATATAGAATACGTTGGTGACGATAATAATTCTGTGGGAGGAATAGGCTTCATTATACACAAGCGGCACGAAACAAATATTGTATCACTAAAGAAATTCTTCACACGAGTGATTGGTCTTACTCTCAAATTAAACACCAGGTATAACTTGGGAATAATACAGGTTTATGCACCAACAACAGACCATGATGAGGAAGAAGTGGTCTATTCTACGAACTACAAAAAATAAATAAAGAAATATCCAAAGCTGTGAGACAAGATACTCGAAAATACAATCAAGAACATATCGAACATACCATTGAGAACAATAAAAGTATGAAAGTATTGAGAAGAAAACTAAGAACGGGAACAAGATAAATAATCAAAGTGAAAGCTAAGAATGGTCAGTTTCCAACAGATAGAGAGGAAATCCTTAAAGTAGTCGAAGATTTTTACAAACTACTATACAGAAGCCAAAATAAAGAGAATACCAAAGATCAAGTACCAGAAATATTGACAAGAAAAAAGGGCATTGTCAACCAAGGATCAGAACAAATGCCGGAAATCACAATTGACGAAATAAAACTAGCCCTAAGAATAACAAATCTCCAAGCGAAGACGGTGTAGTTACTGATGCAATCAAAATCAGAGGTGTTTGTCTACTTAAAAAAATAAAAGACCTTTTTAATATGAGCCTTTTGGACAGTACAATACCCGACAAGTGGTACAATGCTGAGGTAATTTTGATTTATAAAAAAGGAGATCCCCATGATTTGGAAAACTACAGACCAATAAGCCTTCTTAGTCACCTATATAAACTCCTAACAAGAATAGTAATGAATCGACTTGACAAAAAACTTGATTTCTACCAACAAATAGAGCAAGCGGGGTTTCGTACTGGGTTTGGAACAAACGATCACCTACAGAGCATCAAAACGGTAATAGAAAAAACTATCGAATGCAATCGACCACTCGTTCTGGCTTTTGTGGATTTCCATAAGGCCTTTGATACGGTAGAGCTTGACAAAATTATGGAAGCATTACAAGCATGCCGCATTGACTATCGATATACAAAGTTAATTTACAATATATACAGGAATGCAACTATGTCGGTGAAACTACACAGAAACACGGATCATATCCCAATTGGCAGAGGAGTCTGACAGGGAGATACCTTATCGCCTAAACTGTTTACTGCAGTACTAGAATACGCCTGTAAAAAACTTAACTGGGAAAAAAAGAGGTCTGAAAGTAGACGGCCAAATATTAACAAATTTGAGGTTCGCGGACGACATTTTGTTTTGTGTTCCGATAATCTCAAGGAGATATGTACAATGCTACATGAACTTCAGCAAGTATGCGCCGATATGAGTCTTAAAATAAACATATCAAAAACAAAATTTATGACCAATCTGGTACCTAGTAGAAATATCAATATTGGAAACAACGAAGTGGAGTTTGTGGAAAAATATATATACCTTGGACACGAAATAAAGATCACAAGAGATAATCAAACATCTGAGCTACGGAGAAGAGTAAATCTCGCATGGGCAGTCTATGGAAAACTTAAAGACATCTTTAAAAGCGATATACCAGTTTCTTTAAAACATAAAGCATTTGACCAATGTGTGTTACCGGTTATGACCTACGGTGCCGAAACTTTGACGTTGGCAACAGCAACTTCTAAAACACTGCAAATAGCTCAGAGAAAGACGGAAAGGTCAATGCTAGGTATATCGCTGCGTGACCGAGTTAGAAATGAAAACCTGAGACGAAAGACAGGAGTTACTGACATAATTTCCCGAATTGCCACACTCAAATGGAACTAGGCCGGACATGTCGCCCGAATCAGTGATGGAAGGTGTATGAAGAGATTACTCGAGTGGCGGCCGAGATTAGACAAAAGAAGAGGAAGACCCCTACTCGTCGGACTGACGATCTCAAAAGAATTGCAGCAAATTGGATGCAAATCGCTCAAGATAGAGTACAATGGACAAGAATGAGGGAGGCCTATGTCCAGCAGTGGACGTAAAGGGCTGGATGAAGAAGAAGGTTATTTGTGAAAAGAATGGGAAAAAATGTTACTAGTATAGAAAATGGTCGAAATAAAATAAGGTAAGCAGCAAGTATAGGTCTTGACGAAGTGTATTTACAATAGAAGAAAATGTGAAAAAAGCGGCGGAATATTTAGTCAATGTTGTACATCAAAACACAAATTGTAAATCATTTCATGAATTGAAAATTGTGTTATCATCATGATAAATGTTTGCTGACGGAAGAGTTGCCTCCGAGGGCATTTTAGGTCGTATTTATCCAGATACATTGTTTAACATTATATATGGATACATTAGACCCAACTTTATTTAGCTTCGTCCTAAAAGATGAACTTTTAATTTCAGAAAAAATTAAAACTTTGATTCCCCAGGCAGATGAATTAATAGTGGTTTGTGCTAATTGTCCAGTTTGCAGTACGAAAGCATGTCAATGCAATCGCTGGGGCATACCTTGCTGCAGATTTTGTTCGTGCATGGAAAAACAAACATGCAATAATAAACACAATCTAAAATAAATATGGATTTTACTCCATGTAATGCCTCTTACACGATTGTTTAGGAAAATTCCATAAATTTCATTATTTATTAATTTAAAACGATCTTCATTGAATTAATGCATGAATACGACAACCGTGTTAGTAGAAATACATCTTTTAATAGCAATCAAATTATCGAATAAAATATGTTTTCTTGGTTTTATCTAATGCAATACGGAAAACTTATATTGCAGGCCTATTTCGGTTGTATTAAGCATCCGCGCTTGGTTGCGCGAGGCGCCTGGGAGTAGACTACCCTCCAGGCGCCACACGGGATGGCGTATGCATGTGAGCGGCCGAAAGCCATTTGTTTATAGCCAAAATAAATAATTAAGACGTAACTTTTTCGTATGGCATTTGACTCTAGCTCGTAGATGCTTATCTAGACTTTCGATTGCTGTCAAGAAGACTGAAAAAAAAAATCATTTAGTCAAAAATTATAAGCATTCAAAAATCGAAAAAATCACATTTTTTAATTGTTTAACATAATTATCTAGGAAGCTTAGCGTCGTACGTACAAGCTAGTAAGGACCTTTTTTGCTCAAAATCACTCAAACAATACGATTGTTGGTTTTGCGAAAATTGTATTTTTAAAAATGTAATCCATTATTTGTTTATAACAATCTTATCCCCACCCGGACGAACTTCCACCCGAAAAATTATTGTTGAGGGACTAAAAATACATAAAAAAAATTGGGTGGGTCCATATAAAGTAGAAGCCACTGCGGACGCTCTGGCCCCTAAATTAAATATTTTTGTGTGATTTTAGTATTTAGATTTTGAGATCGGAGTGATCTATTTCTAATTTGTTCTATGTTTTATTTTTCCAGATTTAATATTTTTGTTATTACAATACTTACAATATTTAGTTACAGTAGTATCAATAAAGAATAACGGAAAAAAATAAGGGTGCAAAATTACTTTTTTATTGATTGTGTAAGTACAATATGGTTAAGATGTATAAAATTGATATCAGACAAAATATAATCAACATTAGTATATGCTCTATAGCAAGCTAAGTACAAGTTAGTTAATGTGCAACATTACAATAAAAAAAGCATTTGTACAAAAATCTAATAGTGACCTATCGTCTACTTTATAAAATCTTAAGATAATGAAATAATTTAATATAAAAAATAAATATTATTACTACTAGTATTAAGAGTAAAATGTTAAGACAGATGTTTGGTTCCCTCGTACAAGTAGTATTGGTGGCATATCCTTTGTCAAAAGTTCTAGCCACGCCAGATAAAGTGGTGCCGATATAATATTTTTTCTTGGTATGGGTAGTGTCATAACTACCATGTCGGCTTCATGGGAATGCTTTAATAATAGTTCCCTTAACCTCATGTGTCTGTTGGTTTTATCTTTTACTGCCATTAGTTCAGCGTCGGTAATTGTAACTAAAACCAAACATAAATATATCATACCTAGCGCAAACGTCTCACAATATAAATTTATTTTATATTTACTAACTGTGCACAAATAGGAAGGCAGATGTCGCTAGGTTCATATATATTTAGCTTATATACTCATAATCAACATAAATTTAATAGAAGGACCTGGTATGGTAAGCATATTGAATTTTTGAGGCAAGTGTGACAATTTGTGTATAAGAAAATATGATTAAAATAAGTAATTTTAGATATGAAGCCACTTCAAAAACAAAATGACAGTTATTGTAAAGAAAAATGCATAAGTTTAATTATTTGTCCTTTTTTTGGATAATTTCACACAACAATCTGTATTTGGGGGTGCTTTGGGATCGCTGATTACGAATATGAAGTAACAACTTCAAATTGTTCACATCCTAGCTGGCGGATTCAATATGGCAACCAATTTACAAAAATATTTGAAAGTTAAACGAATTCATCTTGGAAATTAAAACATCTGTCTAGAATATTTTAGAGGTTACTAATTAAAAAAAAAAAGATGAAATTTGTATTTATAAGTAAGCCATATCCAATATGGCAGACAATTTACAATTAAAAAGAACACAATTTAATTTCCAATATTTTTTCGAAAAACAATTTTCTTAGTTTTCCGTTCCTTAGTTATTTATATGTTGTATCGTAGGTTTTCACGGATGTTGGAATGTGTACTGGTGTTTTTTTGGTTGTCAATCCGTTCGTCAGTAGAAAAATCTTCGCGACGGTTCGCCAACATCTCAGCTGGCATTTTTGGTATAGGTTAATAATAAGAAAGGATTTTGCGATATCTTTATTAGAAAGGGTGAAAATGATAAAAAATGTGTAAAATTACATGATTTTCGGGATGGTAAAGGGTTTTCCAATAAGAGGTGTTATTTTGATATTCAAAGAAAAATGCCATTTTTTAAGATAAATGATCGGATATTTATTACATTATAAAGAGGAAGGTATGCCGTTAATGATGGAAAATAACATCAGCCAAATGACCACCACGACCATGCCTACAGGACCATATCCTTTTCATGAAATTTTCCATAACCAAATCGCAAAGTGGCTGCCCTATGTCCTCGATAGCCTCACGAATTCCATCTTTGAGGTCTTGAATCGACGCTGGGCTGTTGGCGTAGACCTTGTCTTTCACGTGGCCCCAAAGGAAGAAATCGCAAGGTGTCACATCACAAGATCTCGGTGGCCAATTGTGATCACCTCTTCGAGAGATAACACGGCCCGGAAACTTTTCCCGTAAAAGATCAATGGTTTCGTTGCTTGTGTGGCACGTAGCGCCGTCTTGTTGAAAGTAAACGTGGTCCAGATAAATACCATCCAATTCCGGCCATAAAAAATCATTAATCATCTCTCGATAGCGCAATCCATTCACCGTAACTGTTGCTCCAGCCTCATTTTCGAAAAAGTAAGGTCCAATGACCCCGCCGGACCATAAACCGCACCAAACAGTCACACGTTCAGGATAGAGAGGCTTTTCAACAATAACTCTTGGGTTTTCCGAGCCCCAGATGCGACAATTTTGTTTGTTGACGAAGCCACCGAGGTGGAAATGGGCCTCATCACTGAAGATGATTTTTCGATGGAATTCCGGATCATTTTCATGCATTTCAAGAACCCAATCAGCAAAGGCACGACGTTGTTGATGATCGGCCGGCTTGAGTTCTTGCGTTAACTGAACTTTATAAGCCTTAAGACCCAAATCTTTATGCAAAATACGGTGTAATGACGTTTGTGGAATCCCTAATTCCAAAGAACGACGAAGAATGGACAAACCTGGGTTTTCTTCAACACTTTCGGCTACAGCAGCAATATTCTCGGCTGTTCTTGAGCGACGTGCACGGGTTTTCTTCTTCACATAACTAACTTGTCCCAACAGCTCGAATTTTTTCACCAATTTCTTTATTGCGCTCCGACAAGGTGCTTCATGACGACCCAAAAATGTTCGAGTTTTACGAACCGTCTCTGCCAAAATTTCACCATTTTTATAGTGAATTTTAATAATTTCAATGCGTTGTTAAAGCGTGTATCGTTCCATCTTTATTTATGGCGTAGTTTCTACTTGTCAAACGTCAAAAACTTACAGCTTCAAAAGTGACATCTACCGAAATAGCGGGCTTTTCAAAATGACACCTCTTATTGGAAAACCCTTTATTACATAACACTCAACTAATTCAGTCGAATGATTGTTTTTATTATTCTAAACATAATTAAGTCCTAAATATATGAGCGAAACTTTTTCTTTAATCTATAATCCATTTATTTATATGATAAAATAAATATTTTGCGGGCGAAGCCGCGGCGGGTAGTTGTTTTTATTATTTTAAACATAATTAAGTCCTGAATATACGAGTGAAACAGCAATTTTTGATGATTTTGGCTCATCATGCAAGACACATACGAACGACTGCTGTTTACTTTCGGGCTCATACCCACAGATCCAAAAATGGTCACCCATCACGATCTTAAAAATGTTTTTTAAGCAGCGCGATCGTATTTTTGAGCATTCTCTTGCATCAATCGACACGAGCCTTCTTTTGAGCCATCCCAAGTTATGCGGGCTTCGTCATGGCCAAATGTATATATATTATCTTATACGAATCAAAACAAGAGTTTAGAAAAAGGATTTTATTTAGTTTTCAACATAATTCCCTTCTTGTTCTATACGAATTTTGCTGCGCTCGTACAGTCGCTGGAACGACCTGGAAAATTTCTCTTCTGGAGCCCTTGCCACATTCCTTTGAATCGCCTCAATGTCTTCAAAACGTTCTTCCTTTATTGTCATTTTCAATTTAGGGAATAAAACAAACTCTGCTGGAACAAGATCTAGCGAGTCGGGCGGGTCATGAATCATGGAGACTGACTTTTGGGCCAAAAATTGTGTGATGAGTATTGAGGAATGCGCTGGCGCATTGTCGTGCAACAGAAACCAGTCATCCGTACGGTACAATTTCGGTTTTACGCGATGAATCCGCTTCAAAAGTCGATACAGGACACTTTTGTAGAATTGTGCATTCACTGTTTGGCCCGGGGCACGAATTCGCTATGGATAATACCGCGAGAATGGAAAAATGAAATGGGCATCGTTCTGATTTTCGACTTTGTCGCTCGAACTTTGGTGGTCCGCCCTTCGCCCTTGCATCGCCACTCGGCGTTTTGGCGTTTGGTCGTTTTGAAAACACCATTATTCGTCGTCGGTTACAATTTTATTTTAAAAATTTTTATGCGTGTTTGCCCATTTAACCAAATCACGTGAAGCTTCCACACGGCGTTCCTTCAGCTCTTCCGTTAACAAGTGTAGAACAAACTTCGCACACACTTTTTTTCCCGAGAATATCGTACAAAATGTGATGCACGCTTCATACACAACTTTTCAACCATAATTTGTCGATTACGAGACACGTTAGACATTCTCATCGGTAGTCGAGGTTAAAGGGCGCCCCTCCCGCGACAGTCGACCGTTCTTGAACCGCGCATACCACTCGCAAACCTTGCTGCGGCTTAAACAATCCTCACCATAAGCGGTTTTCAATAATTCGAATATTTCCGAACCACATATTCCCAATTCGAAACAAAATTTAATTGCGGCCCGTTTCTCCATAGCGAAAATTCGGACGCAGTTGCAAAAATACATCTACTTCAGACGAACACAGCTGGCCGATAAATGAAGTAACAGCGCTCACATCTCCAAATTTTATACAAAATTAGTCACGGAACTTTTTGAATGAACTGTGTATACGCTTGTGTCCAGGGATGCCTCAATTTTACGGTATGACATATGACAACCGATTTTGGACGACCTTCACGCGACACGTTTGTAAGCGAACAACGGCCACAATTGAATTTACGAAATCAATAATATACAGTGGTTTTTGTGGGTGCTTCATGGCCATATAAAGAATTAAGTTCATTGATAAACTCTAGTTGAACTTAACCAAGTTGTAAGTTGTGAAAAATAGTTGCGCGAAAATGTTTACAAGTTACTTCTATTTTTTTGTCGAGTTCAAATTTTGAAGTTATTGTAAACTACACAAATAGCGTCTTTATGTCAAAATGTTCTGAGCACGTATACCGTCTAAAATGTCTAACTTTACAGTGGATTTGTCATCTAGCAACGTCAGTACAGTCAATTCCCGAGATATAAAGAGCTACCCTAGTGCCTATGCTAGCACGAAATTGACTTATATACGCCCTCTAGTGTTCATTACAGTCCTCGTAAATAATATAATTCGTAATATTTGGCTCTCTCTCTAGTTATAAGTAAATAGTATCCTGAATTTTAAAATATTTTTGGCCTTTCGTTGATCGTCTTAGCCTATTAAAAGCATATAAAAAATAATTTTTAATTTTGAAATCTTTTTTTATATAACTAACTATTTTACTTGGTATTTTTACATTTTTGTCACTATAACATACTACATACAGAACTATTATATACAATACCATACACAGTACATCCCGCAGTGAGAAGTTTATAGAATCCTTCTTGACAAACGCAGCAACACTGTCTAGTCCAAAACCTACATTTTAAGCGAAATTATCGAAAAAATAGAATCATCGGCTTTTCTGTACACGGTCGCCATTTTGTTTTCTAAAGTGGTTCTATCTGACACCGCATCTAAATGACTTATTTCAACTTTCTTATTCGTATACAAAATATCACCTCACAAAGTGCAGTTGAAATTATCGAAAAAATAAAACACATTATTGAATTTATTCGTTTTTAAAAAATGTCATTTTGTGTCATTTGGCTCTACATTTAAAACGGCTAATTTCGGTCATATTTACTGGTATATAAAATTTCACACTTGCCTGAAAAAGTGCAGTATCGACTTCTTTTTTTTGACATAAACAGGTCTTACTGTTAAGTCTATTTTTTTAATGTAGTTGGCGTATACTATATGGGGCACTTCCTATCGTTTCATTTATAAAGAAGATTTATCAAATCATATTAAAATATCTAAAAAGGTTGTAATGTGAATATGGCCTTTTTTTAAACAAGTAATGATAGTTTAAGACTCGGCGAAGGTTAAATTTAACAAAGTTAGCTGATTTTTATGTAAAATTTAAGTTCTGTTACAACTTATTGACGATCCAATCGAACTTATGAGTATACAACAATTTTGTATGCCCATGAAATAAATAAAATATATACTCCAATTTGATTTTAGCTATAAGAGTGTAGCGATGAAAAGTATAACATACTATTTAAGTCGCCCCCGTTATCAAAAAAATTTACTGTCTTTATGTTTATGAATGATAACATATTTTAACAATTAGTTTAAAACAAAATATCATTCTATTCTATTTTTATTTTCATTTATGTCGTTTTATAACTGAAGCGAACATAAATGACCATTTATTTATTTACTCTTGTCTTATCCCGATATGGCTATGGTTTTAACTTTAGGCATCGTTTCTTAGGATAAAGAAATTTAATGACGTGATGGAATTTTAAAAAACGCTGAAACGCGGGTATAGGTCAATTTATAGGTCTTCAGTTTTAACCACATCTAAATTTTGAAAAACGGAGAATGTTATCATTCCATCAGTGAAAGAATTTTTACAATCGATTTGAAAGTTTCGGAGATTATCTCGAACCTACAAACTTTATTTTGTTATCGTACCACTATAGACTATTTTAACTTATATTTTTAGATTAAACATTTTATAAGCTTTCTCTATACTCCATAAGAAAAAAAGTGAGTCATCTACCCTAAAATTGCGAGTTGAAGCAAATATTATAATAGCTACAATTTTTGGTTGAAGCTCAGAAGCAAGCATATTTGTATGTTCCTTTTAGACCATTCCCTTTTTTAAAATTTGATAAAATGTAATTTGTGTTTAAACGGAGAGTGTAATCTTTGCAACAGTGAAAAAGTTCTTAAAATCATTCAACAGTTCCAGAGAATACCAAACAAACTTTCCTTTTTTATAATGTTAGTATAGATTAGCAATGTTAAAAATAACTTACTTGTCGGGTCGGTAGTGGTATCATTATCTTTTTCTCCACTTATTTTAAAATCTTCAATAAGAGATTCAAAAAATGACTGGGTTGCTTCACTAGGTTTACTCGTAACATCAGGCACAATTTGAAGATCAGAATATTCAATTCTGAATTTTGCCAATAGACTGGCCATATTTCTATGTTCCAGTTCTAAACCATCTCTGTTATTGGCTAATGCAAATACACGTAGTTTGCAACTGCTCCAGTTCCTTCGAGTAGTCAGAATGTAAGGAAGAAGAAGGGTGAGACCTAAAATAAGTATTTTTAATTACTACATAAACAGCAAAAATACATTGAATTAACAGAGATGATCGACATTATTAATCTGTATTAATTTATAAGGGTTTATCTTTTGGCTCCGATGGAAAAACTATTTTGATTTTGTTAATGAAGGTAAATTTTATTCCACGATAATTTTTTTAATTAATTGGGTGCTGTTTTTGTATTATAAATGTGTGTGAGAAACCCTTACATGGCAGCCTAGTGATTTGTTGTGTCGCCTGTTATATCTGTTCTACGTGAACAGGTTGGTTGCCTTAATCATGTTTAGCGGCCTTTTCACTAGTCTGATCTCTGTAGTAGTATGTTAGAGTTTCGCATTCGAAGATGATGTGTGAAGCTGTTTCATCATCTTCATCCTATAGTCTTAACACTAGATCCGTTCAAAATAAAATGATGGGCAAATGAACAATAAAAGGACAAAAGTTACCTATACTTATTCTTCTTTCAAGCAATTAACGGAAAAAATATATACAATCAGTTTATTTCCTGCAAAGACAATTCTGGTTCTCTCCTCATACGCGTTTCGACTACCTGATGGTATCTTCAGTGAAGCTGTATCGAAGCAAGAGCAACATTCACAGGAAACAACAGTCCGTATAAAATATAAATTCCGAGATATGTCGGCAAGATATTAAACCTGCAGACTTTTCGATATCAGACTGAAAAATATCGTCAGTCGAACGACATCTATACATTTACCGGACTAGTGCGAAACTGAAAAATTACAATCTCATTAAGAAATAAATAAATGTTTTTACTGCCGTATTTAAATTCTCCTTTCAAGCCGTTTAAGGAAAGAATATATATAAACAGTTTATTTTCTGCAAATACAACTCTGGTTCTCTCTCGATATGCGTTCCGACCACCTAATGGTCTCGTCAGTGAAGTTGTATCGAACCAAGAGTAACAAAGTAGTATTTGCAGGAAATAAACTGTTTGTATGTATCATTTCCAGCAGTAAAAAGATTTATTTATTTCTTTCTGAGATCTTAATTTTTAAGTTTCGCACTATTGGTAGATGTATTGCTCTCTTTCGATTGACTATATTTTTCAGTCTAACATAGACAAATCTACATGTTTAATATCCTACCAACACGTTTCGGAATTTATATTTTTATGTACAGTTGTTTCTTGTAAATGTTGCTATTGGTTCAACACTGCTCCACTTACGAGACCAGCGACAGAATTTGCTGACCAAATTCCTCTCGGGCGATAACTAATGCAATGCTTCAGAGAGTTGTCATGCAGTCTCGTGAACGAAAGCTGCGGCTGCATGGGTAGGTTGAGAAGCGACAGTCCCCGATTCACGTAGGAAAAAAAATTTTAATCATTCCCTCTCGATTGAAGATTTGTCAAATGATAGTTGACGTAATACTTTGAAGAAAAAAAAGGCAGTTGGCTGTAAGGTGGTGGATTATACGTCAGCTGGTCAAACGAACATGAAAAAAAAATATATGTTCAATAATTCCCTCTCAGTTAAAAATTTGTCAGGTGATAGCTTATATGTTATTTTGAATAAATAAAAACGTTAGTTGGCTGTATCTCGGTGGTAAGATTGTCAGCTGATGAGGTGAAGGGTCTAGCACGGGAGCCAGACGTGACCTTCGATCGCCTATTTGAATACGCCAGCTGACGGGATTTTCCAGCTGATTTTTTTGATCACTAAGAGTATTATGTCAACAATAACCTGACAAATTTTGAACCGGGAGGAAATAACTTATTTAAAGTTATTCGACATCAAGCTCCTTACGTAGAAAGAAATAATTCTATTGTTATATTTCAATCACCTCAATATTCTTTAAATTTTAACATTAATATATATATATATATATATATATATATATATATATATATATATATATATATATATATATATATTACAATATTCTGAGAGTCCATACATTATCAAAGTGCATTCATCCATCTCTTCCAGGCGTCGTGAAGTTTTCCTTTAAATATGGGCTTGAGAAACAGCAGAATTTTAAATTCTGTATATCTTTTAATATTTTTAGTTGAGTTAGTTGGTCGCCAGACATCGGAGCGCTCGCTTGTAAATATTCAAATAGTATATTTGCTGTACATCATGTTGATTTCCGGGTGTCCTTCTAATACACTTACTGTTTCTTCCTTCAGTGTCCGAGCATCCTACGTTCGGCAACGTTGTATGCCTTTAATATTTAATTTCGTTCGGAAAGTTTTTAATGGGCTTCGGACACTATAGGGTGCACCGCATACTGGCATTAGGTCTATCAGGGTCCCGCATAGACTATATTGTTAATTTTTACTACGATATAGGAATAGCTAAAGGTTTTGTAATGATTACTTTTTGAAACAATTATGTATACCCATTTTCAGAAAAACTAGTTTGCAAATCGCTTTAGTCCGTTGGTTTTTTATTATTTTGGGATTTTGATTTTAATTTGAACGTTAGTTACATTATTCAGAATAGTTCAAAAAATTTCTACAAATTAAAAATTTACCCCCTAATTTTTAAACGATTAAAATTGAACTGCAACAGTAACATTTTGTACCTTAAAAATACAAGTATAAATAATAATTTTATTTTATTTCTAAACCGACAAAACTAGAAAATTCTGTTAGTTTTCAAGTAACGACTATAGCTATTACGGAAAAAAGCTTGGTGTCTGTATTTGTATCCTTGATAACCTTATATAAGCATTTATTTGTTGACATATGTAATACAAATTATAACAATATCATAAAGAAAACAACACTGACTAACTAAAAGAGCTAACTTTCATGGCAACTAGACCAGGTCTAAGTGTTTTTTTTTTCATGTTCGTGTTACCAGCTGACATGTAGTCCATCACCTTACAGCAGCTTCTTCAAAGTATTATATCAACTATCATTTGACAAATTTTCAGTCGGAAGGAAATTATTAAAAATATTTTTTTTTCTATGTGAGTAGCGAGCTGCCACTGCTCAACCCACCCACGGAGCCGCAGCTGACGTTCACGAGGCTTCATGACACAACTCTCTGACGCATTTCACGAGTTATCGCCAGGAAGGAAATGACTTACAAAATCTGTACTTGGCTCGTGTACTATTACCATTTTGGAAATATTTTTT